>OX419589.1:3238169-3621172 GCA_948473455.1 Teleiodes luculella | reverse complement strand
TTTAGTTTTTAAATAAATTTTTCCAATGACATTAATATGCATACCAGAATAACCTGTTAATTTTGTATTTGTCTTTAACAAATCTGACTCCTTGATACCCATTTTAGATAAGTAACTCAAAGGTAATACATTCACGTCTGCACCTGTATCTATCTTAAAAGTAATAATT
The DNA here is from genome assembly GCA_948473455.1 of Teleiodes luculella. Classification (NCBI taxonomy): domain Eukaryota; kingdom Metazoa; phylum Arthropoda; class Insecta; order Lepidoptera; family Gelechiidae; genus Teleiodes; species Teleiodes luculella. Next base: position 3,621,003 of record OX419589.1, on the reverse strand, counting down.
TGCTCATTAACTGATAAGTCCACATTCCAATCATTACCACTGTTATTTATTAAATGAATTACCTGTTCTTCCGATTCTTCTATCATATAGACACCACACACTCGCGCAAAATGATTTTTCCTAGAACATCGCATACACGTTTTTCCATAAGCCGGACACTCAAACTTTCTGTGTACACCGCCACATTGACCGCACTGTATTTCCTTACGTGTCGACCGTACTGCACTATTATGCGAATCGGCCGCCGCCGACGTTCCAGCCCGGCTCCAGCTGGCGACCGGCCCCCGCGCTGCCGCCGCCGGCCCGCTGCTGCCGCCGTACCCGCCATAGCCATGCGATTGCGACCTGTAGCCGCGCGGACCACCGCGCCCGCGGCCTCCACGCCAGCCACCTCCACCTCGACCTCGTGATGACATTGATGCACCAGTTGCACCACTACCGCCTCGAACCATGTACACCTCACTTTCCATTTGTTCTTGTCTACAATTAATTTCCTGAACTAGTCCGTGTTCTTGTTTGATACTATTTGAGTACGCCTTTGAAACAACTGCCGCTTGACATATCTCTAGGGCCTTTTTTAAATTTAGATCTTCCTCACGTAAAAGCCGCTCACGAATGGCCGGACTGTTCACCCCGCACACCAATCTGTCTTTGATAAGTTCTTCTCGCAAAGTTTCGAATCCACAAGTTTGCGATAATTTCCTTAAATCAAATACGTATTGATCAATGGTTTCATTCTCTTTTTGGTTACGAGTAAAAAATTTGTGTCGTTCTACCGTCACGTTTCTCTTTCTTTGAAATCGCTCATCTAATTTTTGAAACACTTCTGCTGTTGTTGTGCATCTCCCCGACTGATCCAACACCTCACGACACTGTTCTCCTATTACGTGTAGCAAAATATTAAGTTGTATTTCCGGCAACTTTTTGTTTATTTCACAGGCTTTTACGTAGATCTCGTAACTGTTCTTCCATTTTGACCACTCATCGCCCAAACTTCCCGTTGCCAAATCCACCGCATTTTCATCAAAATAAAACTGTTTTGGTGGAGTTAACACACTATCCATGTTTGCAATGTTCCAAAATGCGTATACGTGCAATTAATTATTATTATTTTTTTACTACCGGCTGCGCCATGTCAAGTATTAAGGAGCGCGGCAATCAAACACGAGGTCCCAGCCAAAACTAGTTTATTTTTATCATGCACTATTGTAATTGTCGGTACATAAGAAATGATTTAATTTCAAACTACCTGACACCTACATACTGCATATTGATAAATATTTTTTCTTTTTGTATAATATCATTATCGTTAATAAATATATATGTCCCCACCGAAAGGCTCGAACCTACCCTTTGTAATAAATAAGGCAAGAGTTATGTGATAAAAATAGGTAATACAAGCGCTAAGCTGTCTATAACCGTAAGAAAAAAGCAATATTGTCACTTGTAACTCATAGGTGACTGCCGTTATTTAGCGTAACAAATGAAGTATATTTTTCAAAACAGTTTTTAACGAAAGTTTAGCTAGAATATATCCTCTATATTTATTAAATGTGAAAAATAAAAAACAAAGCTATAAAATGGTTCAAATATTCATCCCATTTTCAGTCAGTTCACATCACGACTCTCGTTTAAACTCACCGAGCTAGATCAGATTTATTTTATGAAAGAAATATTGAATATAAAGTTGTAAACAATTTCCACAGAGACTGGGAAACCAAGCGTTGATACATTTGTTATTTAGCCATGTGGAAATCTGTTGAATATTAAGACTGTCATAATATTTTCATAACGACTTTAAAAGAAGATTTTTTCTGAATTTTTATTCTCTTGGGCCACAAAGCCGTTACTTGATCCTTTCAACAACTAGAAATTAGCTGATAATGTTCAAATGGCTGAAAATATTTTCTTGGTTCATAGCTATGAACACCCCTGATTGTGACACCGTGCAAAGAAAAAAAACTTGATCAAAATTGAACCATCCGTTTAGGAGCTACGATGCCACAGACAGACAGACAGACACACACGTCAAACGTATAACACCCCTCTTTTTCGTCGGGGGTTAAAAAGCTAATGGATAGAAATTTTTTAGCACAATAATATACCTAGTTGTTAATTATTTATGTGGTGCAACCTTAACATACCATCCTTTTTAGGGTTCCGTAGCCAAATGGCAAAAAACGGAACCCTTATAGATTCGTCATGTCTGTCTGTCTGTCTGTCTGTCTGTCCGTCCGTCCGTATGTCAAAGCCACTTTATTCCGAAACTATAATACCTATACTGTTGAAACTTGGTAAGTAGATGTATTCTGTGAACCGCATTAAGATTTTCTTACAAAAATAGAAGAAAAAACAATAAATTTAGGAGGTCCCCATACATAGAACTGACTCAAAAAAAAAATTTTTTTTCATCTAACCCATACGTGTGGGGTATCTCTGGATAGGTCTTCAAAAATAATATTTAGGTTCCTAATATCATTTTTTTCTAAACTGAATAGTTTACGCGAGAGACGCTTCCAAAGTGGAAAAATGTGTGTCCCGCTCTAACTTCTAAAATAAGAGAATGATAAAACTAAAAAAAATATATGATGTGCATTACCATGAAAACTTCCAACAAAAATTGGTTTGAACGAGATCTAGTAAATAGTTTTTTTTAATACGTCATAAATCGTAAACCGCAATTTACCTTTCACTATTATTAAAACATCGATCAAAGTCACAACGAACTACAAAAACTTTTATATTATGTTACTGGCTGCTACGGAACCCTTCATGGGTGATTCCGACTCGCACTTGGCCGCTTTTTAATTAATTAACTTTCATTTTGGTTGCATGTAATATTGATCATTTGACAATTTATTAAAACAATGTCGTTTGTTTTTCGAATACTATTCGAGATCAAAGATTTAAAAATTAATTGCAATTTTCTTTTTCTTTTCGAGTCAACAGCTGACTCTAATATAATCACGGCCTCAAAAACATACACAAATGTCTATTATAAAATAGTATCCTTCTAAACACGTATTAAAGCAACACGGCAATTTCAATACAATATAACTGTTTGGTGTAGGTACAGAAGCCAGCACATGCGGTTGGACATTTGCACTACAAAATTCACCCCTACTGCCACGGAATACGGGCGCTCTCAAGGACAACATGTCCAGCCGCATGTGCTGGCTTCTGTACAACAAGGGTCCGGGGTAGTAAATTACCCGTTTTCCGACAGCTCGACACCTGGCAAAATTGCTGCGTGCCTATACTTCCTTGATGAACATAATCTTCTTCTTATCGTGTCGATGACAAATTCCTTAGATAATTTTGGCCCAGAACCTAGCTACATGAACATAATAACGTTGAATAATCGTTTCGTTAACAGCCCATATACGTCCCCACCGAGGGGCTCGAGCCTACCCTGAAATCAGGGTGAATAGGCCTTAGTCGACCACGCTGGCCCAGTGAGGGTTGGTCAACTTTACACACAATCTTTTGAATTACTTTGCAGTGCAGATTTTCTCACGGTGTTTTTCTTCACCGTAAGAGCGTCGAATAAATAAATAAATAAAAATATGTGGTAGAAATTATTCATTAAGGCCGATTTGTACACACTTACCGCTTTTTTGTCACTTCTTGTGTGCGATACAGTATATTATTATTAATATTCAATTTTAATCACTGATTTTTATTAACGTGTGCATGATTACCAAGTTTATTTGCACCCAAGCAAATTAGACAATTGAAACGGCAAAAATACCTTTGTATTGTAAAGTTATTTTTGCTGCCGCTCTATGACCAAAGTGTTTTAGTAAAGCAGTAAAACAAGCGGAAATAAATTTATAGACAGCTTAGGTCATGTAAAGGCTGAACATTTCAGTGACATCTGATTAATTTTCCTAAAGGGACGTTTATGGCAATAAACATTTATTTGCCTTCTCTATAACATACTGTGCAATTAAATTGTACCTAAATAGTATGATAGTGTCGAATCTATTATTAATTTTTAATAAAAGATTTCATTTAAATCTCCTTAAAATCTTTAAATTAGAAAATTTGCTCAAACTTATACGAGTTTCTAAGCTTTCACTTAAAACCTGTTTATTATGTCATTTAGTTTCATGATATTAAAGATTTTGCTACACGGTAATATTGGTATTAGGCATAAAATACGTATGTATAGCATCACGCGTCGGAGAGAAAGCTAATAAAAATTTGGTCTGTAAATATTGTGAATGGAAAAATTGCTTACAGAAAAACAAGATTTTAGGATAATGAACCGCGGTGTGGAAAGAAAAATAAGAAACCACCGCACAATTTACTTTTATGGAGTCATGAAAAGTTATAATCGCAACGAAACAGTTACATTTTCAATTACGAGTTGGTACTAACATCATTGGCCCAGAAGAAACATATTCAGTTTGTTAGTTCAAAGCAATTTAGAACCCTATTTAAAATCGGATTAATTAAAATAAATGAGACATACTTTACTACTAACAAACAACCTCTTGAAAGACAGTTAAAATGGCTTAGGTTCTAACGAGACCACGTCCTGGATGTATAAGGATTACGTTACCTTAATCCAGACACGTATACAGGAATATGACTCTTTGCTTCAATACCTACGTAAAAATAAATGTACAATTACTATGTTCTACCAAAGTTATTCACTAACAACTCTATGAAACGTTTTTGAAGTATGTAGATGGTTATAAATCTATTATAGCAGAGCTATTAGATCTTCTTAGATTATTTTTAACCCCCGACAAAAAAGAGGGGCGTTATAAGTTTGACGTGTGTGTCTGTCTGTCTGTGGCATCGTAGCTCCTAAACGCATGCGCCGATTTCGATCTAGTTTTTTTTGTTTGCTAGGTGTCACAATCGAGAGTGTTCTTAGCTATGATCCAAGAAAATATTTCAGCCATTTGAGAATTATCAGCTCTTTTGTAGTTGTTGAAAGGATCAAGTAACGGTTCTGGCGGGTGTTTAATTTTTATTTAATGCTATCTATTACTCGTACAGACAAGAAAAGATCGATGTCAGTTTAGTGATAAGGAGATATTTCGTCACAATAATATTCGTCAGAATTTAGTATGATATGAGGACATACAGAAACTCTTTATTACATAATTCTTGTAGGCTCGACCCCTTCGGTAGGGGAGTGTGGATTAATGATGAAAAAATAAATATTTACCTTCAGGCCCCGGGAGTTAAAAAAGTAAATAATGTTCTATAGTAAAAGTTGTATAAGTGGAATAATTTCCCTTAGTATGACAACCAGTCAAATTTCTCATTGTAACCTGTGTTGTGTTGTGTAAGGTTTTATTTCGTTATCTAGGGAATTGATATCAAAATATAGCCATGTATGCCACTTGTATTGTACGTATCTAGGGCTCCAGGGCTCCGCGACACACATATCCGTCAGCGGCGGACAAGCAGCGGCGCATGAATTATTCACGAGACATATGGACCTGAAGCAGACTGGATTTCAGACGGGAATTTTAAAACATCCATACGGGGGGGATTTAAATTGAAAATTCCTTTATAAATTTCAATATAACAAACAGCTTCCTCTAGGGGCTGTAAGAAGTTTACATAAAATGAGAAATTTTTAGTCGCGACTTTGTTTGTACCTCTCTTCTTTGTCGAAACATGTCTCTAAACAAGTAAACAGCTGATTGTGCGTATAGGTAACTTATACTTAAAACCCGTTAAAATCGTCTAGCAACTACGCCAAGAATGCTATTTTATAAAACATTAATCTTACGATACAATACAAAACTACTCTTATTACGCCTGGTAGAAATTGCTACCTTAGCAATAAGGCCGCCTTTTGAGTCTTCTGTTTTGTTTTGTTTTTCTATATATGTTTGTATTTATGTTTGGTGTCACTAAAGTATAATTGTATTGTTTATTCATTTTTTATCGACTGACATCATAATATTTTTTATGGACATTCTACGTCACTTATATTAAATCATTTACATGTAGTGGCGAGTTCAGTAAAGCAACTGGTTGCCTTCCTCTGATTGCGTATTCCGTTTGTACTCTTTGTTATATTAATCGAATTGTATAAAATAATAATTTTGTAAAAATATTTTGAAAAGATGCAACGCCTGTGGAGTTTCTTCCGGCGAGTTCTTCGAGGGAAGGCAGCCAAATCGTGAACTCGCCTCGACGTCGAAAAGTGATTTGTAAAATCTTACTTCAAATAAACACTTTTTGAAATTTAATTTTGAATTTTTAACATATGCGTTCTTTTGTGGAGAAGAACTCGCCGAAGAAACTCGACAAGTGTCGCATCTAATTAAATATACGAGTGTTTGCTATCATCCCATGTTGAGCCACTAAGTCTTTTCACATGTAATACTACTTCCATTATATAGGTAGGTAGCCGAGACCAGCTTTAAATGCCATCAATTTATTCTAGCAAAACAATTGTCAACGTTTTTAGAAACTTCCAAATGTTGTTAAAAGGTTGACTTCCCCAGTCCATATTAGTGATGTGGTGGAACGAACAGTTCTGCATTTCAAAGTTAGTTTCGTTCACAACTAAACGTTTCCGTTTCACCTAAACTCAACTTTGTTATATTTTGAACGGGGAATGTCGAACTTAGGCACAGAAGTATACTATGTTGTTGAATCTAAGTATACAAGTGAGTAACTTTTCTAGTGTAATGACCTAACAACTCTGCAAATTTAGAGACCTATTAGACAACAAGAAGGGACCTGCAGAGAAAAACAGCTGGAGACCTTTACGGATATACTTACGTAAGTAGTTTTTCCCAAACTAAAGGTCGGGGTCCTTTAAAACAACTTCCATGCATTGTTCTATCTGTAAGCGTCATAATCGTCGCAAAACGAAAGTTACGTTAGCGATCATATTATTATCGTAGTCACACAGTAATTGGCTTTTATAACACTGAAAGGAAGAAATATTTTGGTCCAATCCTAATCTACGAACACGAATGGAACTATTTCTGATCCAGCGTCCATTATCTCTGATCATTAAGCTTACTTCAAGCCCATTTGAAAGCAAAACTCAAACAATAGGACTAGGCAATGCAGCTGGTCATTTGACTAACAAATCCCACTCAATGGCTTGCATCTATTCTCTTGCAACAAGATCAGCTGACACAGATAAAGTAATTAACAGACATAAACTCAACGCAAACTTAAACTGACACCTCTCACTAACACGCGTGAGACGGACGTCAAAATCTGCTTGCGGGTGCGGATGGCTCTACCCCAAGGCTCTACGTCAGTCATGTAGTAAAATGCAGTCAATATCTACTTATGAAGCCAGTAGAAGACCTTCTCTTAATAGGTGTTTGGAGTTTTACTCCAAGCTGTTAATAAGCAATAACATTTATTTCCAGTGTCGCAGTGGACTTTATTTATGATTTGAGGAGCTGAATTACTGAAACGCTAGAAATAAGACGATTTTGTAGAATAGAACATTACTATATTTCAATGGAGAGATGAAGTGACAAGAAAGTATTGCTATTATAAAAACATTTAAAATTAAAAAGTTAATTTTGCCATTATTGCAACATGCTGCGGGCCACATGGGGAAACATTACAAATTAATTATCATGTTATCATTATCATTATGTTTAACTTTCAACCAAGTTAAAAGCACAGGAAGGAAGATAAATATTACCAGAACAGCAAAATATAAAATTCCTTAAAATATGGAACGTTAGATTTGCCTCTATTATTTAGATCTTAATATTGTTGATAAGATTAAGCATATGCAGGAGATTTGTTTCTGTGCTTTTTCTATTCTGTGTCGCTGATTATGACTATCCATTCAGACCGTAACTCCAATATGCATGCCTATGCTGGCGTACCTTAGGAACACAATACATTCCCAAGAAAAATGGTTCAAAGTTCTCCAAGTGCTATTACTAAGTGGAACATTTACGTCTTCCGAACACGGTCCATTTATAATCCGAATGTAACGCTCCGAAACATCTTGCAGAGCACATTTCAGCTTCAATTTCATTTCGTTCTGAAACCACCCGCAACAATGTTCATTACCAGCGCTTGTGCGTCTCAAACCTTTTTATGACGGCGGAATCTATTCGTCGGTAGTAAAAAGGCAGTAAAGTGTCGGTACATTACCGTTTTTCGGTGTCAGATGCGTCGACGTGTGTGTCGCGTATGTCACCCTGGTACCGGCATTTGGGAAAATGATATTCTTCATAAAAATCGGGGGACTTTTTGTTATGGGTGGTGGGTTTGCACCGTGGTTTGTTTTATCTTTATTTTCTTTGGGATAAATGTATAATCAATAAGGTAAAACTAAAACCGATATAGCTTTATTTATTTTCCTCAAATCATAACTCTTTCATTGACTACAATATGGTTGGGTTAAAAACCACTTGCTCTACATCAATATATGATATATGTAGCTATGTCTAACGTGATGAAATTGACCGCCTAGAACTATAAATTATGACGTATGATAACGTTGACACGTATGCAAATGTCGAAGTTTAAAAATGTCAACTACAAATTTAGACTATTTTACAAATTTTTAACAATGGCTATTTTATAACATTGATAAATATACTTCGTTATTTTTAGAGCTAGACATCTTCGTTAACCGCTTTTTAAGCCCTCTGTTGGGAATGTGCTTCTCTATTGTACCTCCATGCGGCGTGATCCTCCGTATTTCTGGTTATAAGTTGCCTGCGTGGCTTCTTATGTCGTCTGACCACTGTCTGGTGGTTTGAATAGAAAAGAATAGAAATATATTTATTTAGCATAGCAAATATACCTACACAAACATAGACATAAACGAAGAATAGTAACATAAACACTTAGACATGGACAACTTACAAACTATGCTAAAAAGGTACCAGCGAGGTGAGCCAGCAGCCCTGAATTTTTTTTCTCACACTTCTTCTGTCAAAACGTTGCCTCCACTGCAATATGCACTTTTTCCATCTCTCAAAGTTCTAGACTATAGTCGTTAGATACGTCTTGATCATTCTAGTTTTATTTTACGTTACAAACTAGTTTTTACCGCAAGAGGTGCGGTCACAGTGACCCTTTCTTTACATTTTTCATTTGGCCGACACACGGCACTTTGCGAGCTCGGCACACGCTGTTTGCATGCGGAAGCACGGTAAAAGGTTCGGGCTGGTTTTAGCCATTTTATTCTAAAATTCTAGATCTACCTGTGAAATGTTCACCAATTTCAAACTGAAGTAATTTAAACTCTAAATATTGCCTACATACACTGCACATATTTAATGTATCACAATACTGAGGCCTAATGAATGTCTGTGAAATGAATTTCTTTAATATATTTTTTGTATCGACGATCATACTACGGATGTCCTTTTTTATAATATTGTAAAAACGTGTGCAATCTTGTAGTATGTGATAAATAAAACGAAACTAAACTAAGGTACAGGAACTTTACTTAGACCCCAAAAAGCGATTACTAAGATGTTTTAAAATAAATAAGTATTGATATAATCTCAAAAATACAAGTATATGGTATTCCAATAATTTAAGTACCTATAATAAATAGCTGAGAAACTTAGTCATCAGTCAGCTTCATGAAACTTTCGGTCTGAAAGAAGATATTTAGTCAATGAGGGCTGACTATATTAGATGACCCCGTAGCCTAGCCTTGCCTTTGAAGCACAAGGTTGTGGGTTTGAATCCCGTCCAGGGTAAACATTCGTGAGATGAGTTCTTGAGTTTGCCTTTTGTCTGGTTGTATATTATAATATTTATGTATGTATATCAGCTGCCTGATTCCCATTCCCACAGGCTTTGCCTAGTTCGGGGTTAGATGGTCGTGTGTGAGATGTTAGCGCAAGGCAAACTGGAAACGCGCACCTGGATTCTGTTTCTTTTCAGCGGGAACGATTTAGCTTAGTGTGCTATTGACTGTACCTGGTGTACCTATTTCAAACGTACCTACTGCAAATATAAAAATACGGTATCAGAGAAATTCACTAACAAAAATTAATAATTTAATCGACCAATATCAATTCAAAGTTCTATATTTTACTAAAAAATATTGAGTTTTGCGACCAACAAAAGTTTTTCGATTCAAATTCTACAGCTTTATCAGTTTTCAAACGAAAACTGCCTGTTAACAAAATCAGAAAATCAAATTTTATTAATACTCGTAGTTTTTCAAAAGTTACATTAAACTGAATACTGAATAGCCTCGTTGGCATATAAAATCAAATTACTTTTTAACACGCTATTTCTACGAAGAGATATTAAATTTTCTGATTCAAGCTATAATAATTTTGTTGTGTAAACAATTTCTAACACAATTATAATTTATAACAACTTTTTCAGCCGCCCACACCTTTTAATTTGCTTTCATATTTGAAATGGTATTAATTCCCACGTAGAAAATTTAATTCTTAAGTTGTAGTCTTATCAATAACTAGCTGTCCGCCCGCGGCTACGCCCGCGTTGTTTTTCGACTTTTCCGTGCACAGTTTCCCGTTGGAATGAGATATTTTCCCGTGCTAAAAAGTATTTAAGATGTTGACTGGTGATATAAAGTACCACCATACAAAATTTCATTTAAATTGATCCAGTAGTTTCGGAGATTACCCCGTACAATGTAATGAGCAGTACGTATAAGTAACTATAGTTTTTTAACTATCCCACGGGAACTCTTTAATTTCCCGGGATAAAAACTATCTAAGATGTTGACCGAGGATATAAGGTACCACCATACAAAATTTCATTTGTCCAGCAGTTTCGAAAATTAGCCCGTTCTATATTACTTCTTACATCCCCGAAAGAAAGAGAGTTTTTTTTTTTAACTTTAGTATATTTACTTAACTTAGTTATATTATCTGTTACGTTCTTTTCTGCCAAATTCAATTTTTTTTACTGTATTCTGTGAACAAAAATTCAGCTTTGAATAGGTACGAGTAATAATTGTCCATCTTTCATTTTACATTATCTATGGTCGGTACTTTATATGTTCCTGTAGCTGAGACGTTAATAGGAGTAACGTGATTATGAATGGGCAAAGTTAGATCATTCTACCTCCTTTCCGTCCGCGACTCGCGACCGCCGGCAAACCGCTACTTTGAAGAGAAAGCTTGTTAACTTCACAATGATCCTTTATTTCTTGAAGTTCGTCCCACTTCTTTTTATTACTCCACGAAGATGTTTTTTTCTGGCGTAGACAGTTCGTAGCATTGGGCTACGGTGTCGTAGCAAATGCTACGAAATACAATAAACTTGCAAAGGTTGCAAAGTTTGGTGATAAACTACGTGCGGTTTTTTGAGTTATAAGCGAAACGGATTTAACAATGTGGTAACTAGTTAAAACTGGTTTCATATTTTTGTTTTTATTATGTAAGCAAATTCTGTAAACTAAAATTGAAGTCGGTTTTCAGCGACAATGCAGGAGAGCATAAAATATTTTCTTTAGAATAAATTGCTCAGTTGCCATTTTTATTACTTATGGTAATTTGGTGTCGAGCAAATAAAAAGTTTCTGATTATTGAAATGTTTTTGTACCTACACCCTAGCAATACATCCGATTTGTAGAGGAAATATTTTTATTCCATATTAATTTTATAATCAGCGCAATCACAGCTATAAATAGGCAACTAATACTAAATAAGAGATTAATATCAGTGTAAAATTAAACGTACATATTTATTTAGAATCTGAGTATAATGTATTTGCTTGTGGTCGATACGAGAGCGGATTGTGTTACCGCTGAACAACAAATACGATAACGAATACGAATATACGAATATTCGTATATATACGAATATTCGTATCGTATAGTACGATTTGAAACACATTAATTAAACACCGTGGCCTAATTCGCTCTTGGGCGCACTTCAATTAAATGTTTATTTGGGCAATGTTTCCGAGATGTTACCTACATCAAATTTGAGTCATGTTTTGTTTATTTACGCTTTATAATTTTATTGTTTCTATAGTCTAATTAAGAACGTGGGTGGCTTAGTGGCTAGGGTTGTTGACTTTCATTCGGAAGTTTGTGAGTTCAAGCCTTGACACGTAATTTTTGTTTTTGATTTTCGAATTCGTATGTACCTACGTTTACTATCGTGAGGTAATCTGCACACACCTGCAAAGTAATTTAAAGTTTGTGATGAAGTTGACCAACCCGCACTGGGCCAACGTGGTCGACATAGGCCTATTCACCCTGATTCTTATGGTAGGCTCGAGCCCCTCTGTGGGGACATATATATGAGCTGTGAACGATAGTCTCATTGACTAATGCCCGCCTGCTTTACTCAGGGTTCAATTTAATTGGATTAGGGTTATTTCGTTGATGGCGTAGGTACTCTTGGATTTAGCATCATCAACATCACTTTTAACCCCCGACGAAAAAGAGCGGTGTTATAAGTTTAACTTGTGTGTCTGTCTGTGGCATCGTAGCTCCTAAACGGATGCGCCGATTTTGATCTAGTTTTTTTTGTTTGCAAGGTGTCTCAATCGCGAATGTTCTGCGTTAACGTTTGCGTTTACAGCATCCAGTGTTTTCCAGCGACCTTCACCATTGGTCCACTTGTAGGGGGCCTGCTTACGCTACGCCTTTCGGTGCGCAATGCCTTTTAAGAACCTTTTTGCCCCAACGGCCGTCGTTTCTAAGTGCAACGTGCTTCACCCACGTCAGAATCTTAACTACTCATGGTTCCTTTCAACAGTCCAACAAAGTCATCTATTTATTTTTATGTAACTAAATATAGATATACATGATAACGGTATCAATGAAAACAAAACTTGAAAATAAACCAAACAATTCACAGCCAGAAACGCAAAGTAAACAAAATTTCCGTTCAGCTGACCGCCGCCATGAATATAAACTAAACGCACGTTAATTTTAGTTGATATTGTTTTATTTATGAAAGCGGAATATCCGGTTCAAATTAAATTGTGAACTTGCCATGTGTAAACTGATTTCGGCCGACTGTAACTAAAAATAAAAAACACCGTCTAACTTTGGTACTACTATGCTTTTTCTTTTTTTTTTGTAAATGTAACTTTATTTGACTTAACTAAGTGATGTAAAATGTCCAAAAGTTAAAATAAATGATTTCGTTTCATTTCATTTTATCTAGTAAAATATTTGTGTACTAAATAATTAGAATAATACGGAAATGGAACTAATTTAAAACGTGCAAGTATACATAATAGGCAAAATAATAAAAGAATAGAACTAAGTAAATATACTTGCTTATTTGACAGGTGTGTGTTTCCCATGAAATGAACTGTATTCAATAATAAATAAATGATAACAATGTTATCAAAAACAGCCTTAAATTGGTTGGTGTACATTGTAATCAATATTTAAATATATTATGTGGTAAGCTAATAATAAGTATCTCCTTAAACAACTTAAAAAAGTTTTAACGAAGTTAATACAGTAAGTTATTGAATAATCAAGGTTGGTTGACTAAAAGACGGCCCTGTAACCTAATTGGTAGTTCGTCTGCCTTCGAAGCACAGGGTCGCGGGTTCAAGTCCCGCCCAGGGCAAACATTGGTGTGATGAGCACTTGTGTTTGCCTTGTGTCTGGATGTTATATAGTTTATAAATGTATGTATATCAGCTGTCTGACACGTTTAGCATAGAAGAAAATAATAGTACTAACCATATTACAGGCTCTGCCTAGTTTGGAGTCAGATGGCCGTGTGTGAGATATCCCCAAATATATTAATTATATATATATATGTTACAGGAAATGTATGAAATCCAGGAATTGTATACAATTCCTAGGAAATGTATACAATTCCGGAGCTCTTTAGGAAATGTATGAAATAATGTTTCAAATATTATTTAATTCACACATATCCTAGGAAATGTATGAATTTCCTAGGAATTGTATAAAATTCCGAACTTGTACTAGGAAATGTATAAAACTAATGCTTTCTGTGAATAAAATGAACAAAGCTCGCTGTTAAACCACGTTAAACTGAGAATACCCGTTAAAATGACAATGAGAATGTTTCCCAAGACTCTCGTTGAAGTAATGCAACAATCATACGGTACATATTATATGTTTTTTTATATTATATGTTTGTTAGGCTTTTTGTTAATTAAACTTAATAGACGTAAATGAAAATTAAAGAAAAATAGTCTTTATGCTTCATTGAATACCACGTAACATCATCCGGCGGAGTTTGGCTGCGCTTACGGGATGCAGTGAGTGGAGGGATATCGGGCGGGGAACTTATTTTGGTGCGGGGAGGTGAATATCCCTTCTGTACGAGTATTACTATTAAATACTTTTATTGTAATACCCTCCCCTCGCTCCGCTTTCCCCTCTTACCCATTGACATCTTGAATGTATTACATTTCCGACTGCTATTTAGGAAATGTATACATTTCCTAGGAAATGTGTGTAATATAATTTATTTCACACATTTCCGGGCGGTTTTAGGAATTGTATACATTTCCTAGGAATTGTATACAATGACGGATTTCATACATTTCCGTTAACATATATATATATTATACATATATTAAAAGTTTTGTTCTTCTGTAATCGCAGAAGACAAATATGCAATAAGGCATGCGCACAGATACAAACAATTGTTTTATTGTAGGCGAGCCATACTTGTAGTGTAGTGCGTATAGACACACGCTCTTGTGTGTGTACTACTAAACTGAGCGCTACGCACACAAAAACAATGTGCACACACAAGACACACACAAGTATGGCTCGCCGGCACTTGTGAGGTAGGCCGTCCGAACTAAACAACAGACTAAACAACAGTAGGTTTACTAGGGAAGAAGCGACAAGCTCGAGAAACTGTCAAACGCGAAATAGTGACATTCTTTTTATGTCAATGAACTGCCAAACGCGCTGCGAGAGATGTAAGTTGAACAAACACAATACTCTAGGACTAAACTTAAAAAAATACTTTCTAGATTGTGAAAAAAAGTAATATAATATGTGTAATAATTACGATAGAACGTGCATACGTTTTATGTAAGACTCGCCTGTCACCCAGATAAACCCTGTATGGTTTTTGTAGGACAGCACTTTTATTATACCGATGTAATCCTTAACATATTATAAGAAAAAAAAATCCCAACATGGTTCCTTGACGCATTTCTCGCCATATTGTTCTCTTTTCCAAAAAAAGCAAACATGGTTCCTTGACGCATTTCTCGCCATATTGTTTGTTCTCTTTTCCAAAAAAAGCAAACTTCAAACGAGAACAAAAAGGCCTCAATATCGAGTAGCACAACAAATAAAGCCCACTTAATTCAGATCCAGAAACTGGAAATTTATGCCGCGTAGATACCTCTTTAATGCCGCGACCGTGACAGCGCGTACATATCAAGCTCGCTTCGGCGCAAACTCGTTTGAATCAACAATCGGTGAGCTATTGCGTGAGAACCCCGATGTTCGGTAGATAACAGACAGCTTAGATGTGTTTGCGCAACACTCAGACGTAAAAGGATGCAAATGTTCCACGTGTATCGCAATATTCCGTGCCTATAATGAGAGGTATTTCCTTCATTTCCTTCCGTCGCAGAATGTGCCTTTCGCAAAATGAACCCCATGCGAAACAGTATTTTTCGCAAGATGTACCCTTCACAAAATGCACTCTTCGCAAAGTGTATTAATTATCTTTCGCAAAATGTACCTCTCGCAAAATATATCTTTACACATTGCCTTGTTGTTTCCTTGTCAAAATAGTGTTCAAAACTAAGATTAAATTTAAAAAAATAGGAAATTGAAGTATGTACGAGTAATTTTTGTTTCGTGCAACTGGCAGCCCATGTGTGGTTCTCTGGTTTTTAATATTGAACGTCGCTGCATCGTTGGAATAAGCATCACAAAGCAATATCAATTGAAAAAAAAACACAGTTACCTTACACGGCAACCAATCTTTGTTCGTTTAATTTTTTTATATAGAAATACTATCTCTACGTAAGTGTTGTCGGTCGCCAAATGGATGTTCGCGGGGTCAAGCCTCGCCACGAACCAATGTGGTTTCAGTTTTCGAATTCATTACGTACAGAAGCCAGAACGTGCATTTAGACATACGCACTAAGAATTTTACCCCTGCTGCTACGGAATACGGGCGTTCTCAATGTCAAGATTTCCAGCCACATGTGCTCCCTACACGTTTATTTGATGCTTTTACGGTGAAGGAAAACTTCACACACCTGCGAAGTAATTCAAAGCTTGACTAACTTAATCCGCACAAAATGGTTCCTCTAATTTAAAATCTATCTACTACAAACGCTGCCGGTGTCATCTCTTTAATATTATTAATATCAGTAAATCCATTTCTTATAGTGCTGAAAAATATTTTTTCATAGCCGCAGTTATTTTGTTTGTTCAAAACTTAATTTTTTTCTATGTAGCGTGTGTTGAGTTCAATAGTTTGTATAATAAATGTTTGATGTGTTTAGTCTAGACTTCTATATTATCACATGTCTAGCTAACCTCTTTAATATAAATTGCTTCAATCATTCAGTCAAACTGAGTAAAAAGCAAATCCAGCCCGACATTTTTCATCAATCTTTTACCTTAGGTGAATAAAGGCTAGACGTTATTTAGACTCAGTCAAATACTCCACAATTTTCGAGAGTCGTGACCTAGATTTATTCAGTCAAGCGTATAAAATTTCTAAAGCAAACTTGAAAATTTTTAATCAAAATTTTACTTTATCATTTTGTCCCGTTTTTCTTGTCTCAATTACACACAAGTTATGGAAAATAAAAAGTTAACTCTATCAAAACCTATGAGAGAAACGCCATTTTAAAATTACACGCCAATGTATGTCTTGCCACATTTACGCCTCACACTTTCACAATTATAAGACACTGAAAGTCATCTAAAAAAACTTTTTTTCTCTGATTAACAAATGAAAATTATAATAATGACAAAATTCGTAGAATAATTAAAAATGTGGGTAGAACACAAGTTATTTAGATGGCGACGTGCATCGTAACAAAGAAAGTCTTTCGGCGTACAATTTCATTTACTTCAAATTAATGTTGTCTCTGTGAAAAACATGCCGTATTTAACGGTAGAGAAAATTGCAACAGCTGAACAGTAAACAACAAAACCTCAACAACCAGTTTAAATCTGGCCTTAGATATCTAACATTAAATAAGAGACTACGTGTCAGCTTATACTGGAATTGCACTGACTGTGTTGCCCGTTGTAATATATACGTGCTGAGTAAAGCGGGCGGCGCATCTCACGGAAAAAGTTGTTGAATTACCATTTCTAAATATTCAGTGGGCGATGTAACCCAGTTTCGTAGGCAGACAATGGCCAGGACATGTGACGTTGACCTGAGAAAAAAAAAAAAACACTTTTATTTTCTCGCTGCGTTTTCATAAAATTTCATGTCCATTGCGCGACAAATTATGTAACGCGATGTCCGAGTTTGAGTTTAGAAAAGCAATGGATGAGACCTGAATAGATGGCTGGCATCGTGACTCGTAAAAATAAGTGCCTGTCTGCGACATACTTTTGCTAACAATGCGATACTTATTGCAGAAGGGTATGTATGTTTAAAGTAAAGTAGACGAACACACAAGAATTAAAAAACTAAAACTCTGAAATCTAATAGTAACGTACACCACCATAAATATCCTTTTTTATCAAAATCGGTAAAATATTCTAAAATATTCCTAATAAATTGAATACGCTCCGAAATCCGAAACTATTGATAGTTTCGGTCGGAACATAGTCAATATTTAAATTATAAGGAATATTTTAGGTATTTTTTACACCTTGGGTAAGGACTCCCAATTTCTTTGAAAATTTAGTAATACTTATGTTACCCGGGGATATTGAAGCTTTCCAACAGTGAAAGAATTTTTGGAATCGGTTCAGTAGTTTCGGAGCCTATCCAATGCAAACAAACAAACAATCAAATATTTTCACTGTACAGATTGTATGCATCTAAAGGCCAGGTCAGAGAAATCAAACAGTTTTAAAACTAGGTACTGAAACAGCCTGTGTCAGCTCTGGAAATTTCCAGGGGTGTTCAACTTTGAAACTTGCGCCTCGGTCCATATTGTATTGATTTGTTTAGTAGCTATAAATACTTAAGTCGATTGAAAACTGCCTTTGTTCTATATTAGATAAGTAGTAGAGTAATAATGTTATTTTATTGGATATATTATAAATCACATGAAAAAATTTATGGTACCAATGATAAATAAAAATTTCTGTTAATTTGATTTACCGGGTTTCTTATTATTTGTATAAACAAGACAAAAACAAAATCGGTAACCTCCAGAAATGTGACCTCGGGGAATGGTGGTCACCTCGGGGAGTAACCTGATTTACCTACCCGATGACGGTTTTATGTTCCATTGAGTAATCAATATAAAAATACGAGCAAAGATAATAAAAAGTAAAAAAAAATACACACCATAGTACCTAAAAGATAGTAAAAATTCTTACGTTGGGAGTTGACTCTTTATATATTATCTTTGCTAGAGGCAACTCTTTATGGTTTAAAAATACGAATATATTATTCAGATATTTAATTCCTGAGTTATTAATTTTCATATTTTTGAATCGAACAGCTAAGTGTGAAGCCACATTTTTCATTTCTAAGAGTTTTCATTTGTACTGTACTGAATATTATACCACCGGTATGACACCTTTAGCAATCTAGGTTTAAAAATAGCAATTGTTTGACCTAGATCGGTTCTAGAAACAAGAGAGCACCCTCGTGGTTAGCTGTCAGTGCATTCTACCTCCCCCCGCGCTCCTACACCCCTTCACACCCCTCTAACCCCCACAGGCTTTCGTATTTTTACGACAATGCTAAAGAATAAACTTGTTCCAAGCTATTTCTATTCCGTATTCATCCGACCAATTTGTTCCCGAATATCCTCATGTTTTTATTATTAAGAGAATTTTCGTGTTTATACTTTGTTACCTAATGATAACAAACATTTGCTTTTCAATTCGTATTGGAATCAAACGCTTTCACGAATTTTTCCGTTCTAATAATATTTTTTTATTCAAAGCTTCAGAGCTAAAAATAACAGACGTTTATTTGTTTAGAAAAATACATAATTGCGAACACGGAGAGCGTATTAGACGATTACTGGTCGTAAAAAAAATAAACCGATTCAAAAATGGAATATGAAAAGATTTGCGAGCGCGTTATAACGTAGGCACTACAAAGCCGGGCCATTCGGGTAGCAAAATCCGATTCGTCATAAAAGTATAATAATAGTGGGTTGGGGGTGCCGCAACAACCGGTGACCTACTGTACAGCGCGCCGCCGCGGCAGTCTTCACCAGACCCGTCTAATGACCTCAGGCGCTCTGTGTTGCGCGTCTGGTTAAACAAAACACAGATAAAAAAACTTAACCCGTGATTGAAATACCGGCCACTACATGCGTGCTGAAACTTACAGAGACAGGCGCACTCCTACTCGTGAGGACGGTGAGTGAAAATGAACCTTATCGCCAGGGAGATAGCTACATAATTGAGTGGACGATTGCAAGCTCGCCTAGGTAAGTGTTATAATTCGTTTTATAATTAAAAGCGGGGATAGTGAGTTGAGTAATGTTTGCATGGCTGGTAAATGTCAGTGGTAAAGTAAGTTTTTAGTGAGTCGTTGCATGAGATGAAAATCCTTTGTGTTTGTGTTTCGGTTTAGTTTAGATTATGCTTCATACGTAAATACGAGAATGAAAAGCATTTACAGAATTTGCTACGTGTTTCTGTGGTTTTAATTTGACTAAGTACTGTATTTTATACCTTAAGGTTACATAAATATAAGGAGCAATTTGAGTAAAGAGTTCTACGTATTTATTTCACAAAATTCTTAAATATTTCAGCTGAATTTCGACAGAATGACGTAACGTGTATAGAACCTGCCAGCGTGAAGGCTGTTTATTCAAATAAAAGCAAAATTTGCATACGTATATCATACTCGTAATCTCTCTCCTAGCAAGCAATATAATGTATAAGCATAGCTCTATGTTATTTACGACACGACTCTTTATTGGGTAAAAAGAAAAGTTTTGCCGCAAAGTAGCAAATCTATAACTGAATTCGGCACCCATTCTTGTTTTTCACGTGGCCTTAACTTTGAATACTACGTATAATAAAGCTATCTCTTTCCAACGCTGCCGTTCAAAAGGGACAGCAATAGACTTGGGCAAGGATTAACTTCAACCTATCTTGGATAGCAGTAAACCTAAATACGTTTTAAAGTTACTTTGTAGTTGCTAATAATGCTATCGATTTCTATGTCAACAGTCGCTGTTTACGAGATTCAAATTTAAACTTAATTACAATGGGTGCTGAGTCCGTATTCGTGGATCTAACAGCTCAGCGGATTAATCTTGGAGTTGAATCTGAGCTTGCCCAATTCATTTTGTATTCAAGGGTTGTTGATTTTAATATCAAAGGACTGGCTAGTTAATTTCAAATTGAGGTTCGGAACATTGTTGCTCATTAAAAGCTTTGTAAAGCTGTGGCTTCATGTGTAAACTAGAGTTAGTATCAGGCTAAAACTATTAGGTAATCGATTGGAACGACCATGATTAACAGTGATTGGATTAGACACGATACTGCTCTAGACTAATGGCTATTGTGTATAAAACTTTAAGTCTACTTAAAGTGCATTGTGGTTCATTGTTCCTCTGTTAATTCAAAAAGAAATAGCTTTTTAATCAAGCAATTTATGCGTTTTTGTCGCTCAAAGAAAATAAAAATAAATCAAGGAATAAAAAATCAAGGTAATAAAACAGGCGTTATATCACAATAAATTGTGGTTATATTGTTCCAGGTTGGAATTAAAAAATACACAACAATAATGTAACTATGAAAAAAATTTCATGTTACAAGACAAGGAAAAATGGACGTGATATTTTACAAATTATTTTGTTATTGCTGGTTCTACCCTCCTTTTTGCGAGCTCAAAATACCCTGGGGTGTCCCGACTTAATAAGGAGCAATAAATGTTCATGTTATACTTTCGAAGATGGTAAGACGACTTTTTTATGATAAACATGAAATACAACGCTTTAATGAATTTCCTGCGAATTTAATTTGTTTTTTCAGGTGTTTTTCTCGACTGCCAGGATACGATAACGAAAGATGTAAAGAATGCCCTCAAAAGCGTTTCCAATGTCCAATCTTTGTCGATATACGACCTTGACGACAGCCAAGAAGGTCTCGGAGCTCATTTTATTCCCCAGGGACTCTGCATCAAACACATCCACATTGCCAGGACAAACGTAAAGGACATAGCAGACGACACGTTTATGCCGCTAAGAAAATGTTTGGAAACATTAAGCATCGTGTCGAGCAAAATCAAGTTTTTTCCTCAAAAAGCACTATCTGGCTTGCTCAAACTAATTTCCATCGATTTAACCTCAAATTTTATAGAAGAAATCCCCAGCTACAGTTTTTATGGGCTTCCGCTAATGAAATTGAATATGAAAGGGAATATGATACGAGAAATCTCAGAGTCAGCATTTTCAGGCTTAGATCAGACACTAGCCGAAATAGATTTGAGCGAAAATAACCTCACAACGTTCCCGATAACATCTCTGGCAAAGCTAAAACACCTGAGATCTTTGAGACTTGCCTGGAATGAAATGTACTTCTTTCCTACCTTGGATCATTCTGACTTAACCACCTTAGAATATCTTGATTTAAACTCCAACAACTTCGAATTTATTTCAGAAGATTGCCTTAAATTTTGTCCGTCCCTTACAATATTATCTTTTCATTTTAATTTTATTAACAACATCCATTACCGGGCCTTCTATTCTTTAATGAATCTTAAGTCTTTGGACTTAAGTCACAACAGGATAAAAGTATTGAACCCTTATTTATTTCAAAATAACAAAAATCTAGAATTTATTAATTTAAGCCACAATCATTTACATCACATTCATGGTTTGTTTTGTAACATGCCCGCACTAACTGAAGTATTTTTAAGTTACAATAACATTTTGGATGTGCCAATGGATTCATTTCATAACTCTAGTAAAATTAACGCGATATATTTAGATACGAACTGCATAAGCAATATTCATAGTGAGAGTTTTAGTAATTTAGAAAATTTAACTAAAATACGTCTAGAGTTTAACTATCTAAATAAAGTGCCACATGATATTTTTACTAACAATAAGGATTTGAAATTGTTAAGACTAGACAATAACAACTTTAAGGATTTACATAATAGCACATTTTGGTCATTAGGTAATCTAAGTGAAATTAGACTAAACCACAATAAGCTTCAATTCATTTCGAAATTTCATTTTGCTCAATCTCCTTTTCTAGAAGAAATATATCTGGACCACAACGTTATAACTTTTATAGAACCCGGAGCTTTTATGAAAATGGCTAATCTAAAGTATATTAGTTTGCAAAATAATAACCTTGTAGACATAAACGACATTTTGCCAAAGCTCAGTTCTAACTTACTTACATTGTTGCTAGATTCAAACTCATTATCCTTAATAAACAGCTTCATGTTTCAATCTCAGCAAAAGTTGCGTCATTTAAGTTTGAAGAATAACCGTGTAAAATTCTTAACAAAGACTACTTTCCGGAACTTAACTCATCTGTCGCGACTAGAGCTGAGCTACAACGAATTCTCAATTGTAGATGATTATTCTTTTCAAAGTTTAAATGCTGCTCGTTCTTTAGATTTACAGTATAACTCTCTTAGAAATATTACGAATCACACTTTTTTCGGCTTAACCGAACTGGAAGATTTGGATGTCTCTCACAATAAAATTAATACGATTTCCGATATGGCTTTCGATACTCTAAAGAAGTTGAGAAGTCTGAATCTGTCTTTCAATCCTTTGAAATTTCTTCATAAGCAAATTTTCCAACAGGGTTTACCTCTTAGCTCTTTGTATCTAGATAATTGTGAAATCCATTACATGGAAAACGGGACCTTTTTTGGGTTAAATAACTTGAAGCTTCTCTCACTCAAAAATAATACTTTGAGTTCTGAAGACTTACTTTCAATAGACATACCAGGGTTAAAATACTTGTATTTGTCTCATAATGTATTAGATTTTTTGCCTTTAGACTCGTTCTCCCAACTGCCACTACTAGAAGTGCTTATTTTGGAGCATTGTAATATAGAAAATGTTTTTGAGGGCACATTTGCTTACAATAGAAATCTTTTGAAGTTGAACATGGCCCAGAATATTATTAGTACAATTCCCTCAAAGCTTTTCGACATGCACAATTCAATATC
Source organism: Teleiodes luculella (assembly GCA_948473455.1). Classification (NCBI taxonomy): domain Eukaryota; kingdom Metazoa; phylum Arthropoda; class Insecta; order Lepidoptera; family Gelechiidae; genus Teleiodes; species Teleiodes luculella. The sequence goes on along the minus strand of OX419589.1, from coordinate 3,597,790 downwards.
AGAGCTTAACATAAGCAACAATTTCTTAGACTACGTACCTTACAATACTTTGCATAATTTGACACATATTGAAATGCTCGACCTTGCAGACAATTTGTTGCCGAGAATAGAATTAAGTGGTTTTGAAAAGTTGAATAAATTGAAATATTTGATTTTAAAGAAGAACGAAATAAATACTATTACAGCTAAAAAGAAAATAGTATACAAAGAATTGATAATATTTGATATTAGCTATAATAGAATCGAAACTTTACCCTTGTTCATATTCGATATTTTTCCGAACATACAAAATATCAATATCTCTTACAATGATATAATCTACTTTGACTTTTTACTATCTTCTAAGCACAATGGAATAACTTTGATGAATTTAGACCTAAGCAAGAACCCCGTAGTGACCTGGAACTCTTCGAAGAAACTAGACAATAATACGCTTATGGCAAATTTATATGAGCTGCATATATGTGCGACCAATATGACCAACATTGATGATATAACATTTGAATCTTTTACTAGTTTACAACATCTTTACCTAAAATTCAATAAAATTAGACGTCTTGCAATAAGTCCTTTCTCCAAGTTGACACTTTTGGAAAACTTAGATTTAAGCTATAATAAGATATCTCAACTCAAAACAAGTAACTTTCGCGGTTTATCAAAGTTAAGAACATTGTGTTTGTCAAACAATAACATAGAATCCGTTGAATCCTTTCCCGAGGATCTGAGCAATCTGAAACTTTTAGATTTAGCTTACAACAAAATACAAAACATCCTCAACGAGGATTTGATCAACTTGAAAGAGCTGACTGTATTATATTTGGCGTACAATAATATTAAATATATATCAGTTACAGCTTTTAGGAATCTAAACAAAATAGTACAAATCGACTTAGGGCACAATAAACTGCAAGCAATTCCATTAGAGCTACTAAATTCTGTAGAGAACCACATTCAAGATATATCTGTAAAAGGTGAGTGAATAATTTACGAAGCTCGGGGAATTTCAAGAAACAAGTAGCCGGTTCTAAATCAGAGAGCTACATTGTTGTAATTTATATCTGTTTATTCTACTGTGATTTTGTGGAATTTACACAGACCTTTGAATGAAGAAATCATCAAATTTATCCGTAGTAAATTACTTAAATAAAAATATAGTAGTACTCTTTTAATTTCAAAGAATCTATTATATTGCAATTATGTTTTTTTACTACAAACATTAAACTTACTAATTTAATTTACAAGAATTTAGGACCTTGTCAACATGATTGCTTATATTGTATAACATTTTATTGATATTTTTGTGCCCAAAAAACTATATAATATTAGTACATTTGTAAACCCCTTGATAGGTTGTTAATGATAACATTCGTTAACAAAGTTTCAAAGCCAAATTACTATTGTTACATTTGTGACCCATTGAAATAAACTATTACTTTTCAGATAACGTATTAACATGCAGCTGTCAAAAGAACAACACGTGGGTGTGGATCCAGGACCATCCAAAGACTATAAAACCTGATACCGTGACCTGCCTCAACGACGAATACCCCAAGGAGCGCTGCAACGTCCCGGTCATATCGCAGCTCTCCGTAGACAAACACAAGGACAATTCTGTCTCTGTCTCTTGGTTTATACGCAACCGCACCGCAATTAAGGCGCTCCAAATTATCTACTACAGCGAAGATGCAAGCTCTGACGTAAGTTTCATTAGCTTTGTAAGCTGTCTGAACGATAAATAGCAATTTTGAAGATAATCTGTTGTTTACTACAGTTTTGTCTTTACGTAAAAGATGACATTAACAGTCGTAAATAATTAAATAAAAGCTTATCATAGACGGAGCTCGAATCATTTAGGACTATAATTCATTATTACAGATATTGAATTAGGCTATAAATACTTTCTTAGTTTCGTGATGTTAATATTATACTTGATTAATGAGACTCTTGTACCTAATAAATAATATTATGTCACCACTATTCTATTTAGTCCTTCAAAAGAATAAAAAGAAAAACAATATTAAAAGTCTAGCTAGTGGAAGCAGCTAAGCAAACAAGATCCATTATTTCCAGGTGAAAACAAAATATCTAGAATCTACCGAGGTGTCAACGCATATAAGCGATCTGGAGCAGAATATGAATTACGTCGTCTGTATCGCAACGTTATCCGAGGAGCCGATAGTAAACATGGACGGCGAAGAAGAATCACTGAACGCCACTGGAGCAAAGAATATCTCGGCTCGGTTCACTGAAGACGCCGTAGCTGCGATTCTCTCCCGATCCCCTTCAAGCGAATGCGTTGCTTTCAACACGTTCAGAAAAGCGGTAACCGTGAAGCTAAAACCAAACAAAGTGTTTGATATAACAACTATTTTGAACCGTCGAATGGGTTTGATCGTAGGATGTTCTCTAGGGTTCGTTGTGTTTTTTATAATGGTAACAATTTTGGCTTATACGAAGATAAAAGAAAGGAAAAGGATAGCGAAATCTGATCCCGCGTGGTCTGAGATGAATGATTATCATTCTATGCATAGCAAAGACGATATTTTAGAGCACTCCAACGCGGCTTCTACAGATAATATTTTACTAGGAATGTCCAATAAACGTGCTATTTCATTAGATCGCTAACTCTGTACATCAAAATTCGTAATATTGTTCCAACAATTTCAAATTAATCAATTAATTGAATTGATTTCTAAGCAAAAAGTTATTTGAATCTTAGAGTTTTGATGCACAAGTTGTTAGGTACTAATAATTATAGTTGTAATTATTATTATTAAGTAGAAAATATAATTTAGTACTATTTTTAATATGTTGATAGATTGATCGAAGATTCTAAAAAGTAAAGGAACAATGAATTCTAAATAATTAAATTACTAACCCCGTAGTATATTATATAATATAGATGCTTTACCAGACTGTTTGCTTATGAATAGCTAGAGTTGAAGTAGAGGGTAGGCAGATAAATATAGATTTAATTCAAACTGTAGATATTTTAAACTTTTTATTATAATAGTTTATAGAAGACCACGAAATAAATATTTCAAGTTATTTGTTTCTTTTGTGTTTCATTGAGATTTAGACATATTTTTCCTCCGAAATTCAAAATTACGTCACTACCTGGGATGGAATTCTTTAGACCCGAAATCTGACAAGATAGGTACTTTTCTTTTCGGCTTAAAGGGGTTCGGATTTTCCCAAAAAGTAAGTAATTTCCGCAAGTAAAGAGCACGACTCCGAAAATAGTTTACTACTTTTATCGCTTTATGCGTCTATTTTGTGTAAATTACTTTTTATCCACCGTTCTTGCGCAGGATATGCCAATATTTTGGAAATCTTTTACGATATTTTGAAGATAACTTGTATTTTATCGTCTAAATGACCGCATGAATTAAGATAACATTTAAAGAGTAGGTACTTAAATAGATCAAGAGTGAGATTTTTTGTATTTCATCCTTTATTTTTTTGTTTTGTTTGTAAAAATACCTAAACTAATTTAGTAGATTGGTGATATCTTCACTAGACTTAGTGTCTGCGGAATGTCAACTAGTTGAAGTACTGAATTAATCATGAGTGACGTCACCTCTGACGTCATAATAGGACGTTCTGCGTAATGCCGGCTGTCGGATATCCTAATTGTCACCAAGTGGCCCTGGAGAAATGATCCGAAGTAGGTAATGTCTTTAGTACCTATATAATATTCATGTTTGTACGACTCTCTGGAGACGTCAAAACGATTTTAGAAATACACTAAATCTTGACATAAGCAAAAATTTTTTGCCACCGTACGAACGCAGCAATGGATGATTTAAAAACAGTTGTTCTAAATTTTAGGTGTACGTTGTATCGCGGCGTACGGCGTATTCTCATCTGAGGTTATTTTCAGAATTTAAAAATAAAAGGTTGCATATTTGAACGTTACTTGAACATCTTCAGGCATAATAATAATATTTAGTAGATCAAAGCTAAACTGGCTGAGGAGTTTTCTACCACAATGCGACCGAATAAATAAAAATGCCCATCACATGCAGAATGATTGCCCTAGGCGGGACTCGAACCTGATTTGCCAACATTAGTAATTAACTAATCTATGGTACCGACAATCTTTTCTTCCCTAAAATCACTTACACTTTAACAGGTTTGGTCAAAGCCACCTGACAATTTTTTATTTTCAGTTTAGGGTTTAAGTTGTCACAACAAGACGTAATAGACGCCCAGAAATCGCTAGAGGCGTACTAATGACGTCAAATATTAAGTAACATTCGACCTTTTCCGTTACCTAAAGTCTCCTTGTTTTGACTACTTAAGCAAAGCGCGGCTAATACTTGTAAACTAGGGAAGGGCGTGTTGGCCTGGTAATAGAGGATAATGGCCACCCTATTTACCCCATTTTGTAAAAAAGCTGTCGCTACAGCGTCAATGTCCTGTGAATACCGCGGGGTCAACCGGAACTAGTGTTGTTGAACTATCGATATAAGTTTTACGGGCGCCTTTCCAGCCCACACAGCCCAAAAAAACATTAATTTAATCAAGCATTCCAATATTCATTAAATTAATTCTTCATAAAACAAACCTATCGATAGTGATGGAGTAGGTAGAGCCTTTCGCTCCCTGCAAGTCCGGTGAAGCTTGATTGGTCGTACTTTTTCGACACAAGATAAGGTCAATTAACAAAAATATCTAGAGTGACACTATAATCGATCGTTCAAAATGCAAAGACTATCGATAAGCTCTCGATATTAGACTATCAATGGCCAGCACTAACCGGAACGTGGTATTACGGTATTACCACGCTCTTTGACCTCCGATTGGTATCATTATGTTAGAAATCGCGGTTCAAGTTATTTTTGGCAACAGAAATAGAAAAGTGGTAGATGGAAAAATGGTTATGATTTTTTGTATTAGCTCGTTAGTGTAAGAACTAAGAAACTGCGTGTTAGTATTGTTTGCAGTTTTGTTTTCAATTATAAACTCAATTTGATCCGTTAGAGACGTCAGGTTGTTGGGGTGGTGAACCTAAAAGCTTCATAGACCAAATTGGCAAACGCCTTAAAGAGAAGGGATGTGACCCCCGCGCCAAGTTATTTCTGGTGCAAAGATTATCAGTTGCGATCCAACGCGGTAATGCGGCGAGCGTTCTGGGATCCTTTGCGCCAGGTTTGACGGCAAACATTTGTATTTAAGTTTCTTTTTATTTTATTTTTACTTTGGATATGATTTTTTTATTATTTTACTGTTAAAACCTTGTTATGTTTTTCTCATTTGATCCGTTATATATTATTTTAACTATACATATATTAATTTGACTGAAATATTGAAGATCATTAGTGTACCTATCGCGTGACATTAAAAGCTGTTTCATTTGTCATGATCATCAAAATCAAATCTACCGTTTGTAGTAACAAGAGAATAAACACTATAATTGGACAATCGAATTAGCTTTTATTACAAACATAATTATAGCTATTCTTTGTTCACTTTGTTTGATATTTTTTTATGGAACACAGATTTAATACTACAGTAAACATAATTAAGTATTGTATAACTTATGAGAATATTAGCTCCATAATATATAAGTAGGTACGGTGTTAATAAATAATATTGTATGGTATTGTATTGTATTGTATTGTATTGTACGTATAAAAGGTAAGTGTATTTAAAATATAATATTAACGTAAGCAAAAAAAATGGTTGGATTTTATACTATAAATTTCCTTTATAGAAATAGCTAATAAGTCAATTGAAGGTAAGCTATTTTGGGATCGGTTTATACATAGACATTTACGAACCTAAATAAAAAAACAATGCACAAAAACAACTGAAAAAAAAAATTACACGCGAGGACATTAATAAAGGTTATTTTTGGTAAAAGAAATTCCAGGTTATTGACCAAACAAACCTGACCTATTATTAAATAAAAAAAAATACTAACATGAACAAAAAGAACTTTAATTTTACTCGCAATACAAATAACAGAATGTTTTAAAGGGAGGTTCCAGGTTAAAATAATATAGGTATATAGATTTTTTCACAGCAACAATATCCTACCCATTTGATTAAGATAATAAAGCCACTAAATCTATGAAAAACATTTAAAAAGCAAAACATTTTTTTTTCATCATCGTGACTTACAGACAGACAGAAAAGAAACACTAATTGCTCGTCACAAGTAGAGCGGATCTCGGGGACATTCGGGAAGGGAGGGTCAGGTTAAAATAGTAAATTCCCGTAAATACCCGCCGACATCGGCCGTTAGCAGGCACTGGTGCGTAATGAAACCTCCTGACCCGCTTCTCAAGTGTCCACTTTAAGAGGCTTGCTACCTTGAGAGAGCTCTTTACGTCCAAATGTATTTATGTTACCCTATTTTTTTGTAAGAAGTTGCAAGCTTATATGTCAACGTACGCGGCGGTGGACTATCAGAGGGAAACTGTATTATTTTCTTGACCCAATCGTACAAATGAATGGGTTGGTGTGTTGTGTGCGCGGGCGCTGCATTGTTCTGTTTGCGCCCATACAGTTAGCTACTGTTTCAGTGATAAAATTATAATAGTGGTTCGCCTCACGATGCAATTTTCTAACGTTAGTATATGTATCTAATATTTCCTTTATTTTGAAGGTCAGTATTTGTAGAATAAAATAACTTAGATTTTTCAGCAGAAAAGTTATCAAATAAAATGAATATATTCACAAGTAAATAGCTACTGCAATATATAAGCCCAACGATTGAAACAAAATATAAGTGCCACAAATTCCTGTACTTTTGTACAGATAAAAAATGTAAATGTTAAATCCCCTTGGGCACAGTTTATTGCTTAGTACAGGAGATACGATACCTTAAGGATAGTAAGGATACAGTACCGATACAAATAAAAAATCCTTTCGGAATACAATAAGTTATCTGAATCCGAAAGGCATATTTTACAACCCCATTCAGCGAAATCTCCCTTGAGTAATATGGGGTAGACCCATTTCCGCAAATAAATCCTGCTTTCAAAATAAATAATGCCCAACCTACCCCTCCTGCCCCATCTAAAAACAAGGCAAAGGACGAGTCGCGATAGAAGTTTGTTTACGTACTTTTAACAATCTCGCTTAATTAATGTTACTAACCAGAAATGTTTGTGGATCGAAAAGCAATTTGTTTGAAGTATAGGCAAAAAGGGTTTATGTTTAATTTATTTGCTTTGTTTTGACAACATCTTGAATTATTTTAAAGAGTTTCTGCTTTTAAAAATTTCTGCTGATTAAAATAAAATTGTTCATTGCATTCGTAGAGCTAGTTGAATTGAATATATTATTTGTACTTCACCGGCCATCCAACAACCTCCGTGGTAGAGTGGTTAAAAGCTCGCCTGACGTCACGGAGGTTCCAGGTTCGAATCCCGGTGGGGATCCGTCGATCAAATATCACTTTGTGAGACTTTCCCCAGTTTGTTTAGGACATTGCAGACTAAATCACCTGATTGTCCGAAAAGAAAGATAATTCCGTGCTTCGCAAGTCACGTAAAGCCGTTTGCCCCGGCTACTATCTACGGATGTAGTCGTTATAGGAGCCATGTCGGAAGCCTAAGGCGGCTCAACAGTTCCGACACCAGGGTTTGTGAGGTAGGTTAACCTTGAAACCCACTCGATAAGAAGAAGAACACAGGCCATCAGTTCTGTAATAGGTGTCCAGATAAAGAAAACTTGTTAATAGTTCTTCTTATTCTACATAATAATCTCAATTAAAATCTTAAATCTTACAATTAACGAAGGATAAGATTCGGATTCAACTTTAAGTAGGTTTTAAATAATAATTCGGGATTATTGACAGAAATTACAAAAAAATGTGCTATAGAAGTTAGTTTTGAAGTTGGAGTCTTAACAAGATTTAGAGATCATGACATGGAAGCAATTTATATATTTACTTTAATTATATCAAGTTTTAGATTATTATTCGATTATAGCTTAAAGGTAAAACAAAAAAGGAATAGTAAAGCCAATTTCCTTGGTAAAAAATAGAAATTACAAAATTTGTGGGTTGCTTACTTGCTTTGTGGGGTAAAAGTTACATTAGATTCTTTCAAATCGAACCCCGTTGCACGAAGCATAGTGTGCATAGTGCTGTAAACTTCGCGGAGCTGACAAATAGCTACAATTTGTAAACATCAAAGTTCAGTAACTCAGTTTCACTGAAATTCTAAGGGCTTCTGCTCCTATTTGTCAAAGAAGGAATTCAATATCTTCTAGGAAACTTTTTTTTTTTTAATTTAAAAGTTTACCTGGAAGAGGATAAAATAGTTAAAATTGCCATACAGTTTTCATCACCGGAGGAAAATTCTTACCAAGTATTTTATCTAAATAAATGATATGAGTTGTCTGGAAGAAATGGTCTCCTTAGCAATATGGCCACCTATTTGTAGTTTGTACGCTTTTACCGTTGCTGTGGACTGTAATTGTCGCCAAGTATATTGTATTCTATATAATCAATATGTATGTCAAAAACACTTTTTAAACAGTCGATGATAATCAACTGAATAGGAAAACGTTTTAAACCAAATTTGCAAGAAGCCAGCTCGGCTTACATCTACGGATGTAGTCATTACGTGAATCATTTTCATCATCAATTTTGATTCCAGGGCACAACGTTACCGCAATGAAAATGCGATCGTAATGGGAGAGAATCTCAAGTCTTTATGCGATATTGTACGACGCGCTAAGTCTAGAACCTGTTATGAATCAATGCAATAACTCTATAAATGAAACGTCATTTGATAGTCAAACGGCCATCTATACGTCGCAGTGGTATTGCAGCAGATGTTTGCGCTTAGTACCAGTAGCAATTAGTCCTCGGTGGCAGTCGGTAAATATTAACAGTGGTAATTGTACCAAACGTCAGCTTCCTGATGTTCGTTACTGCGCCGGCCCGCCTGCAGCTTGAATACAAATGAATCCATTACTGAAGAGTCGTCCCAATTTCGTCCCATGTAATTACGGCTCTTTCGGGACGAATGAGGAGTTTTTAAATTTAAGTGCCGTTTCGTCCCACTACCGTTATTAATTACAATTTTGATCCAACGGTTCATTTGGGACGAATGAGGAGTTTTCATATTTAAATGCTGTTGTTTTGTTCCAATATCTGTTTGTAAGGTTTTAATACGTAAAGTACTGACAATAAAAACAGTGTTGTTAAAAAATTTTAAGTTGAAAATTATTTTATTACCCTACCAGCTGTCCTTCGCTTTGCCCGCATTATACAAATCTCATCCATCCATAGTATCAAACTCGACATAAAAGTATTTATTTATTTTGGTACTGCCGTATCGAAGTAATGCGTATTTACGGAGATCTGTGTTAAAAATATAAAATTTTATATAAATATGGATCTTGATCGTACCAAAGTATAATTAAAATGCAAACGAACAAAATGGCACGGAAAAAAAAATCTTCGTCCCACATAGACCGTACTTGGGACGAAACAGGAGCGGCTCTAACTGAAGTGCTGAGATAGCAGTTCGACACCGATATCACGTACCGCATGCTCTAATGTGTTTTCGTAAGCAAATCGGTATAAACTTCGGCGATTTGCGCGCAAAGAATTTGTTCAAACAGCCACTGACGAACGTGACTGTGATATCAGCCGGTACGAATAATCCCAGTACTGATATTAGTGAAATTTTGTAGGGCGTAATTCGTAAATTAGGGAACAATACCGCGTGTATCATATTTGACAAATTTCCGGAGAGACAAAAGACGTTGCATTTCTTAGTTTCTATTTTTATTTCAGTTGATGTTAGTTTGCTTTAAAAAATATAATACATCATCGTCTTCAATACTACAATAAAACTGAAGAATCGGCGTGTCTGTGCATTGATTTGTTTTTCAATAAACTGATTGTAGGTGATAAAGGGTGTGTAGCTGAACATAACAATACTAGTTTTGGTAAAAATATCCGTCTGTCTGTCTGTCGTTTGTTTGTATACGCTAATCTCTGGAACCGTTGGACCGATTTAAATGAAATTTTGCATGGTGGTACCTTATATATCGCCGGTCAACATCTTATATATTTTTTACCACTGGAAAAGAAATACGCGAGCGTAGTCGTGGGCAGACAGCTAGGTAATTAAAATGTATACTGTATAGTAATGGCTTAACCAATACTGAAAAGACAGTTTAGTAAATGGTTTTGAACCACTTTCCCTAACAAAAAAATTCCGGAAACAAAAACAGTTTTTTTTTCTTATTCGCTTAAAGGAATCCTATTAAAATTACATTTTATTTTCAAGTTTTAACTCGTAAAATATTTGCCCTTTTATTAAAATTACTATTTTGTGTATGAAAGTCGAAATAGCTTTTCGTGTCAGAAAAAACTTTCATTGAGAAAGTTGCTCGAAACCATTTACACACATTCACACTTACACACACATACTTATTTCACATTTCTTTTGACTGCCTATTTTATATTAACACTGTTTATTTTCTTAGATCGCTTCGGCTTTTTTGTTTTTTCATTTCATGGTTTTACGTAAAATTTTAATCCTAATTTTAGTCTCATTTCATGTACGTAAGTGTATGAACCATGTACGAGGAGTTCTAAAATACAGGGCGTCCTAGTTTAGGCTCCAGCCTTGACAAATATTATATTTTAATATCTAGTCTTAATTAAAGTGTGTAATACCACTCTGCAAAGTAAATAAACATTTTACTTACTTATGTAATCATGATTAGCATAATATTTATAATTACCTACTGTTTGTACGAAATCTCACACTATTTATTTATTTAACAGTTTATATCACACATCACGCTAATTACACTAATATTATAAAGGCGAAAGTTTGTGAGTGTGTGAGTGAGTGAGTGTGTGTGTGTGTGTGTGTGTGTATGTTTGTTACTTCTTCACGTCTAAACGACTGGAGAGATTTTTATAAAATTTGATAAGGGGTTATCTGACACCCTGGATTAACACTTAGGCTACTTTTTACCACAAGAAAATACCTCATTCCCACGGGAAAACCTGTTTACGCGGGCGGAGCCAGCCGCCGGGCGGAAGGTTAGTAGACAGATAAAAGGAAATTCACAAATAGAGAGACGACTCAAAAGGGAAGCTTATTTCGAAAGAAATATCTAACTACTAGCTTTCGGCCTCGCGGTTTCCCACGCTTACAGTTTTTCCCGTGGAAATTGGGATTTTTTCCATTGTCAAAAGTCAAAGTATTTATTCTTAACTTGATATAAGGGATTGTGTGCTCGAGACGAAATATGCTAGGCCCCGCCATGATATTTTTTTTCCGTTATAAACGTTATATTGACATACTCATACTCAACTATTAACTTTCTTTTTTGAGTCCTCATTTCTTCAGAAATATACTTCAAAAATGATCGGTAATTAGTAAATCAAACAAAAAGGCGGGGCTAGAGAAGATCGTTGCGTGCAAGGGAAATATTTTTAAACTGGGCTAGCGGGAACTTTGCTGATAGTACGTACATCACTTAGTTAAGTCAGTTACATATTCTTTTGCGGCGAGTTCAAAAACTGGGCTGTCTTCTGTGGAGAAAAAATGTGAAAGATAGCTATGTGATATTTTGCTGTATAACCCATATTTTTAATTTAGTTGACTATATAAACCAACCATGGACAGTCTAGTCCTTGGTATTTATTAGCTTTCACGTCGAAAAATAATTTTGTAAATCTTACTTCAGATAAAAACCTCTTTATTTTCTAAAGTTCCATTAAAATCCTCTCAGTAGTGTTTTTGTGAAATATCCGCCCCTATATATCCTCAACATTGCACAAAATGAAAGTCGCACAAAGAGCCATGGAACGGGCCATGCTCGGCATCAAGCTCCAAGACCGTATCCGGAATACCGAAATTCGTCGTCGGACGAAGGTTGAGGATATAGGTAAGCGAATAACTAAGCTTAAGTGGAGGTGGGCGGGACACTTGGCAAGACGAGAAGACGGGAGATGGCCTAGAGCGATAACCGAGTGGCGGCCAAGAGCTGCAAAGCGCTCGGTCGGCAGACCACCCGCCCGATGGTCAGATGACATCGTTGCTATTGCGGGCAAGCAGTGGCTCAGGGAGGCTCAGGACCGGTGTGAATGGCGCAAAAAAGAAGAGGCCTATGTCCAGCAGTGGACTGATGTGGGCTAAATAGATAGATAGATAGATATATCCTCACAAAATGTTTATAATATTAGTAGGATAGTAGACTTCGCTTTCGTCCTTTGACTTATTAAACTTGTCGCCCCCGCCTTCGTCCGTGTAAGCTTATTAACGTTGGCCGTCAATGACTTTTGACACTCCTACTTCAACCCTTTTCATCCCCTTGGGGCAATTAACTTTGAATGCTTAAACTGACTTCTTGATTGTTACAGAATTTAATAGACGGAAGCTTAGGTATACTATATGTTTTTTTTTTTATTGCTTTATCGTCTATGTGACATTTTAGATTTTCTATACTAATATTATAAAGAGGAAAGGTTTGATTGTTTGTTTTTTTGTTTGTTTGCATCGAATAGGCTCCGAAACTACTGAACCGATTTCAAAAATTCTTTCACTGTTGGAAAGCTACATTCACCCTTAGTTACATAGGCTACATTTTATTTTCAAAAAAATTAGGGATCCGTTCTAAAACTTCAATAATATAACCCAAGGTGTAAAAAAAATACCTAAAATATTCCTTATAATTGAATAGACTCCGAAACTAGTGAACCGATTTTGGTGAAACTTGGAACAAAGATAGAATAGACCTTGGGAAAGAACATAGGTTACAATTTACCGCGGGAAAAATTCTCATTCCCATGGTAAAAAATTTTAAAGCGAGCGGAGTTGGCACAAAGAAAGAATAGACCTTGCGGAAGAATATAGGCTAACTTTTACCGCGGGAAAATACCTCATTTCCACGGGAAAAACTATTAACGCGGGCGGAGCCGCGGCGGGAAGCTAGTAATTTATAATGCCGCTTTTATGACCTCCGTCAATTATATTACCTTACATTTTTTTAACCGCTTAAATTGACCGCTCCTATATGCACAGTACTATATGTCCCCACCGAAAGGCTCGAGCCTACCCTGAAATCAGGATTAATAGGCCTTAGTCGACCACGCTGGCCCAGTGCGGGTTAGTCAACTTCACACACAACCTTTGAATTACTTCTCAAGTGTGTGTAGGCTTCCTTACGACATTTTACTTCACCGTAAGAGCGGCGAATAAACGTACATATGAATTCGAAAATCTAAAACACATTGGTACCTGCCGAGGCTCGAATACAATACAATACAATACAAAATACTTTATTGACACCAAAAAAAACACAAAACGCGAAAGCGCGAACTTCTAAATGGTAGTCAACGGCTTTAGCCACTTGGCCTCCAACGCTCAACAAGATAATACGTAAAGGTAGTTACAGGTTAAATACCACCCAAATTAGTATGAAAACGATCCATCAAAGAGCTTTAAATTACACAAGAAGCTACACGTACAGATGAGTAGAATTACGAACAACAACAAAACAAATAAATACATTATAAATTAACGTTCCCAGGCGCTGCGTCTGAACAAAAGCGATGTATCTCCTTAATGTTATCTCATAAAGTTTATAACAAACGGAACATTTTCAGAGGAGATACGTCAAGTGAACAGTGAACACCTTAACAACCGAATTCCTTATCGCGGCTGAATGCGGGACACTGACATAACTATATTTTTGGTATGCTAGACTGGCGATAGGTTAAAAAAAAACTAAAAATTTAGTTCTTGAGACGAGATGATGATTTCGTGTTACTCAGTGTGAATGTAGCTTTCTAATGGTGAAAGAATTTTTGAAATCGGTTTTGTAGTTTTTGATTTATTCATTACAAAAGTGAACACACTCACAAAAATACAAATCTTTCCTCTTTATAAAGAAAGAAAAGAAAGAAAAGAAAGAAAAGAAAGAAAAGAAAGAAAAGAAAGAAAAGAAAGAAAAAAAAGAAAAGAAAGATTTGTATTTTTGTCCTACTCATGTATGACTAGCTTTTCGCCCCGCGGCTCCGCTCGCGTTAAGTGTTTTTCGCGTGGGAATGAGGAATTTTCCCGCGGCGAAAGGTAGCTTATAATAATATGTCCTTGACCATGGTCTTTTCTATCTTTGTATCAAGTTTCATAAAAATCGGTACAGCCGTTCTCGAGTTACAAATGGTGTAACTGACACGGCTTCACTATCACTACATAGTATAAAATAAAGTCGCTTTCTCCGTCCCTATGTCCCTATGTCCCTATGTCCCTATGTCCCTCCCTTTGTACGCTTAAATCTTTAAAACTACGCAACGGATTTTGATGCGGTTTTTTTTAATAGATAGAGTAATTCAAGAGGAAGGTTTATATGTATAATACATGCATAATATACTGAAGGATAACCCACAATAACCATTTTCCCGTGCGGAGCCGGGGCGGGTCGTTTTATATAAAAATAGATTTTATGCCAGTAGTTTTAAATGCAATAAATTTGGTGATGTTTTATCAATTTAAACATCTAACCATGGGAAAGCCAGCTCTAGTCAGGGACTTACTAGGTTTGATATCGAAAAATGATTTTTGAAAAATCTATAGTTAGATTTTTAAGGTAGTTAAGTTCAGATCAAAATTTGTCGAAAAACATAAAAAAGCGAAATAGCAGCAAAATTTTTTTGGTAAAACAATGCCATGAAATTAATTACCTATATTAAAAGACGGTCTACCTGTTATGTGCCAAACTGTTGTGTGTACTTATTACTAACGCTTCACCGATCTATTTTACGAATTTTAAGATAGCTGTATTTGGATTAAACATAATCGTAGAAGTTTGCAATGACAAACCGATCTAGAAAAGTAAGTTACGCGTAGGCTCTACGTCTTTGATTTGGGTAACCGCCTCCTCCGCAAATTAGAGAAACAAAACGTACAAAGACAATATTTCGCGGGAGTGCAAAAGTCTGTATATTTATTATGGCGCCAAGGTTAAAACAAAGGACGGTGCGCCGCCTTAAGCACTTAATAAAACGTGATATAAGAGCTGTTGAGGTTGGGTTTGGATCTTAAAAATATGAGAGCCATTATTGTTGTAGAAAAGTGTACTTCATTTTGTTATTAAAGATAATGTATAGTCTCAGGAAAGTTCGCGAAAACTTTGAAGTCAGAGATCATTTTCAACACGCTTTTATTAGCTTCACTTGTAACATGTAGGTGTGTAAGAAAATCTTGGAATCTTAATTTGACCCACTTCCCGGTCTTCGATTAGGGTGAAATTTTGCATACGCTCTGAGTTCTGATGACAATACATGACTAGCTAAGAAACGTCACTAAAAATCCAATATGGCGGCCTCCCCAAGATGGCGGACTGGCTGTTAGAAATCCACCCCCATGTATTAAATGAAAGGGTTTGTTGTCAGGAACACGAAAAAAAATAGTCACGTGACTTAAATCCAATATGGCGGACGTCCAAGACGGCGGACAGGAAGCGTGTTTTTTTATATTTTTAAACTATTATATTATTATCCTTTAGTCAGAAGCAAATAAATGCTACACGTCTCTTTAGAACCGCGTTATGAGGTCTGTACAGTACCATCAGATAGTTATTTGGGATTTGTATATTCTCTATGCTAAAATAATGTTACTCCTTCCTAGCTTGGACACGTAAATGATTATGCTACAACTGTTATTTTAGTCTAGATTATTATTTTGTTCTATAAAAATATAAATAAATTATTTGTATTATTACTTCAATTTTAGTGTTTGGTGGTTAGTAATTTCATTAACATCATCAGTTCGGTCTACACATTGCATCAAGGTAGTCTGATGTGTATTACCATTAGACAACATTTCAATTGATGCAAATCAGTTATTACCGAGTAAATCACCTATTGAAAATTATATTCCAGACATAATAATGTCTGTAAAATTAGGTCAAAGTAGAAGTACCTGCATATAAATTTGGTTATTAATTATTTCGGTGTTATAAGGACATTTATAAGTCTAAGTAGTATGTGTGTGTGTAGTCTGTAGTGTCTGTGTGTATATTTTATTCTATGAAACGACGTTATTGACAGATCCGAATAAAAAGCCATAACCATTCGAAATTTGATGAATAATTGCATTGTATCAATCAAAACATTGAACTACAAAATTTCCTCACAACCAAGATCTTTTACAATGTAGCTCTGAAATGAAATATAGTAAGGTACAAACTTCAATAACCCTTTCAATCCTCTACAAAGCAAAGTAGGTCATGCTTATGTCATAGCATGATATAACTTAATAACATAGTAATAACTTAATAACAGAGAATTAGACTCGTTCAATTAAATTTCACGTTGCGTACAAGGCTTAATACGTACCGTATCGATTCGTTGAGCAAAATGAAAGCGGTTTCCCCGTGACCAGCCAATACAATAACTTTGACATCCATATATGTATGTCGCAGTCACAAAACTTGGTTGCAGATGTCCGATAATTATCTCCCTAGGCAGATAATTGGTGTCAATTTTGACGACGTATTCGTGACGTATTCTTTTTCTCATTTATATATTATAACACATGTGAAATAATATTTCAACCAGCTAAAGTGGCAATTTAATTATTGTGACTTTAAAACTAATTGTCTGTCCGCGATCTAATTTCAATAATTTTAGTATTTTTACCACTATCGATGATCCAACGTCAATTTCGTAACCTACAACGCACCCAAAAACACAACACTAAGTTTAACAACATCTTTCTTAAAACTATGAGCCGGCAATCCAGCATATAACTATCTGCCTAGGGATATAATTATCGAACGGCTGTAGGTATCTGACTGCGAAATGTATTTATACACAATAACAAAACTGCCTGCCCAACGGTCGCCTCTGGCCAAGCTTTAAATGTTCGTGTCTGGCAATCCTCCAATATTCGGTTACTTCTCTACTTGTTTTGTTTTTAAATTTGACAATATGAATTGCTGAAAAGAAAATGCAACCGTAGAACATTTTCTTTTTGAATTTCTAAAAAAAAGCAAAGTCCAAGTCAACGTATTTATTTTAAACTTATGGACATTTATATCACTTAGTTAAGTCAGGTACAAGTTCTTTTTTGGCAAATTCAAACATTTGGCTGGCTTTTGTGGAGACGAACTCGCCGTAAGAAACTCCTCAGGCGTTTCATCTTATCAAAATATTCTTTCAGGTTACAGCTTCAGTACTTCGTTTTGGCGTAGTACACTTAGCTTTGTACTCTACAAAGTGTACTATTACTGTGAATGTTAGGTATATCAATTATTATCGGCAGTGACCGCTTAAAACATGGACTTACTTAACTCTTTCCTCGTTTATCTACCTAGGTAAGTACTCGTACTATTCGTGAAGCGTCGGTGGTCAAGTGACTTGGGCCATTGACTTCCATTCGCAGTTCACAGGTACGAAACTCGGCATGTACCTACCAATGAGTTTTCGATTTTCGAATTCATATGTACGTTTATTCGACGCTCTTACGGTGAAGGAAAACATCGTGAGGAAAAGTGCACACACGTGAGAAGTAGTTCAAGGGTAGTGTGTGAAGTTGGCGAACCTGCACTGGGTCAGCGTGGTCGACTAAGGCCTATTCACCCTAATTTCAGGCTAGGCCCTCGGTGGGGACATATATATATGGGTTGTTAATAATGATGATGAAGTACTATTTACATAATCCAGACAATGTGCCGCAGCATTCAGCTACACTCCCCAACCCACCTGCTAGCGTGGGGATTATGGCAAGACCTTCCGAACCAAGCGTTAGTTCTGCAGCTGATTATTTTATTATTTCATTTTATTTTAACCGGTGATATGCAGGGCGTCCCACGGCTATGCCACATGGAGGGAAAGTACCTTAAATATTGTAGATAGAACATTTTATATTGTATTGTAAATAGATCATTACGTTCTATATACAATATTTAAGGTACTTTCCCTCCATGTGGTATAGCCGTGGGACGCCCTGTATATCCCCGGTCAACATCTTGAAAACTTTTAATCGCGGAGAATTAAAGAGTTACCATGGGATAGAACGGTTGGAAAACAACACGGGCGTAGCCGCGGGCAGACAGGTAGTATAGAATGAAAGAACATAAAAAATGCCGAATCATCGCGTAAAGTTCTATTTTCATCATGAATCTGAAAAATTATCCGTGAAATTGAATGTTATCCACGTTCGACTAACTTTGTGATGAGCAAGCGGAAACCAGTTTTCCTCAAACGCTTTGTACAATAGGTGTATTAAAAGATAGTTAATGCAATAGTTTTCTCTCAGTCAATCACGGGAACCCCTAAGGGAAGCCACGTAATAATGTTATCGTTCATCCACCCCCACTCCTATGGGGCTGATTGATGGCACAAAAACTACTTTTGTGGGATGCGCAGCGAAATCTCTTACGCAGTTTTCGTAAACAAATAATATTGTAACGTTTCCTTGAGTCAACAAAAGAATATTCTGTTAGGTATATTCAAAATCAAGTTCCTATCTGGTCTATTTAATTAAAGTAAGCAAAAGCGAATATTTTTTTAAAACTCAAAGCTAGAGCTACAGGGTGGAAATTTATTAAAGTAACCTGAGCTGCTTAAATTAATCAATATTTCTGTCCCTTTCCAAAACTTAAATGTCTACATAGACATAGACATTTAAATGCTGGAAAGAGGTAGAATATTATAGAATTTTAAGTAACGTTATTTAGAAGCTAAAATAAAATCAATGTTTTTTCTTGTTACGCTTCGGTATAAAATAGTCATAATTAACTATTTTCATACAATTATTACGTTAATTCATTATGTATGTAATTTGTGTAGTATCTATCATCTCAGCGTACTTACCGCACTAGGGCGATTAAGCCTCGTAGCGTATGGACGTTTTGATAGTCTGTAATTACAGCTACGATCCCGAGCGTTTGGCTACGGTTTGAGCTACGCGATAGGTGACGTAGCAAAACGCTACGACAGTGCTACGAGGGTGCTACGGAGAGGGAATTTAATCGGTTTTCAGACAGATTTAAGTGTTGAATCGATGTGGTAAGTGGTATGTCTTTAAATTAAAACTATGTATAAATAAAGTGTATCAATGAAATAGAAATTAAATTAAAAGTTTATCATAATAAAATATGAAGGTGACCTTTGTGAAGGTGAAAATAACATTTGCTGCTGAAATTTATTTTATAAATTCTAATGTTTGGAAGTTTATTTACGTAAGATCTGTTTAAAATATGTTTACGAGTTTTTATGAAACATCTTAGAGGGATATATTTAGTAATGGATTTAAATAATAAGCTAGTTTCTCATAGTAAAAGTGAGGTTTCTTTTATACAGTTTTAGTAAGAAATTTTTGACGTAACGTACGTAACATATATACAAGTAATACGTATAAGACAGACGATAGTGAAATCCTCTCTTACAGATTACATTACAACTACTATGAACAGTTAAGCTACCATCTTAATATCGCCGAGTAATAAATTTGAGCCGCCGGAAAACGGAATAAGTTAAGTAGGGTTTAAATCGCGCAAAATTATGCTTCAGAGGAAATTAACGTAGGCCAAGAAAACACGCCCAGAACATTACTGTTCGTGATATCATACTCAGAGCAGATTGAACCGGTTACGAATAAACACCCGAATATCTCTGTTATGACTAAGACCGAATGAAGTGTTTCTATACTAAGACCCACCTACACTAACGTCTTTTGAAGATCGACGTCGAAAGACGGAGGCGGGTGATTATGCGCGACGCTCGAAAGACCCTAGTGTGGGGGGGGGTCTCAATATAGAAACAGTTCTTTTAGTATTCTAAAATTTTAATTATAATTATCATCATTCTGTAGGCGCACATTCAAACATTTTTGAGTAAATAAAAAGATTGTATATTTTGAAGTGTTATTAATAAATTAACTTACCTACTTAAAAGCTTAGCTGTCAAAATTTTTAGGTATTTCTACAAATAAAAACGAGATATTTAGGAATAGAAAGTAATACCGAGAAGGAAAATGTAAACAATATTTGAAAAGTAAAGGAAAAATACAAAAGAACTAAACGAATGCTTGTTTGCGTTCATGTGTTTTTTATAGCTGAAACATTAGAAAATCTTGTTTTTCCACACCTCATTGTACCTCATTAACACTCAGACAAACTCGAAGGTTAAACGCTAATTCCGCTTTAGTCAAATCTACCCTTGAGAAGATAATTAACCTGAAAGCAGATATGTCTATCAGGATCCGTAATTATCCTAATTATAAAACAAATGAGTGCTTGTTTTGTAAGTGCTTTTTGTACTCACTTGTACCACAGAGTAGAATAATACAGTATTCTCACTTTGCGTACTTCTACGAAATTATACGTATAAGATTTTTAGAGACGCGTGAATGCGTCTTTATCTTTTTTGTGGTAAGACGCCGAGCAACTCCGGTGAAGTTTGATCCGTCGTACTTTTTCGACTCTTCAATTAGATTTAATAATTGTCGGTACTTTTACACTCATCATGCTTTTTCATGCGATATGCAACTCACAAGGGACACTAGATTTTTGACACTGCACGATCTAACAAGGAAATGTCACTACTGGCTGTGTTTGTCTTTTCTCTGTCACAGCCCTTTGCGCTCGAGATAGGCCCCGGCCGCGCTCTCGTTAAATAAGGAAGTGTCACTACTGGCTGTGTGTTCGCCTGCTCTGTGTCGCAGCCCTATTCGCTCGAGATAGGCCCCGGCCGCGCTCTCGTTAAATAAGGAAGTGTCACTACTGGCTGTATGTTCGCCTGCTCTGTGTCGCAGCCCTTTGCGCTCGAGATAGGCCCCGGCCGCGCTCTCGTTAAATAAGGAAGTGTCACTACTGGCTGTATGTTGCCTGCTCTGTGTCGCAGCCCTTTGCGCTCGAGATAGGCCCCGGCCGCGCTCTCGTTAAATTTTCACATGCACTTGACGGCCGACCTGGCTTACGTTAATTATGAAATCTCATTTGAGAGCGAACCTACTCGTTTGAGTAATGGCTGTCGGAGCCGGGACTGCTCGCCGAACACAAAGTTTCAATTGAATGCGATAAATTACGAAGGGATCATCACTGGACCTGGTAACTATCCTTTGCTTCACGTCACCGCGAGCAAATAAGTTTCCAGTTTATATTTCGATATTTTAATGTGTCTCGCAAGAGGTGGCGAGACACATTAAATTAGATGCTTATTGTGGGGAGTGGGAAAGCATAGCTAGAGGTCAAAAAAGGTGGAAGGAGGCTAGAGAGGCCTTTGCCTAGCAGTAGGACACATTAGGCTAAAAATATATATGTAAGGATACATTTTTAGGGAGAAGAAAAACGTGGTGAAAAAACCTACCTATTCACATCTGACTGACTTGTTTTCCTAATTAAGAAAACCTTAAATTCTTCTTCTAAATGATACGAACACGAAATTATGTTCTTGATTTCATTTTCGATGTAGGTACATCACAATCACTACAATTGATGTAATAAGTTATTGATTATTATGCTGGGTACTATATAGTTGAATATTGTGCTGATCCATGAAGTATATTTCTATACTAACTGTCCGCCCGCGGCTGCGCTCGCGTTGTTTATTGACTTTTCCGTGCAATTTCCCGTAAGATTGAAATATTTTTCCGCGGTAAAAACTATCTAAGATGTTGACCAGGAATATAAGGTACCAGTCCATTACCATGCATAATTTCATTCAAATCGGTCCAACAGTTTCGGACACTAGCCCGTACAAACAGACAAACAAATAAACAGACAAACAAAAAATTTTAAAAATATCTGGATATATTCTATATCATAGACATAGACATAGACAAACATTTATTCAGCACAAAGACACACTTTACAGATAAATAACAGAACAACAATGAAACAGATAAAAAAAAAGAAAATAACAAAGAAAGAAGAAAAGTAAGTACCTACACAATAAAAAATAAATAAATAATAAATATCACTTCTTACATCCCCCAGACTCGGTTTTTACAAACAAAAAATCTATATACAGATTTTCGACCTCTACAGTTATAATATATAGTTTAGTATTAGAATGGATCTTAACATTTAAAAATAAACAAAATATTATTTTTTTCAATTGGAAGGCATACATACAGAAAAATGAAAGCGGCGCAGCGATATTAAACGATATTTCAACTGGGATAAGGGTTCGCATTATTTTGTACCAGGGACATATAACTTCCGCAGAAGTGATAGATGAGCTCTCATAGCTGATTTCCCTTTCTTCACTCACAAATTTTTCATCTCAAGCGATAAGACCTCTCCGGAATAGGGATGTTCCATACATTGTTATTTTTTACACTATACATGCCTACCCGTATGGTTTTTTTGTATTGAAACTCTGTGACGTGGAGGAAATAAAACGGTTTGAATTAATGTGTGAAGCAAGAGAGCAATTATTGTTGAAAATTAAAGGTTTATCCCCTTATTATAAACGTTACTTAACTAATATTCTGTCTCTTTCTGATAATTTGAATATGCATGATAATATGCATGTTTTTTTATTAGAGAGTTACTGTTGCAAATTAAATTAAAATCGATAGTGAAGTCTGTAAAAAGGACCTAGGCTTTTGTGACGTCATAATATCTTTTTTATTCTTGAAATATTCGATTTAAACACGTTTTTACGTTTTCTAAAAGTGTTATTAGTTTCCTCCTTGTGAGTTTTCCTTACTAAAGCTCTGCTTACCTTATTAAGCAAAAGAGCGTGCCTTAATGAAAAAGAACTGATTTGACTGGACACATAGTAATATATAAATATAAAAATATATATATATAATATAATAATAATAAATAAGTAAATAAAATAAAAATGCATTTATTTCATAAATCTTACATTCACAGACAACGAGGCTTCCCAGTAAGTAGTCAGAGTCACTTGTGATGGGAATGCGACACTCTTCCGTGTTAGGTACAGCTTAAAGATTCATTTCTATGGGTAACTAAACAATGTTCAGAAAAAAAAGCGATATAAAGAAAATTGGTAGATTACTTAACAATCACAAAAAGTAATAACTGTGTAACGGTTGTTCTGTGTGGTGTACGATACGCATTTCATCATATCAGGGAAATATTACTTTCTCACTTGCAAAAATAGTACAGTATAAGTCACAAAAAGGATAGATTGAATAATTGTATGTACTAGTGTACATAGAAACACGACGCAATCTAGTTATTTGAATTGGAGCTCGCGGACACCAACTTCTATGGCGTTTGTGTTTTGTTTTTCCCCTCCGCCCGCCTCCCGCTGCTGCCGAGTTGGCGCATAAAAGGTGTCTTCTCTAGTATTTACACGTAATTCCTCAATGATTACAAATAACAAATTAACCATTAAATCCCAAAGGCACAATAATAATTAAACCCCTCAAAGACACCAACATAAATAAAATCAAAGCAAAATTATTTACGTAATTCTTCAATGCATATAGGCGGCATTATTTCTGAGTAGCAATTTCCACCAGGTAGCTTTAGTTTGAGGAGAATACATAGTGAAAAGGGTTCGTGCAAACTGCAAAAAAACCATTAGTGACACATTTCAAGTCCTGTGAAGCTTGATTCTTCGTAATTTTTCGATACAAGCGTCAATTAAAAAAAGAGTGACTCATCTCTATTTTCTCTCTTAACATTTGTTGTACTCGCAACTACATCTCATGTGTACTCTTGTGTACTCTTACCTGGCGATTCATCATGAGCCATGGCATAACATTTTATTATGGTAATACATTCATGATGTGGGTATTGCTGCATGGCTAATGTGAAAGGGCTTCGTATCCTTTAACATCTTGTGTGTTCCCATTTTACCATATTTTAATTAGTGTACAAAATAATGTTTGATGGTGGAAAGTCGTAAAGTATTAAGTAAGCAAATAAGATATTTTATGTTATCAGTAGCTTTTCAAACATCGTAGTATTTTTTCTTGCGATAGCGAGTTACTTTTCCTTATGTAAAAAGTAAATTAATTGGCGTTCTTCCCTATGCCGTTTTGGGGTAGAGCCTTCCGCTCCCGAAGCTTAATTGATCGTACCTTTTCGAAACAAGCGTGGTCAATTAAAAAAAAGTCCTTATGCCCTCTTTTACCAAATAAAATAACATAAATTTAAAAAAATTTTAACTTTAAAAGTACATTCACTCACATTATGGAAGAGAAAAAATACTTAAAATGCGTTTTATAATTCATCTTTTTTTTTTCGCTTATTCTTACACATTCACCCAGAGCGCTAAACAATTCTCAAAACGAAAATAAGTTGATCGCTATCCACATACAAACTACAAGCAATGAGGGCTTACCATTATTTGATCTAATAGTATAGTACATTCGATGTATGCACACCCTTTGTGGCAGCTATTTGGAACGTCACGCCACTTGCAAACTTCCGATGTTCCGACGAAGTGTCGATGGAACAAAAGCACTTTCCGAACAATAATTAATAACCAGCACAATGAAAATGTTGCCGTTACAAAAGGCTGTAAGAGAACCTCCTTTTGGTAAAATAATTGGAGTTCCTTTCATGAGAGGAAAAATTTAAAAATAAGCTCTTTTATAATTAGTTTTTTTTTCGTGATCCTATTTTGTGTACCCGCTCTGCAGCAGGCTGTAGTAAAACTATGGTGCGACCTTGGACGAATTACCATAGTTAAGTGTAACTATGTTACTAAGTCCATGGGTGCGACAAGCTCGACGATCTGTCAAACGCGACATAATGACAGAACTACTATAGCTCTTATGTCACTATGTCGCGTTTGACAGCTTCTCGAGCTTGTCGCGTCTTACGTAGTAAACCTACTGGAAACATACAACAATACATTTTTGTGCGGCACGGACCCTGCCAGACGCAGTCGTGGCAGTAGGAGTCCCTACGCACTCTCTATCCGGTCCAGGGTGCGGGGGTCTTGATCCACGCCGAAAATTAAAGCCGCTTTCCACTGGTTGTTTGCCACTTGAAGACTTCTTCCTTTGGGAGTTTCTTCTGTTGGAACTGAGCCCGCCGCCGAACTGATTTGGCACTAAATCGGTTGGGCTTATATAGTTTTACTCACACATATGCAAGGAGACTGCATATGTGTGTATACTCCCATAGGTGAAAATCTCCAAATCACATTTTTATTATGATTATCACATTCAACTTACAATTTCTCAATAAAGTTAACATTGGGCAACTATCATTAATTTCTAGGTAAAAGAACATAACAATGTCTACCTTATCTAAACCCTAACATTAACCTAACTATTCACATTAAGAAATTATATTGATTAAAAGTTATAAAAACGACAAAAATAACAACTTTTGAACCCTATTATTTACGATTGTCGAGCAACCCTACGCTAAAAGCATCTTTATTTACTATATACACATAGGTAACCTTATACACTAACAAATAAATGTACAATTATTATCCTAGGTCACCTAGATCCCAACCTACGAGCTAAAACGTGCGTAAATCATAGTGAAAATTACACCTAAAACGGTTGAAAACTAACAAAGTAGACAAGAACAGAAAATACAATCGATGACGTCAATCTAGCCATCCTTGTCTAACAAGTACTTACAAGTAGCGTACATTCTCATTACTCCGCTATCCTGTGATTGGAAGGAAAATCATATGTTCCTCCGGGTATACGCTAGTTGTGGACTATGGCGCGCACGACTACCTCGAATTGCTCGGTAAGTTGAGATTTTCGATGCTTAGCCTAATCTTGGTCGCGAACATTCTCCCGCCGTGCAGTGTCGTCTTCTTTGGTCATCGATGCTGCATCCCTCTGCTGGAGCGACCGCAGCTCTATTTGGGCAGCACGACGAGTCTCTTGGTTGCACGACGTAGCACTCCTCCTGCCGTCTGGATGTCAGCCACTCGCACGATGCCGTCCTTCCCGGGATACACCTTCTTGACTCTGCCTCGAGGCCATGTGTTGCGAGGCAGGGCGGTGTCGACGATGATACGATGTTGTCAACACGTTGACTTCTACTTTTCTATGGGGCTCCCGCCGGTGTTGCAGCTCAGGCAGATATTCTCGAGCCCACCTTTCCCAGAAAAGGTTGGCGAGGCATGGTGTCCAGTTGGAGGATCTGCAGGTGTTGCTCTCTTCTTTACCCAGAACCGCTCTATCCTCGAAGAAGGCTTCACATTGTAATACTTGTAGCCATAGCCGTTCCGCGGTCTGGGTATGTGTCTATAGAGATATACTGCCATTCTGGCAGTTGACGGTGCACTGAAGGTGGTGGAACCCAACGTCGTGATGTCTCCGTCCTCTTCCAGGTCGGATCATCTTCTTTCCTCACCATCCTTCTATCATTGACTAGTGCAGCCGTTTCAATCTTCATCTGCTGGATAATTTGAACAACCCGAGCTGTAGATCGTATCAGTCGAATCCAAGAGGAGAACTGCTTGATATCTGGTGGCTCTTTGATTCCAGGTGGCGGTTGACTCGTTCTTACGACGGAACTATGTTCTTTGGTGACCTGAACTTCTTTTGAAGGTTTGTCTCGCAGCTTCGCAACGGCCTCATCGATGTTCGATGTCCATTTCTTCAAGACGAAGTGGGCCGTTTTGTGTATCTGGTCGACTTCTGCTGCTATCTTCTGAGCTTCTTCCACCGTCGCGAAGCTCTGCAGATAGTCGTCCATATAGTGGTTCTCTTCTATGGCTTTAGCTGCAGCTGGGAACTTTTTTATATGATTCTTTTCATTTAAGTTTTTTACGTATAGAGCAGTGCATGGTGAAAAGGCTGCTCCGAAGATCATGACGCGCATCTTGTAATCTGCTGGCGGTCCCTCCCGCCGGTCGCCTCTCCACAGTAAGCGTAGCACGTCGCTACAGCGACCTTGTGTTGCCTGAACTTCATCAAGACTCCTGGCAGTGATTGCAGGAGATCAGGACCGGGTAGAAGGTGGTCATTCAGCGAAGTTCCTTTTGACTTTGCTGCAGCGTCGAAAACCACTCGAACCTTCCCAGGTTTGGCGGGATGCAACACAGCAAAGTGTGGCAAGTACCAAGTCTTCCCTGGAGGACCTGGTGTTGTAGCTGGTTCCGCGTAATCTTTTGCCAGTAGTGCTTCCATTTGCTTCACGTAGCCTTTTTTGAGATCTTCAGCCTTGTCGAGTCTTCTCTCAGTGTGCTCAAGCCTTGACATGGCTTGCGCGTAGTTGTTGGGTAGCTCTACGCGGTCTTCTTTCCACAAGAGTGGAGCTTCGTATCCCCTTGAAGGCTTCTCTACTGTCTTCTCTTCCAATAGAGTGAGGGCTCGCTGCTCCGGATCTCCTCGCGTTGTCTTCTGAGCAATTCCCATTGATTCTAAGGCGAAGAATCTCTTCATCTCTTCATCCAGTTCTCGGTCTCGTAGCTCTCGAGAACTGGCCGTGTGAAAGACATAGTGGACTTCACGGCCAAGGCTGCGTGATCCTGTCGCGCCATGTATCACCCATCCCAGTGGAGTGAGGGAAGCGACTGGCTGATTCTGGCTTCCTTTCTTTACATGAGATGGCAGCAACAGATGCCAGTTATCTTGGCCGATCAGCAGGGTTGGCTTTGCGTCTGCAAATGTGACCCGATGCTTGATGCTTTCTAGGTGTTCCATAGCTTCTATGTCTTCAAGCTTCACAGTCTGTGGGGCGAGGTTGAGCCCGACCATAGTTCTTGCCTTGATGTTCATGACTTCACTCTGGCCTTGAATCATGATGGTCACTCGTCGCGAAGTCTGGTCCACATGAGTTCCTCCAAGACCGCAGAGGGTGAGCGGATCTTGAGAACCATCGGCTCCAATTTTCCGAGCTACTTCGCTATCTAGTAGAGTGACTGTTGATCCGTCGTCCAGAAGTGCGTAAGTCTGAATGCTTCCCTTGGACCCCATTAGTTTCACAGGAACAATCTTCAGATATGCATTCAGATTGCATTGTGCTGATGCGACGACTTCTTCAGCTTGAGGCTGCTGTACGTTATTCTTGTGAAGTAAAGGGTGATGGAACTTGATGCAACCTTCTTTGCCGCATTGCTTGGATTTGCAGCGATGCGTCCAATTGCGGGGAGATAGACAGCGGAAGCATAGACGGTGTTGCTTCGCCAGCTCCCAGCGTTCTTCAACGTTGGCGTTCATAATTTTTCTGCATGCAGTAGGCTTATGATCTTTTTTACTGCATACCACACAACGCTGTCGCTTCATATTCGGAGGCTGTGGTGAGCGTCGTCCTTCTTGGGCGGTGTAGGTTCGCCCAGGCTTCTTTGGTCGCTGATCTACTCGCTTGATGTCTTCTCTCGGCTTGACAATCTCCGCCTTTGCGTAACTCCCGCAATATGTGGCTTCGCGTTGGATGAAGCGGTCGAACAGCAGTAACACCGGTTCATCTTCATCTTGGTTTGCTTGCTCGTAGTCCAACCATCTGTAGAACTGGGTTCGCGTGAGTTTCTCTACTAGCAACTCCAATGTCTCACGATTATATAAGAAGTGCTTCTTTCGTAGAGACTCCAAGGCTGCGATGCTATTCTGTACTCGGTTCGCGAATAGGACGATATCTTTCGGTGCGTCTGTCAGATGAGGCAATCGCTTGAGCCTCTCGATTTCCTCCATGGCGAGAGCGTCTGGTCGTCCGAACCTTCTCTCCAAGCAGCCCATAATATCCACGGCAGACTTGTTTGTATAAAGTAGCGATGCTACAGCTACTTTCGCTGTTCCACGGAGTGCTCTTCTTAATCTCGCTATGTTCTCGATGTTGGAGAAGCTGGCCTCTGATTCTTTGTATGCAGCTCTGAATGGCAGCCATTCAGTGTGGGCGCCATTGAAATCTGGAAGCTCGAACTGCTGGCGTGGTCTCAGGCTTGCAGAAATGGCGGCTGACGTTGCGGCAGTGATAGCAGCTGCAAGGTCTTCTTGACTGAACTTCTGATTCAGATTCTGCCGGATTTCTGCTCCAATTCTCTTGCTTTCGGCAGCTTCCTTGAGGTAGCGTTCTCCCTCAGATTCCTCATCCAATGCTCTCTTGATGGTGGTGGTAGGCATCGGTTTCTGTGCTGGTGCGAGATGAGCTTGCGATGGCTTGAACACCTCAAGAAGATGGCTGGGTGCTGATGGTGCTTCCGTCCCTTGCTTCTGAACCTTTCTCTTTGTCATGTCAGTGACTTGAGGAACTTCTTTGCCCGGTCCAGCTTGCTGCATATGGTCAAGCCATCCTTCCACCATGTTCTTGGTAGTGGCGTCTGGATTTTGTTCAGGAAGGCTTGCCTCTTCTTCAAGTTTCTCTTCCTCTATTTCTTGTATCTGAAGCTCGGTGCTCCTCAGCTTAGTTTCAAGAAACTTGATTTTGGCTTCCGCCAGACGTTTTTCTATTTCCGCCTTCTCTTGAAGCGCTTTTCGTAGACGGATATCTGTGCTCGTAGTCGAAGCACGTCCTGAAGGGGCTCGCGATGGTGCGCGAGATGAAGAGCGTAGTCGCTCGGTGACTTGTAGCTCTTCTGTGCCTGTGACTCCCTGAGGTATGTCTTCAAGATTCTCATTGGACGGGGAGAAAGGCGAATCTTCATAGCGTAGCGCACCTTGTTCCATGCTTGCTGCCCTTTCTTGTTGTCTGGCTACTTCCCGTCCACTTTGGCTTCTTGTCAGAGGCATTTTGCTACTTTTTCTATTTCTACTCGAAGCGTCACCCCGTAGTGATGGCACCTAGTAGCAGCAGTGCCGGCGCTTTGCAGTGCCGGCGTTTTGCAGTAGCGGCGCTTTGCAGTAGCGGCGTCTTTCAGTAACAACGGTGGTGTCGCTTGATAGCGGCGACGTCGGTTTCTTCTATCGGCGTAGCCCAGCAGCTTCAGGGTCGACGGCTGGGGGCAGCAGGGGCAGCACCTGGCAGCAGTGGTGTCCCTCTATTGCAACGGCGGCGTCGCACGGCAGCGGCGACGTCGGCGTCTTCTATCGGCGTAGCCCAGCAGCTTCAGGGTCAACGGCTGGGGGTAGCAGGGGCAGCACCTGGCAGCGGTGGTGTCCCTCTATTGCAACGGCGGCGTCGCACGGCAGCGGCGATGTCGGCGTCTTCTATCGGCGTAGCCCAGCAGCTTCAGGGTCAACGGCTGGGGGTAGCAGGGGCAGCACCTGGCAGCGGTGGTGTCCCTCTATTGCAACGGCGGCATCGCACGGCAGCGGCGACGTCGGCGTCTTCTATCGGCGTAGCCCAGCAGCTTCAGGGTCAACGGCTGGGGGTAGCAGGGGCAGCACCTGGCAGCGGTGGTGTCCCTTTATTGCAACGGCGGCGTCGCACGGCAGCGGCGACGTCGGCTTCTTCTATCGGCGTAGCCCAGCAGCTTCAGGGTCGACAGCTGGGGGTAGCAGGGGCAGCACCTGGCAGCGGTGGTGTCCCTCTATTGCAACGGCGGCGTCGCACGGCAGCGGCGATGTCGGCGTCTTCTATCGGCGTAGCCCAGCAGCTTCAGGGTCAACGGCTGGGGGTAGCAGGGGCAGCACCTGGCAGCGGTGACGGTCCCCCTGTGGCAACGGCGGCGTCACACGGCAGCGGCGACGTCGGCGTCCACTCGATGGCAGCGGCGGCGCCTAGTAATGGCGGCGGCGGTGCTTGATAGCAGCCCCCAGTATCGGCGGCGGCGGTGGCGGCCCACAGCAGCGGCAGCTTCCGGCAGTAGCGGCAGCGGCGTTGGCGTGGGTCTTCAGTGACGACTCGATGGTGACCCGGCGGCGACCCGGCGGTGACCCGGCGGTGACCCGGCGGTGACCCGGCGGTGACCCGGCGATGACCCGGCGGTGACCCGGCGGTGACCCTGCGGTGACTCGACGGTGACCCGGCGCACGCTGATCCGGCTCGAAGGACCAACTTTTGTGCGGCACGGACCCTGCCAGACGCAGTCGTGGCAGTAGGAGTCCCTACGCACTCTCTATCCGGTCCAGGGTGCGGGGGTCTTGATCCACGCCGAAAATTAAAGCCGCTTTCCACTGGTTGTTTGCCACTTGAAGACTTCTTCCTTTGGGAGTTTCTTCTGTTGGAACTGAGCCCGCCGCCGAACTGATTTGGCACTAAATCGGTTGGGCTTATATAGTTTTACTCACACATATGCAAGGAGACTGCATATGTGTGTATACTCCCATAGGTGAAAATCTCCAAATCACATTTTTATTATGATTTTCACATTCAACTTACAATTTCTCAATAAAGTTAACATTGGGCAACTATCATTAATTTCTAGGTAAAAGAACATAACAATGTCTACCTTATCTAAACCCTAACATTAACCTAACTATTCACATTAAGAAATTATATTGATTAAAAGTTATAAAAACGACAAAAATAACAACTTTTGAACCCTATTATTTACGATTGTCGAGCAACCCTACGCTAAAAGCATCTTTATTTACTATATACACATAGGTAACCTTATACACTAACAAATAAATGTACAATTATTATCCTAGGTCACCTAGATCCCAACCTACGAGCTAAAACGTGCGTAAATCATAGTGAAAATTACACCTAAAACGGTTGAAAACTAACAAAGTAGACAAGAACAGAAAATACAATCGATGACGTCAATCTAGCCATCCTTGTCTAACAAGTACTTACAAGTAGCGTACATTCTCATTACTCCGCTATCCTCTGATTGGAAGGAAAATCATATGTTCCTCCGGGTATACGCTAGTTGTGGACTATGGCGCGCACGACTACCTCGAATTGCTCGGTAAGTTGAGATTTTCGATGCTTAGCCTAATCTTGTCGCGAACAATTTTTATGAACGAAAATCTAAAGATGATAAATACAAAGTAGGCAGGAAACTTTTTTAGATACGAATAAAGTACCTGATTAATAAGCAAAAAGGTATAATTTTGCGGTAATGTATGTACGAAATAAAAATATTTACGTCAAAATAACGCTGCCAACTTTGCTCCGTTGCCATGCGTTCGTGCAAAAATTCAATATTTCACCAAAATACATCATTTCGCGGTTGCTATAAATCAGGCGGCCAATGAAACACGTAAGCGTGTGTCATTTATACGAACCTATAAATAAATTTCAATGTGCGAGTGTTGCTAAAACGTCCGTATGTGGATATATGGGGGTCACATCACATTCATCTTCCCTCATTTGTACAATTTGTACAGTAGCCAGCACATGCGGCTGGATATGTTGACCTTGAGAGCGCCCGTATTCCGTAGCGGTAGGGGTGAATTTCGTAGTCCGAATGTCCAACCGCATATGCTGGCTTCTGTACGTATTTCGCTAACGGACCACTTTTTGCATGATATTCTTTTATTATTTATATTTTATCATGTGGACTAAAATATTCAATATACTAAACTACAATGTAAAAATCTTCTTCTTTGCGAATCGATGACAAATCGAACTATATGTTTGCCGCCCAGAATCTAGCCATCTGTACTGCACCATCCGTGGCGTCCATCAGATCCTGCTGAGAACAGGTGACATAAATAGTCACGCCTCTTTACCGAAAGGGTAGGCAAAGACTTCCTTCACTTCCTTCCAACTTGCTACGATCTACTTTTTCGCTTTATCTACATTTATTACATAATTATTCCTTATCCTTACTCCATACCAATATTATAAATGCGAAAGTGTGTTAGTTTGTTTGTTTGTTTGTTTGTCCTTCCTTCACGCCCTGACTAAGCAACCAATCAACTTGATTTTCGGCACAGAGTTAGTTGGAAGAATGGAAAGTTACATAGGCTACTTTTTACCGCGGGAAAATACCTCATACCCACGGGAAAAACTGTTAACCTGGGCGGTGCTGCGGGGCGGAAATCTAGTATTTTTTTAAATCTAAATAAATGTCAGTGACTTTTCACAGACGTTCAAAACAAGGACTCTTATAGTAGTGGAAATAGCATCCAGTGAAATATCGCGAGCAGCTGCAGTTGCTAATGAACTTGCTACACGCCGCTATTGTTGTACGTCATTCACTTTAATACTAAATTTAATTTCACATTACGTTTTTACTTAGTGAACATAATTCGCAGTTGCTACCATTTATAAATATGAATTCTTCTTCTTTGCGAATCGATGACAAATCGAACTATATGTTTGCGGCCCAGAATCTATAAGGTGATGGATGACCTCAATGCCGTTCTGGGTCGAACACTAAAGCCCACACACGTAGCTATAATCTATATTAATATGCCCAGCTCTAACTTATATTACATCTCGCCACCACACACGGTAGCTGTATTGAAATATATATTTTCACCCTTACTGCGTCCACTTACGGAATACCTATAATATGTCGAGATTTATATTAATATACCGAGATTTATATTAATATGCCTTGCTATATCGGTCGACATATTTTGGTGACGTCACAGAAAGCGACCGATGACCGATATAGCACGGTATATTAATATAAATCTCGACATATTAAAGGTATTCCGTAAGTGGACGCAGTAAGGGTGAAAATAAATATTTCAATACAGCTACCGTGTGTGGTGGCGAGATGTAATATAAGTTAGAGCTGGGCATATTAATATAGATTATAGCTACGTGTGTATTGGGCTTAATTTGTGACGTTCTACGTGAAAAGTTACCATATGGCGGGTTTTAGTGCGTATATAATCTTTTTGGATTTGAAAAGGTTATTAGTTGCTAGGGATATGCATAACTCAAAACCGACCATAAGATACCTTTTCATGTGGAACGTCACATTTTCACATGAAATGTGTAATTTTGTGTTATGCTACCAATAGAATATATATATGCGGCAGCATAGTTTACCACGAGGCAACAATAAACAATTCCATCCTTGTTTTCAGTCTTTATCGAGTATAGCAGAGTATTCTGTGGCACACACCTTCAATCGATTAAAAAGTAAATAAAATTGTATTTTTCGTCACAAAATGGGTCCTCATGAAGTGTTAGTAACTGATATTTATTAATTTGTAACTGTTTTCATTTCATGTCTGTAAAAGGATGCATTTCGTAAGGACGATACATCGGCGTTCCATCAAAATTCCTCTTGAGCAGAATGGGCAGCCCGTTTAATTCAATTTGGAGCCTCGCCAGATCCCCAATTGCTGGCAGAGTGTGCGCTAAATAATAGAATGGCCAAATCACTGTTAAAACTAAACCCCTTTTGCATACCTCACTTCATGAGGACCCATTGTGTGACAAAAAAACGAAAGAACCCAAAGAGTATCTAACATTGTAGAGACGTAAAAAATGTCTTATTCTATGGAAGAATTAATAGTCTACAGAAATGTCTTGTTTAAGTCGCAGAGAATTGAGGATATCAGGGATTTCACGAAATCCCTAGGTATATCACGAAATCGCGGAAGATGCCGAATTCTCTTGTTTATTACGTCTTCTTACTAAAATAATCTAGTGATATGACAAAATACCAATTTCATCGCCAGTGATATGTCGTTTCACTAAGCAAAATTTGTAAAATGTCAGAAAAGCGAATACTGCCGAATACAAATCGAGCCATTCAGCTCTTTCGCTCGCTCTAGTACCTATACACGGGCACTAGTGGGTAAAACCAAATTTAACAATGTCAATTAATAAAAATGGATGCAATTCTGCAAAAGATCAATAATTTGTTGGTATAAGCAAATCATATTTACCATTAGAGCCACAAGAAGGAAAAGAAAAGAAAAAACAGTAAAAGTGAAAAGATAGAAAATAAAACAGAGGGTTATATAAAACTTTACTTTATTAATCAATTAGAAATTTTTCCAGGCACAAAGCACAAAGAAGAGCAAAGCCAAAGTCAAATCAAATCATAGAAACCAACAAAATAATCTCTTCAGTGTCAATCCTTCAAGAAAAACTTAGAACTGCTTGAATGTTTCGATAAACGCAGAATCGTTAAGTCAGTTCGTAAGACTTAGAATGGCTATGGTATTTCTTAAAGCCACTTTCCGCGCTACAGTGAGCAATACCGGGAATAAAGTAAGAAATTCTGCTGAAAATCCGTATCTAAAGCACTAGTTGTAGGTTTCAAGTTGGTAACGAATGTTTCAACGTTTCGATACGAGTGGAAGTGCTAAATCTTGGAGCGTAAATCAGGAGCAAGTGCAAGTGCGGGGTTTGCAGTACTATAAAGGTGGTTAATGCTATCGACAAATTCTTGTATTCTTCACCTCTAAAAAGTACCTATTCGTATTTACAGCAAAATATTCGTATGTAGTTTATCTTACTAGATTTTTATGCCACCATCCCGCACTACTCTATTCTTTAGCATTTTCCTGGTAATTGGTACATTAGCAATAAGGCCGCCCGTTGAAACCTAATATTTCTTTGTTTGTTTTATTTGTCCGTATTTCTTGGTGGCAATAAAGAATATAATATTGTGTATTGTATTGTAATTCCCCCACATAATAGGGGCAGCGCTAACAGAATCCTTCGTGTAGAGTCCGTCCTACTGTCCGAGAGATATAGGACTCCCCTTTGTTGAAGACCTGGGTGGGTACAGATGCATTCAAGCGTTACGCCCTATTTAATGTGATTATTAATGGCTAGTTTTAATATTATTTCATTTTATTTTGATTTTAACCCTAATATTCATTTTAATAATATTTTTAATTACATATTTTTGTTCATAAAAATTGTAAATACAGAAATATCTGTAAATAATAATAATTATTATTTATTTTTATTTATAAAAGGTGAGGCTGGAAACCTGTCACAAAGTAGACTACAAAACAGAAAAATAAAGCTGTATTTTATTTAGGCTGCGTACCGAATCCTAATATTAGTGCTTAATTGTATAGATACTCTAATGTATATGAGTCGATTCCCTGCCGTGTAGTTTTTAGCTTAGAATATAATTATCCTACTTTTAACCTATATAATGAACACATTCACGTGTTTAACCAATAACAACTACGCTCCCTAGACTATTTATCAAGCTTCCATAATATAGCCCTCGCGCAACCCAGTGCAGCTTGATTCGTCGTACCCTTAGAGAATAAATATGGTCAGTAAAAAAAAGAACTATACTATAGAAACACTTCCTGTCCTTAGTCCAAGACATAGTTTAAGAAAACAAGGTCTAACAAGAAGACCACGTGACTTGACACAAGCCTACGTCATCTGCTGTTCAACCTTGTCGAATAATACGCATTCGACAAGGATGAACAAGTTTGACAGTCCAATTGTTAGACCTTGTTTTTTAGACCATGGTCCAAGAAGATGCGGGTTCCAGTCCGTGTCCGAGCTCAATATTTTTCCTTTTACTCTTTGACTTTTAAATAATAATATATAAAAAATATGTAAAATAATACTAAGTAGTAAATATATAATAGTAGAAACACGTCCACTATATTTCTAAATTACTTTGGCCTTTTCAAGGTAAACCAAAACCCTATAAATGAACTGTAAAAAACTTGTTTTCATGACAATTTTTAATATTTCTTATTAATATGTCTTGAATGTTTACAGTCTGGAATATCCAGAAGTTAACTTTGGTATTTGTCAGTTGGCCCCATTTTGGCCCCGTCTGATCTCAGTTGACGACAGCTCAAACCCACAGAAAAAGGTATACATACTTCCTCATGGAACAGAATGAAGAAGTTTTAATGCATCTTAACTCTGATAAAACATTGAGGATAAAACAAATAATTTTAGACTTAAAAGAACTTGCTGACCTACAGGAAAGGTTTTATTTCAGGTCCTAACATATATTTTTAACTAATATTACAAGGTCAAATCAAAGTCAAAGTATTTATTTTTGACTTTAGCATTATCTACTTCATCTACATCACTTAGTTAAAAGTCAGTTACATATTCTTTTGTGACGAGTTCAAAAATTTGGCTGTCTTCTGTGGAGAAGAATTCGCCTGACGAAACTCCTCAGGCGTTGCATCTTTTCAAAATATCTTTATAAAATTATGCATTATTGTTTTATTAATATAACAAAGACTTTAAACGAAATAAACAATTAAAGGAAGGACATATTTGCACTATTAAAATGTGATTGAAAAAAATATAATATATTTTAAGATTAAATCCGCTCCTGATTTCCATCTCAAATTATTTCTCAATACCCGACTGCGCGAAGCAAAACAGGAGGGTTGTTATTTGCTTACGTCTACATAATTTCAGTCTGAGGCTATCGGCATTATTACAGCCACAGGGCGTTTACCTGCACGGGCTTTGTCAAGTCGCTGCAACGGCAAACTACTAGGTTCAACCAGCTAATCTCACAAAGAGGATTAAATATATCGTAAACCAAGTTTGTAAGCGAGTTTTTAACGTTCTATTTCACGCAAGCTACAGCTAGCCCGACTTAGTGATTGAAATATGTAGAGTAAGATTTATTTTTTGTACGAGTTTAAATATTATAATGAGTTACTACAAAAATCGAAGTATTAAAAAGTTACCTACATAAAATAATATTGTCCTGACTAAAACAATTTAAAAAGGTTATACACGTACCTACGAAAGATATAGTAATATCAAAATGTAATAGAATATCATTATAACAACCATTATTGATTATGTATGTAGTTAAAAATAGGTAAATTGATGTAGGTTTGTTTATTAAATAGGTTTTAAATATTTTATTTGCTATTGCTAAATAGGATCTAGTTTACTACTTAAGACACAGGGTGTTTTTCTCAAAAAGTGCTCAGCAAGGCTTTAATTGGTTCATAAAAATAAGCCAAAACGCAATATTCAAAAATTTTGCAAAGCTGTTGGTCTTATTTCTACAGGAAATATAACACTGCACTACGAGTATACTGCACATATTCATACAAAGTTGAACGCGGCAACTAAAATGTAGCGTAGTGTACTTAGCTTATTAAAAGTTTTATTTGTATTGTAAACTAAGCAGATTATGCGATTCAAAACCGTGTTAGCGGGGTATTTATTTTTAGGAAGAACTAGCCGTCTCACATATTAAAAAAATATAATACTAGCTGTTCGCCCCACGGCTTCGCTCGCTCTCAAGGGTATACAAAATAGGTAACAACCTATACTTAGCCTACTGAATATACAAATAAAATTTCATCAAAATATGTCAAGCCGTTTCAGAGATATGGTAATTAAACCTTTGACACGAGAATGTATACCTATTGGATAAATTTAATACAACTCATTTTCTAAAATTTCGGCCTCTACCAATCCACCAATCAATCACTCTGATTGGGTGGTAATCCACCTAGTGAAGATCTATCTATATACACTGAGTCTTCTTTGTAGCCACCACTCGATAACCCTTTGCCCTCGATCTAGTCACAGAATAGAAGATTCCAGAAAGACCGCTCCTGCTATTCTTGAAAATTAGTAAGGGAGGAGTTTTGTCACTGGCTTAGTACTGCTTACAACTGCTTGAGCTGTAAATGTCACGTCAATGTGTGCGTGCGAGAGCAGTTGCACAGTATGGAGAACCATATGTTATTTGCCGCCATTTTTCTATTTTGTAATCAAGGTTTTTTTTGTCTTCACGTCTTTGTGGCGTATTTTGCCAGTGTCTGTAAACAAGGTTTAAGACTATTCTTGGTATAGTTTTACTTTTTAACATGCTCCGTCTGTTAGCCTACTTTTTACTATATAAAAATCGAAGTAAAAAATGAAAATCACTAGGCAGAGACTTGAATCCGCATCTCCTTGGAATTTTTGGTATCATAATAATATATGGAAATTGTGGTTATTGCCCTCGACATGTTTTTTTTTTCTACTTAGAACAATATTTGGGCATCGTATTTCAAAGGAAAAGGGTACAAGAATAATACCTTGGTTTTGTATACTAAGGTATGTTTTTGTCAAAGGTTTTTCTTATAAAGGCTATCTATCTTCTATCTTCTTCTTAATATAATAAAACTGTAGAGGTTCAATGTCAGTACATAGAAAAAAAAGGGCAAAAAGTAAGTCAGGGGGATCTAAAAAAGAAGTGAAATAGACCAAATCCAGATTTTTTTCTCTGTTTGTACGGGTTACGAAACTGCTGGAACGATTTAAATGAAATTTAGCATCGTGTTACCGTATATCCTCGTTTAATATCTTATTTACTTTTTACTACAGGAAATCTCATTCTCACGTATTAACGTCTTACGGGAAACTGTGCACAGAAAGCCGCGGGCGAACAGGTAGTCTTACCCTATATTTATCGGCATAAAATGATGAAAACAAAATTTGAAGTCACCAAAGTCTGTTTACCCGACAATTTGGGGTAAAGCGGTACATCAAAGCGTTTCCGAAAGTCAAAGTCGGTTACGCTTCAAGTTCACCCGCTCCGTATATTTACGGTTCTTTTACCGGAGTTTTTCTTTATTTTAGCATTATTTTCGTATTTAAGCTTTGTTTGCTATTTGAACCATAAGTATATTGGATGTAAGGCGCTTTTAATAATTATTTTATTGATGATAGAGAATACTAAATCAGTGCTGTAAAATAAATCTAGTTTCACGCTGCCATTGCTAAACTATCTTTTTTAAATGTTATATTTTCTATGAGAAACATTTATTAGAATAAAAGAAAATAAATAGCGCAGGCATATATTCTCTCTTCTAAAGATTTCCTGGAAGAAATTTCTTACAGCGATAATGCCGCCCCACCACTTAATTATTTTTGTGTTTTGCCATTTTTTTGTTGCTTTGTTAAACTATGTTTTTTTTTATTTGATGGCCGGGGACAGAATGTTAGGTAGCAATTGACAAATTTACTAACTTTGTATTTTTTACTTTGCCTTCCAGTTTCTGTAGAAACAGATATTTTCGGAGCAACATCAAAAGAAGAAGAACATATCTAATTAAATTGAAAATTCTCGTCAGTCAATAAAACTTGCAGCAAGACAGCAATTTAACAAATGGAGGTGAATTAAAAAAGTTTTCAAAATCAATTAGTGCAATGTTGGTTTTACTCAAGTTGTTATAGAGTTTCCTGCTACGGTTAAGTTCGGTTAATAGGCTCCATTCCG
Source organism: Teleiodes luculella (assembly GCA_948473455.1). Classification (NCBI taxonomy): domain Eukaryota; kingdom Metazoa; phylum Arthropoda; class Insecta; order Lepidoptera; family Gelechiidae; genus Teleiodes; species Teleiodes luculella. The sequence continues at coordinate 3,557,952 of OX419589.1, read as the reverse complement.
GTACATTATCCTAATTATCTGCTTTGTTCATTAGTGAACTAACTACTTGATTTGAATTTAAAAATAGGAACTGAACTTATTAGAGGCAAAGTCAACGTAAATAGCTTTCAGAAGACCGCGATCAATGTAACAGTTGCTTGGTAGAAATTGCTTAAACTTGAACTTTGTATCCTTTTTGTGAAGTATTCTATATCATATCATAATAATACTTATATACTAATAATCACTACATAGTATAAAACAAAGTCGCTTTTTCTGTCCCTATGTCCCTATGTCCCTATGTCCCTCCCTTTGTACGCTTAAATCTTTAAAACTACGCAACGGATTTTGAAGCGGTTTTTTTTAATAGATAGAGTGATTCAAGAGGAAGGTTTATATGTATAATACATGCATAATATGCTTAAAGATAACCCACAATAACCATTTTCCCGTGCGGAGCCGGGGCGGGTCGCTAGTAATATTATAAAGAGGAAAGATTTGTATTTGTGTGTGTGTGTTTGTGTGTGTGTGTGTGTGTGTGTGTGTGTGTATGTTTGTAATGAATAAACTCAAAAACTGCTAAACTGGTTTCAAAAAATCTTTCACCATTAGAAAGCTACATTTACCTTGAGTAACCTAGGCACTCTTACCTCAGGAAAATGCTTCATTCCCACGGGATAAACTGTTAACGCGGCGGAAATTTAGTAACAATATATTATTATATATTATGATGGATGAAATAGATAGAAAAAATTTAATATGGACAATTTTATTAGTTATGGTCAAAATCAACATGAATTATTAATTATTAAGGTTTTTTGTGACCCAGGTGAGGGTAGGGTTTAGTATATTCAGTAGGTACTAGCTTTGCGCCGCGGCTCTGCCCGCATTAACTGTTTTTCCCGTGGGAATGAGTAATTTCCCCGCGGTAAAAGGTAGCCTATGTTCTTTCCTAAAGTTGATTCTACCTTTGTATTAAATTTCAACAAAATCGGTTCAGTAGTTTCGGTGCCTATTTAATGCAAACAAACAAACAAACAAATCTTTCCTCTTTATAATAATAATATTAGTAATCCCAAAAAGATATCCTTCTTTTCATTCACTCTCGTTTCATATCAATGTCTAATAGAATAGGATCGTATGGTTCCCTCGCAACCGTGAAACGTGTTTCGTGTCATACATTTGGGAGTGTGAGATATTCTCGCGACCCCTCACGTATTTGCATGTGAAAGAGCTTCCAATGTACACTCACCTTCGGAATACGACTCAAACCGTGTGCTCTGATATAACTGAAATGGTAGCGATATTACTTTCTAACATAGATGACGCTTTTTTTTTAATTTACCTTTGCTTGTGTCGAAAAGGTACGACCAATCAAGCTTCACCGGACTTGCGGGGGAGCGGAAGACTCTACCCCAAAAAAAGTCATATACCAACGCGTCTAGGGGCGGCTCAAGGGAGCCTCGGACCACGGCCTAGCGCATTGATATTGAAAAACATCGTGAAGGAGACGACGCCTGAGGGGCTCCGTCTCTGATTATAAATTCTGATTTTGGTTATGGCCGCGCCCCCGCCGGCGGGTACGGGCGTTGTTACCTGAAGGGTCTAGATGACGCGCTTACTACGCACGTTTATACCCAGGTTTTTTAAGAGTTTACTTACTATTAGATTTTTTAAACTCGAATGTAGGTACTGGGTACGTAAAGATTTTTTTCCAAAAAGAAAAAGGGTAGCCTTGATAATATAGGTTAATCTAATTAGTGGAAACAATACAACGACTTAAATAAGATGATAATAATTAATAAGAATATATAAAGCTTAGTGTGATTAAGTGAATTAGTGCTTAGATATAGTATAAAATATGTATGATAGTCTGTAAGGTATTTATGATATGGGCCTCTGTTTACATAATTAACATCTTTATGTAAATATTGCCTGAAATAAATGGATTTATTATTATTATTATGTTGGTACACTTTAAGATCACGGGTCTATAGAGACCCGGTCCTTTGGGAGGCGTGCATGGGGCCAAAGCCAACATGTAGAGGCCCGTTTAGTACCATTTGATCTACAATGTGAGATGGCAGCACCTACCGGGGCCTATCCTCCAACACACTATAGAAATGTGCTGGAGGACAGTCCCCGCTAGCTGCAGAACTATTGCCAGGGAGGGACAAACGTTGGCCTGGGTTATAGGGGTGGGAGTTAGTGGACTGGATACCTGGGCTATTGAGGTGAGATAGCGGACGTCTGCTTGTTAAAGATCTCACAACATTAAATCTAGCAGACGGTGACTTGCCACTTAATAAATGGGCTACCCTAAACGGCCGCACGCATGGTGCGACAAGGGAGCAACATTGTCGTAAGTGGCTCAGGGTGCGGAGAGGTGAGACTGCGGGGCGTTAGACGTCGGTGGAACACCTAGTAGAACCCCCGGCGTTATGACATTTTACACTTCCACCCTGGAGCATAGGTTCCGCTCTTGCGCTGTTCACTCGAGGCCGGCCAGTTAAGGCAAGCCAAGAGGCGAGGGCTAAAGATGATAAAGTGCCCTCTGAACTCGGGTCCGTGGTGACGCCAATCACCAACAGCTTCGCCACAAAGCTGCCCTGCGGGTTTATTATTATTATTATTTATTATTATTATTATTATTATTATTATTATTATTATTATTATTATAATAAAGAATTTTACGAAAGAAAACAGCCCTAGACACGAAAAAAAAAGTTTTATTCCTACAAATAATGATATATATATTTTTTATGGTGGTGTTGAATTTTTGTTTTTGTTTTTTTCAAGTTGCTGAGCATTTCCTTTTAGTAACTTAAACAAGACATAGACAATCATAGACTTGCAGCCATTTATAAATAATACCAAGCTCTATATTTAGTTACATACGAAAACCGACTATACACCAAAGCTCATAACGTTGTATCTCATGTAAGCTGACGCCATTTCCTAGCTCCATCTGAATGCAATTACCAACCAAAAGTGCTTATGATAAGATACGCCCTCACGTGCAACGTCCGATACGATACCACTTGCATCACACTTTACGATGCATGCTTCGAGCTCCAATCTGCAAGTCAAATCTAGAACGGTTCTAATACTAAAGTTACTGCTTTGAGAATATTTTGTTCGAAAAATCAGTTTTCTGTTCCACTTATGTAAGCTAACTATAGCCTAATAGCTGTATTCCGCGGCATCGTCTGCTTGGTCATCTCATCTATTAAATTGTACCGAAATAATGAGTTTTTATATTAAAAGCCAAGCAATAAACTGTCTTCTTGCTAAATTTCATCGCATTCCATACAGCTATAGTTACGTGATTGCGTACCTAACATATACGTCCAAACTAAACTTTACCATAAATATATTAAAAAGTTTTAAATTAGTACATTAAATATAGTACATTAAAGTAAATAACATTTTCTGTTTTTCGATTACTTTCCTTATCTCAAAGACTTCCAAAGCCTCAAAAAATTGTAATCTCGAAATGTGTGGGATACGTAAAAGTTTGTGAAATTACTTAATGTTCCTAACAGTTGTACATAAGTTCCACCGTTCCTTATTATTCACAACTGATCTCTTACAGAAACACAGATGTTTTCAAACAGTTTAGTTCAAATCAATCGAAGTGTCAGCGCTAGTTAAGTGTGAGCGACAATAGCGCGTTGCCACGATAGATCACTCTCGGGCAATCGCGCGAGTTACATATTAGCGCCATCTGTCAGTCGCCCCCCGCTCTAGCTCGGGCAAAAACCACTTGCGCGCTCTTTATGTTAAACCACGTTAAACCACGAATTGATTCTGAACAGTCGCTTTGACGCGGCCCTGTTTTTTAACACAGTTCCGCAAACATGTGCGTCAGGCGACATATTGCCTTTCTTCTGTAGACAAATCTCCCGTCATTGGTTTTTCGTCTCGTCTCGTATATCGCCAAGTGCCCGCTTAGAAGACGCCGCCGATATTGGGTTTTTTGTGTGATAGACAAATACCGAGCGCAACTGTGAATCTAATAAACTGGCGGATACTGTCACTTTTGTATGTAACTTGGTCAAGTTTACGATTCCGGAAATTATAATTACTTTCCTTATTTATATATGTATACTACAGTTCAGCCCACGTATGCTCCAGTTTGTAATCCATTTGCTTGACATTCCTGGAGACTAACCAGAATCCATTTTTCCATTCCTGACATTTCTGTGAATTTTCATATCCGTGTCTTTTTTTGATCAGGTATCTTATTTTCTTGCTATAGGTAACTAAACATTAATTAAAATACATTTAAAAAAAATTGAGGAGGTCAAATTCCAAGCTGAGAACTACATGTAAAACCTTTCTACAATATCGTACAACAGTTCTTAAAACAAAATGTAAATTCGTGTGGGCGTAGATATTTAACAATTTCTGTAGTCTGTAAACTGTATAGTTTTTACGTTTATATGTAACATTTGCTAATACTAATTTAAATCAGACATAAAATTACAAACAAAGTCAAAGTACCGACATAAACATATCAAAAAATACTGCCGCCCTGGGCCACTCCAGGCGCAAAGGTTCCCATTACGCTTGCCGCATTACCACGCTGTATTGCGATGGATAACCTTTGCACCAGGAACGACCCAGCACGGGGGTCATCTCCCCTCTCCCTGAGGCGACGTCCAACCTCCCCTATAAAGGCTTTTGCGTCCCTACCCCAACACCCTGTAGTTTCCACCGCAAACGGAACGAAAGTATACCGCTGCATCAGCTCTTCGTACTTCGTTTTTTTTTTTGAGCAGCGAACTCTGCAGCAGCTCCCGCCGAACTCACTGTTCTGCTAAGGTGCGAATTAGCAAAAGTGTTGACACACGTCGCATCCCACAGCAGTGATCTACCCCTTTTCCACGGCACTAATGTTAATCCGTCAGGCCTTTTTCCATCCGAACGGTTAAGGCCCGGAGGCTCCAAAATACACGGGACGTTAGCTGCTACCAAGGCTCGACGGATGATGTCATTTAACGTATGGTGTCGTGGAAATCTCCCTGCACAACGACGGCAACTCAGAGCATGGTGACCATTGCTCTCAACCGTGGACCCGCAGATGCATCTATGTTTTTCACACACATCGCAGCCCAGGCGAAGAGCAACCGCCACCCGCACCGAGTCGCCATCAAGGAGGGTTCCTAGATGTGGGGACGGCAGGGCGTGCAGCCAAGCGCCAGACTCCACCTGAGACACAGCCCTCAATCTAGCCAACTCGGCACCCTCACTTCCACTCACAAGTGCATCAAGAGTCTTTTTCGATACCAGATCGTCCCAAGCACGCTGACTGTGTGTTAAAGAAGGTGCCTGCGTAGATGGATTAAGAGAGGCCCAAGACTCCAGCGCATTCTCCACAAAGGGAATATTTACCATGCCACCGTCAGACGATAATATATCAGTGACAAGGTTCCTAACCCCATATGACGACGCAAGGAAAGCTGGCAGACCAATGCCGTGAGCGCTTCTCACTCCTAACCCTCCAAAACGGATCGGTAAACTCGCCTGACACCACTGTTTCGGATTAAGTGACACATTCAAAATTGACTCCACTGTGTCTTTCAGCGTGGTGTCAAACTCTGTAATTTTGTCCGGAAACATCCATATCGGTGCGGTTCGTAAGAGGTAGACTATTTTTGGGGTAGCAAAACACATTCGTAACAAAGTCAGAGCAACGTGGGGTGTGATATTTTTAAGACGGTCGTGAGCCAGCAACAGAAGCTGTCTCCTAGCCTCAATAGCTTCAGGAACAGCAGATGGAAAAATTGGCGATCCTAATAAATTAAAGTTACTCGTTGATAATTTTCTTAGGCCAGGCAGCAGGGTAGAAAAATGAGAAAATAAATCCTGAGAGGATGGTCCGCACGGAAAGTATTCGCATTTGGAAGTGTTCACCTCCAGACCCATTTCATTAAGCCGAGGTATTAAGGTAAGTAAGTCCTGTTCCACTACCTCTGGATCGCCTCCAATAGTACCATCATCTAAATACCACAGATTTAATGGTGATCGGAGTTCACAGATGGCCTTATGAATGGCGAGGCTAAACACAAGCGGTCCAAGATTTAAATTGAAAAATACATTGATATTTCAAATTTAGTACCTGTGTCTTACGGTTGAATAAATTAGATTATTTACGCCAACGTCAACAAGATATCTGAAACAAATAATATTTGAGTAAAATGTATCATATAATTGGTTTTACTTGAGAAGACACGAATAATAATCATTTATAAAATTAATATAAACTAGGCAGTCACTGACCGATGAAATGAAATGCCAAAAATATAAATATATCTTTTTCAACAATTAGAAGATACAACTAAAAGATAATGTAAGTCGACCTTATGGGCACGTTACTTGCCGTAATTAAATTTCTACTAGACTAATTCTATCAAATTGTATGGAAACTAAACTGAATTGTAATCTCTCAAATAGGTAACGTCAACGTTAAGAAAAGTTTTCTTTTAATTGTAAGCCATTTTGAAGCGCGCTATTTTTCCTGGTTTTGAGAGTTGTTGTCAAAAATTTGTGAATATAATTACTATTGAGCTGACTGCGCTGGATGCGGGCAGGGCAGCGCAGAACCGATCATTGTGGAGATCCTTGGGGGAGGCCTTTGTCCAGCAGTGGACGTCTTTCGGCTGAGATGATGATGATGATGATGACAAGACAAGCTGATTATGTAGAGTAGCTCGTATGTTGACGATTTTGTTGTGTATAATATGCAAGTTTGTATGAGTATTATTTATCGTGGCTTTTAAGTCGTTAAAATAACAGCAGCGTTCGTAAATTTATTGGATCAACTACCCTACAACCAAAACGCTAATTATTATGATAATTAATTAAGAAGTAACAGTAGGATATACAGTCGAGTCATGATTCGACCATTAACTTGATTTAAATCGTGTAACGTCACTGTAAAAGTTCGTGTCACAAAAGTACGAGGCTATTAAGGAGGGTGCTTATCTTATAAAAAGCGAACTCGACATTTATTAGGTGTACTCAAGTAGGTACGATCAGATAAGAATTCACTTAGGGGACATAAAAATGATGTACCGTGGTATCGTTACAATGGCGCCTCGAGAGTGAGGTGGGTTGTGTAAAAATGGCCCTATACAATATTACTAGGATATTAAAGGATAGAAAGCGTCAGTGGCCAAACGGCTAGAGCCATTCGGAAGTTCACGGGTTCAAGTCTCGGTATGTACCAAATTGTTTTTTTTATTATTATTATTTATATGTACGTTTATTCGATGCTTTTATGGTGTTGAAAAACAATCGCGAGGAAGCCTACGAAGTACTTACTGCGAAGAGATATAAAGTTTGTGTGTGTAGTTGACCAGCCTGCACTTAGGCGTTATTCACCCTGATTTCAGGTTAGGCTTGAGCCCCTCAGTGGGGACATATATGAGCTGTCAACGAACTACTAGGATAATGAAACTATGTGTAGACATATTCTGATACAGTACCAAGGACCTTCAAGTTTAGAAAAAATAAGGTAATCGAAATCGCTTATGAATTTAGGAATTGTGAATTAGATTTAGGAATTGTGAAAATAATTCTTTCTTTTCGCTAATTTTGGAACACAGAGAAGTAGAGAGGTTTGAATACTATAGTTATCTCTTTTCGTTTTTTATTTCGTCAATTAATGGATACAATAATGTAATGCAACACAACAAAAAGTAATGAATTGAGACAAGATAAAATACAAAAACTTGAGAACTATACAAATAGGGCTAGATTTCAGCAATTATTTATTCTCAGGCTACAGAACAATTTTATTTCAATATTTTAAATAATTTTCACTTAGACAAAGTTTATACCGCAATGATACATCTACCTGAACTCAATAACAATACGAGTAAAGCTTTTAATCAAATAACGTAGACTATGAAAGAACTAAGTCCATGTGTACACTTGTCGCGAGTCGCTGACGCGGCGTTGGCTCGCTCGCGCCCAGTTTGTTTTTCTCCCGCGGCGGCGCCGGCGCGGATCCGTCCAATAGTTTTTTTTTCTTGTGCACACAACGTTTTGCAATGCAATTCTGTGGCATTGAGGAATTACGTACAAGTACTAGAGATGGCACCTCTAATACATTTTCAAAAAGTTTTCAAAAAGAAAGTAAAGAAGGAAGAAAGAAAATTGTAAGAGAGGCTCAGCTTTGTGCAACACAAGCCGACACCGACTTGCGCAGCGTTGTTTTTCACAACCCCCCCCCCCACCACCCCCTCAAAAGCACAGTTCTCTGTTGAACTGGTTCTCGACGGCAGCGGCGCCTTTTTCATAGAACTATACGGTCGCCGCCGCGCCGCCCCGCTGCCCACAGTCGTCGAGAATACGGCCTTAAGCCAACATGGCGGCAGCAAGAGGAAAAACAAAAGACAAACGCCATAGAAGTTGGAGGTCACGACGTCCAATTCATATTGTACTATGATCGCGATTCGCGGGTTTCGTTTCTATATACACTAGTACAATAGTAGTTCAATGCTCCACGGTCCGTTTTCACCGCTTTCGCCGACAATCGCAATGTTTGCGAACTGACAGTCGCGCTTTGTCGGTTACTTTTGAGCTGGCAACTTCCTTTATTTTGATTCTTTATTATTTCCCCGACATCTGGTTTTAACGACGGCTGCAATTCGTTTGTAGTGTTATTGCAGCTGAATTACAGAAAGATAAGAAATCCTTTTATTTCCATACTAGGTCACTACACATCAAAGTATGTACCTATATCGAATGAAAAGTACAAGTAACAATAGGAGAGAGAGACATAATGACGCTGTCTGAATATGAATGACGACATTTTTTCTAAAACTTTTTAGTTTTAAGTTAAAATAAAATATCGTGTCCTATCGAAAAACATGGAACAATAATGTGCCTTTCTATTTAAATAATTGATGTATGCTTGAGTCGAAAAAGTACGAGAAATCAAGCTTCACCGAACTTGCGGGGGAGCGAAAGACTCTACCCCAAAAAAAGTCATGTACCAACGCGTCTAGGGGTGACTCGAAGGAGCCTCGGACATAGGCCTAGCGTGTTGATACGGAAAAGAAGAGAAGGAGATGACGCCTGAGGAGCTCCGTCTCTGATTTTATCAATTGATTTTGATTATGGCTGCGCCCTCGCCGGCGGCGGGTACGAGCATTGTTACCTGAAGGGTATTCGCTACCAGAAGGGCATTCTGTTAGGTGTAATCTAAAATCTTTGGCTGCTTTAAACAATAATGTGCCGTGAGCTACGTAGAAATATATAATGAATGTTGCTGAGTTTTCATCATTAGTGTAGAGAAACGTTTTGTTAACAAAAAAACTCAGAATTCAAAAAGCGATATTGAGCAGGTTTAACAAAAAAAGTGCTTCAAGAAAATTTTAATTGCTATCATATTTATATTACGATCTGTTCGCGGTTCGTGCGTCATGATTTTCTGTAAACAAAAAAGTTGGTCGCATTTCGTGTGTTTTCAATAATCTAAGCAAGAATCATAACAAATGTTTACCATAAGCCAGCCGTCTCTTCTCTATTTAGTCCAAAGTGAATTCATATTTCCAAAGAGCTTCGGAATGCTTGAGAGCCATCAAGAAAAACCCTCAAGCCGAACCGCGTTCAAACGGAGGTAATTTATAAAGAAAATTAATGCTGTAAGTGGTTAAGCCCCGCTATCATTCAAAATAAGTGAGCTCCATAAAACTCGTTTTAATACTTTATTTCAGCTTAAACTTCCGACCAGTTTAAATTATTTGTCCGCGGGGGCTGGAGTCGTTCCAAATTTAATTATACGCACAAAATTTTCAGTCACATCGGTTTAATCATTATGATTTGTCTTCCGTGATAGTATTAGTATTAATATTAGTAGTATTAGTACTAGTATTAGTCAAAATCGTACTTGTGTTTGCCAAAAGTCTCCATGTGGGTAATTTTAAGGCTAATTTTGTTTTTTACTATTTGCAACAATCTTTTATCTAAGTACGTCTTGTCCTAATAGTCCTTTTATATAAAAAAACTGTTCGTTCGTTAACAGCAAAACTCGAAAATCTGTACATAGAAAAAATTCTAAAAACTGAGTCAGGGGGATGTAAAAAGTGTTATAGAACATATAAATTTTTTTTCTTCCTTTGTCTGTTTGTACGGGCTAATCTTCGAAACTTTTGGACCGATTTGAATGAAATTTTGCCTAGTGAGTGGTACCATATTATATCCATTATATCCCTGGTCAATATTGTAGATAGTTTTTACCGTGGGAAAATATCTTTATACTAAGGGAAACTGCATAGAAAAGTAAAAAAAAACAACGCGGTCTGTTTGTCTGTTTTACTGTGTGTAAGGACTAAATTCCGAATATATTGGCCCGATTTAAATAAAAAAAAATTATACCACTGGTACCTAATATCCCCGGTCAACATTTTAGATACTATTAATCCCGAAAAAATAAAAAGTTCTCGGGGGATAGTTGAAAAACTATAGGAACTCATATAAGGCTTATCTCCGAAACTATTATACTGACTTAAATTCAATTTTGCATGATGGTACCTTATATCCCCGTTCAGTATCTTGATACTTTGAATCGTGGAGAATTACAGAGTTCCCGTGGGATAGTTAAAAATTACTACGGAAAAGTCGGAAACAAAAAGGACATAGCGGCGGGCAGACTGCTTATTTATAAAATAAACATTAAATGTGATGATCTTTTAAAATTTTTTAAACATCTTAGAATAATTGGATTATGTAACGTAACTTTAATGCGTAAGGAATTTAATTAATATTTTTCAATATCTTCCTGTTCTCATTTTCCATTTTAATGAGCATTTTATTTATAGCGGGAATTTTCTAACGAAATTTAAACTCAAGCCAACGTCTCATGTTTTATAAACACCAATAGAATAACCAATAAAAGTCGACTAACCAATCAGAACAAATACAGACATTGTGACCAAACTGGGTGCTTCCAAAGCGAAATCACGTTCCAGCGTTACGTAAAAAGTGGTTTGGAACGAAACGTAACCGCTTAACTTTTAAGTCGTATACGTGATTCAATTTGGAAGTTGCGTCCCCCTAGGGGGTAGGCAGGCCCCAGCCGCGGCGAAGCGGAAACTGTCCCAACATCTATTCAACTCTCCCATACTTCAAAAGAATGCTGCTCGCGTGGACTTGCATGCATTTTGGAATAATTCAATCCGCGGGTATTGTCAAAACTTTTGTGCGGAGACATCGATTTATTGGTTTGAAACTCTGTCTACGCTTACGAAGTGTAAAATGTTAAAACGTACACTTTTCAATAACAATGCCGAGACAGTGGGACGAAAGAATTTATTTTGCGTAAAACTATTTAATATCTGCTTATATACCTTCTAACCCATCCTATGTGAACAGTTGCTTTCATTGCGGTTTTGTTAAGTGGGGATCCAAATCTGAGCCTCCCAGATGAGATACCCTAAATCTGCGCCTCCGACGCTTAGAATTCAAAGTCAATTTTTTTTGTTTATTATAGGTTTTTTAAGACACTTAATGACGTCAGTTAAAAAAGCTTTGCTCAGACCAAGACCGGCTCTCGTCTCAAAACGATCTAAACAACCAAAAAGAATCTAAAACGAATCATCTTCTTATTTTGTTCTTGTTTTCCGAAATTATAATTGTGTCGCAAAATTTGCCTATGAGTGAGTATTATGCTCTATTGAACGTATCTTTGCCCATGCAAATTCAATTAAGTACGATATTAATTTTGCCCAAAAACAAAACAGCCCTATTCGGCGGTTATATTAAACAGCTCTATTATGAGTTGAAGCTTTACAAACTAATTTAATAAGCCATTACAGCTATCTGGACCATGGCCATGGTGATTTATTGCAATATGAAAACATTAAAAACGCATTACGAAAACATGACTTCGGCCTGGGAAATTTAAACGGTGCTAATATATAGCCAGAGCGGATGCTGGGCCTTAATAGAATTTCACGAAAAATTTAATACAGAAAATTCACGGGGTTATATGTTTGTTTTCCTGTAAATCACATGCATCGCGTGCGCCGTTGCTGTGGTCGTTAACGCTTATTATTTCAGCTTTATAATACCTTACTGTTTCAGTTTAACGCATACTTTTTTAATGTTTTTGTAAGAAACTTAATGTTTTATTGCTTTTTCAACAGATGTCGCCTGTTAGCGTATACCCAGGAAATGCGGGTTCAAGTCCCTGCCCAAGCTCAATGATCTTAATTTTTCGCTTCGATTATAATTAGGTCATAACTTAATGTTTGTTTAACTTGTTTAAAATAAATGCTTAATTAGTGTTTATAAACGTTCATTTATTACTGCGTAAGTTAGTTATGTTTATTGGCTTTTTAAATTAAAGCAAACTTTTAAGTTTTCTGTTTTTAATATAGCGTACTAAAAATTTACCCGCAACGATTCCATTCTGAATTTTTACTTGAGGAATTAGATTATACTCAGATGGTTACATTATTAACGACAATGTGACTATTTAGTAAAGGATGGTATAATATGTAAAGTCGGAAGATAAACACCTATTCATTAATATGTATATTCTTAGCAATAAGGCCGCCTGTTGAAACCTATTGTTTTCTTTGTCATACTTCATATCATATTTCATACTAGTTTCATACTACTCGTAATATTATAAAGAGGAAAGATTTGTATTTTTGTGTGTATGTTTGTAATGAATAAACTCAAAAACTACTGTGCCGATTTCAAAAAATCTTTCACTAGTAGAAAGCTACATTCACCCTGAGTAACATAGGCTACCTGTTACCGCGGGAAAATGCCTCATTCTCACGGGAAAACTGTTAACGTGGGCGGAGCCGCGGCGGAAAGCTAGTTTTTTTACAAAGAACATTTGTATTGTAATACTGTCTGAAGCAATCGAAAAAAAAATTCGACAAAAAAATTGGCGTTACTTAATTTTGATTTAGAGTCTGCCTAGACTGCTTCACGATGTCCAAAACAGACTTGCTTCGATTAGAATTTCCAAATCAAATCAAGTAGCTAGTGCTAGTTGCTAGTGGAGTCACACTATATTAAGATCACGATGCAATGCAATCCGTTCTGGGTCAAGCGAGATAACTCAATTGACTCCTCGGAACATCTCTAGTGGGCTTGTTCCCGAATATTCTACCTAACAGTCATGGCATACCGTTAAAGCGGAAGTTTCTATACTGTTCAACAAGTCCTTCTCGTACGGCTAAGGAATTCGTGATGAAATTTTCGACATATGCTATGTTTATTCAGAAAATAAACTAAATAATAAATATAATACCGTTAGGAATCAGTTGATTACATTAAAGCATTTATTTCGGGACGCGTCTCGCCGCGGGTATCTCGGGACATTTATTAGATGAAACCTCGATCGATCAAAGTCTTTCCACTTCATTAATCCTGCTCATCAGGTTCTGTTGCATAAACCCACAATCCTCCATAATGCGTCGTACATTGCGTAAACAATGAACAATGATAAACGTTCATCTCTGTATTTATCATGTTCGCTAAGCAATGTACGACATTCTTATGAATGTTTTTCTGAATAAATAATTGTATGTTAGCAGAAGGGGCTCCAGACAGCTCGACGCTACATTTTCGTCAAGGTATTATGTATTATTACTGGTTTACTGTTTTCCCGTTTCTTTTTGTGGTTTGCTCGGATCCCTTCGTAAACAAAGTTATCATATCGAATTACCGCGAGTGACACCAGCCGTCGTAATGAAATATGTATAGCTATTATTGTAGAAAGAGACGGCAGATATGTAAAAGTATTAGATATGTACACCAATAATATATTTTACTGTTGTGACTTTGAAAAACGTAGATTAAATACTTCTGTGTGTATTCAAAATTCAAAATTAAAGAAAAACATTATAATAATAGCCAGAGTGGCTATTAAGTGTTTAGATTTTTAGATTGTTTGATCTTTTGTATAGTATAGTTGGTCTTGGTTTTAGTAAAGCTTCTTAACTTTTGATATGCCCGCATTAAGTGCAATACAATACAATACAATACTGTATTGCACACAAAACAGTAACCAAACAGTTCTAAAATACCCTATAAATCTTATATATAAAATTTTCGTGTCACAGTTTTCGTTCCCATACTCCTCCGAAACGGCTAGACCGATTCTCATGAAATTTTGTGAGCGTATTCAGTAGGTCTGAGAATCGGCCAACATCTACTTTTCATACCCTTGAGAGCGGGCGGAGCCGCGGGGCGAACAGCTAGTAATAAATAAATTTAGAATTTCGACGTTAAAATTTTTGTATGATCTTTGCTTAGGTTAGTTTTGTGTAAGTTGTAAGCTTAATTTCCCTCTACTTAATAGTTCTGATATGGCTCACATAGATAATAGCCAATACCAATGACTCTGCATGCCTTCCAAAGCACATTGTGTCGGACAACCAAAAATTCTGCCTGAAATGTCCTATAAAGTAACTTTATTCCGAAAAGTACCTTACCAGAATTCGAACCTTGTATAAGGTGTTTCTTTTACCACTATATGAATATTCAGTGTTTGATTGACCCAATAAGTGTAATATCCAAAATCACTCTAAACAAATCAAATTAATATCAGTACAATCGATTACTTAATAATGAATTTATAATTTAAATGGACGTTGCTACGCCGTCGTATTTAATTAATTGAAATCTAAATAAGGGTACCGCAAACAAACCAACACAGTCGTTTGTACTACGCTAAACAAATTTACATCATCCTAATTCGAACATTTCAGCAAATCGAGATAACAGTTGCCAGAATCGACACCTACCTAAGAGTAATCACTTGTAAATAATTGTGAAATATCAAAATTGTTATTTAAACTTGCTGTCTGCCAGCGGCTACGTCCGCGTTGTTTTTTGACTTTCCTTAGTAATTTTTAACTATCCTACGGGAACTCTTTAATTTTCCGCGATTAAAATATCCAAGATGTTGATTGGGGATATATACCACCATAGATAGGTACCACCATGCAAAATTTCATTCAAATCGGTTAGCCCTTACAAACAGACAAACAAAAAATTTGAAAAAAATTGGATAGTTGTCTTACATCCCCAAAATCTGTACATACAGATTTGTACAGATTTTCGACCTCTACAGTTTTATTATATCGATTATATAATTATATAAAACTTTATTGCACACTATAACAAACCGTACAGTATAATTAACAAAAGGGGTATAAAGTGTCCATGTAGGCGGTTTTATTTTTTGTTCAGCACTCATATGAAATCAGAACATGTCCTTAGTCGACCTCGTTGGCCAAGGGCGGTGCACATTGGTCAACTTAACACACAAACTATGAATTACTTCGCAGGTGTGTGCAGATTTCCTCAAGATGTTTTCCTTCACCGTAAGAGCGTCGAACGAACGTTACATGACGCTTGAACCCGCGAACTTCCGAATAGAAGTCAGCGGCCCTAGCCACTGAGCCACAGACACTCTTATTGCTGAGTAGCTTCCTTCCAGGCAGCCATTATTTATTGCACAAACATAAACAATAAAATTAATAAAATATGTGTGACATCTCACACACGGCCACCTGACCCCAAACTAGGCAGAGCCTGCACTATGGGTGTCAGGCAGCTGATATAAATACATGAATGTATAAATATACAACATCCAGAGACAAGGCAAACAAAAGTGCTCATCACACGAATGTTTGCCCTGGGCCGGATGCGAACCCGCGACCTTGTGCTTCGTAGGCAGACGTACTACCAACTAGGCTACAGGGCCGTCAATAAAATGAATGATAAATTGTGAGGGAGACTATATAATCACATAATAATTTCCAGAGAATTTCTTGTTCGTAAAGCGGAGTTTCGAATTGGTTTACTTACATCTAGCATAGAAGTTGCGGTTTCGCTAACAACTTGTGATTTCCTGGACTGATGTTTAGATTGGTTCTAGTTTGGACGGGCTGTCTGGTCTGTCAGTGGTCAGAGTTTAGAAACTTTAACATATTGTATATTGACCTTTACAATGATTCTCGAATAAACGAGAGTTTAATGAAGACTATCTATACTTAATAATATTATAAAGAGGAAAGGTTTGATTGTTTGTTTGTTTTTTTTGTTTGTTTGTTTGTTTGTTTGCATCGAATAGGCTCCGAAACTACTGAACCGATTTCAAAAATTCTTTCACTGTTGGGAAGCTACATTCACCCTGAGTAACATAGGCTATATTTTATTTTCAAAAAATTAGGGATCCCTACTAAAACTTCAATAATGTAACCCAAGGTGTGAAAAAAATACGTAAAATATTCCTAATAATTGAAAATACTCCGAAAGTACTGAACCGATTTTGGTGAAACTTGGCACAAAGTTTGAATAGACCTTAGGAAAGAACATAGGCTACAATTCACCGCGGGAAATTTTCTCATTCCCACGGGCAAAATTGTTAAAGCGGGCGGAGTTGGCACAAAGATAGAATAGACCTTGCGGACGAACATAGGCTAACTTTTACCGCGGGAAAATTCCTCATTCCCACGGGAAAAACTATTAACGCGTGCGGAGCCGCGGCGGGAAGCTAGTCACAAATAAGTGGTAAGCTGAACCGAAAATAGCGCTGTGATTTTAAAACTAAATAAACTTGGAATGTACACATACATCATTTATTAAACTGTAAGGCACGTATTTATTATACTAGTTTATTATTAATAGTTTCACAAACGTGCCTTGTGCTTATTTTAGATAGTATAGGTTCAAATGGTCTGTCAGATCGCTAGCTAGCCATACCCTTCGTGTTTGGTTACACATGAACCTTATCTAACCTAAATCTATTTTAGCCAACAAGCTTCAAAATTCCGCTATTTAACGATGTACCATCCGTTAATATGCAAAACTAAATAGGTAAAGTGCGATATCAGCTTTTTAAATTAAAATTTCGTACTTTAACAGATCGTATCAGGAATTCCGCAAATTACCTAGTTATTAATGTGCACATTAACGCATTCAGCACTCTAACGGTAACATACTGCAGTGCTACATTTATCTGAACTTTGCTACGGCGTAGGCCGCGGCGGCGTAGGCACACGGCTACGAAAAGTCGTAGCGCTTTTTGTTGTTTTTTATTACACGCTTTATTATTATTTATATTAGCTTCACTTGTAAGTAACTATGTATGTAAGAAAATCTTGGAATCTTAATTTGACCCACTTCCCGGTCTTCGATTAGGATGAAATTTTGCACACGCTCTGAGTTCTGATGACAATACATGACTACCTAAGAAACGTCATTACAAATCCAATATGGCGGCCTCCCCATTACATGTACGTAAAAAATATTGGAATCTTAATTTGACCCACTTCCCGGTCTTCGATTAGGATGAAATTTTGCACACGCTCTGAGTTCTGACGACAATAAATGACTACCTAAGAAACGTCATTACAAATCCAATATGGCGGCCTCCCCATTACATGTACGTAAAAAATCTTGGAATCTTAATTTGACCCACTTCCCGGTCTTCGATTAGGATCAAACTTTGCACACCCTCTGAGTTTTGATGACAATACATGACTAGCTATGAAACGTCATTACAAATCTAATATGGCGGCCTCCCTAAGAAGACGAACTGGCTGTTTGAAATCCACCCCCATGATATGGGTATCAAATGAAAGGGTTTGCTGTCAGGAATACGAAAAAAACAGTCACGGGACTTAAATCCAATATGGCGGACGTCCAAGATGCTGGACAGAAAGCGTGTTTTTTAGTTTTTTAAACTATGCATTATTTATAAAAACAAAGCACTTGTTTTTCGTTGCCTTGAAAGTGTAAAAAGTATAACATTGTTTTCAAAGATTTCTTAACTATGTAAGGCAATGCCCCGTTCTTTAATGAGATTGTTTAACCGTTAGTAGTTAGCAGTACACTGTGGCCTTGTTACGAGCTAAGACTTAACTAAGCAGGTTCAAGTGAACTCCCCTTGGCGGTATTTGCAAGCACAGATAACAGAAACAGGAGGCGTATTAATCATCTAAAACATCTAAAGAACTAAACTCATCTTCCAAAATCATAACAACAGTGATAGCAGTGACAAATTCGACTTCAAAATTACTGAGATATACGTTTAATAAGTTAATCTATCTGTCTCTCTCCGAAAAACAACATTTTCTATGGAAATAACATGGCACGTGAAATGACGTAATCTCACTTATCGGATCTCTCTTTCTTACTTAGCACTTTAAATCAACATAATTTTTAAAATATTTGTATTATTGAAAAATAATTTCATTTTGGTTTAATGTTGATTTCAATTCAAATTATTAATCAATAAAAAGGGTATTCCCAAAGTTTTCTCAAGACATTGAATAATAAATTATTCCAAGTTATGACAAAGTAAGCACATTACCGCGATCTTCTGGCTCACCACCACACCAAGATCATGCCTTTTCCTCTCCAAGATAATGATAATAATGGCTGTAGAAGTTGTAGCAATATATTTTACACCAAATAAAATAGAGGCATATCTGTCCATTTCTGTGCTCTAATGACCAACTTGTAACAGAACAGACAAGTCGAGATCAACCCCCTGGGCTGTTTGCACACATTCAATCGTTATAAAGAGATGCAAAGTCAACCTTAATTACAATATACTTACAAATTTGTTTAGATTGTTTTACCTCCTCCCCCTTTAAAGAAAATAAATATTAAATTTATTGTTATTTGTATTTTCATAAAGCTCTCCAGTATTTTTGTACGGGCCGAGCCCAAGTACTGCGGGAGGAATTTAATTTAGCATGTGTTGAGAATGACAGCTCTTTGTAGGAGTGTGCATATGGATGGATGGGAAGCTGAATAAAAATACAAAAAAAAGAACCATTTGTACTTGTAGAGGTAAAGGGAAGATCATCCTTTAGGCATGGTGGTGAGCCCGGGGACCGCGGTCCAACTGTACTTCGTTGGAACTTGTATTTATTCAATGTCTTGCGAAAACTTTGATAGCGCATTTCAGGCCTCTGCTTCTAATTGGTCGCTCTTCTAATGGCGTTGTATGTGACGCGCCGCTACATACTTCAAATTAATTTTTCTTCAGCAAAGACCACTGATGTGTTTTACGAAAAAGGAATTTTAAGACAGTAATAATGATAGGACGACGACGCAGCGCTCGAAAGATGCCTGTATCTTAGTGACAGAAGTAGGTTGTCTGGAAAAAGCTGCAGATAATGATCTCTTAACACCGTTTTCGGTCATTATTCTTATCAGTTGAGCACAGTAAGTAGTTCATCCTCTTACCATAAGTTTGTTTTATTTAATTTTGTTTTGTATTGCATTAATGATGAATAAATATTTCCATTAATTTATTAATCCTTTTATGTAAGTATTATTTAATTCGTTGTCATTTAAGTTTAAATGTTTAGCAGTAACCACATTAAATGATGAAAAATAATCCACAAACTGGAAAAATATTCAAAGGTTAATTCAAATATTTTACACTGACCTGATGTGGTCGACTGGGGCGTGATTCTCCGAAAGATGACATAATCTACATAACTCAATGGTGAAATCATAATTACCTAATGAAACCCAATATAATCCACAGCCAAATGACCTAAGAAATATAATTATAAAACCGTTTAAATTAATTATTTCCCATTCGGGTGGCTATCACACGTAAATCGTAATAGCCCTGGTGTACGGGCTAACAATCTCCGTGTAACAGCGGCTGGTATCAATTATTCAGGCACGACGGGCCCCGGTGTCCATATTTCATGACCGGAGCCAAGCCCTACGCCCGCACCTGTACTTTCTTGGTGCTGACTGTACACGCGCTAACCGTACGCTGTGTTGCCATTTGTAGGAGAAGGGCTTATTCAGCTTTTTATCCTGAATAAGACGCGTTATTAGTTTTCGAGAGAATTAAGTATTTTCCTGTAATAAACGGTAGCTTATATCCATCGCACTAGTGCCGTCAATCGTCCTAGATTTTTATTGCAATTTGTAGTCTTTAAATGACATTTGTGAGTCATATTTGATGAGTACATAAACTACAAATACAAAAATGTCTTAATTGACACTAGAAATAAATAGTACTGTTACAATTTGCTTGCTTGCACTACTTGCTTTAGTTCTTTAGTTACATACATTACATATAGATACAAGGCTAATAGAATCATGAGAAGGCTAAAATTTCTGTTGGTGTATAAAACTGAACGAGTCTAACATCAAGGTTAGCTATGACAACTGTTGACTGAACTGAAGTAATATTAATATTCAGAAGACTTCATTTCTAAGGTTTTTCTCCAAGGTAATATTTCATATTAATAAAATTACGATTGTTATATTGACGTGATCAAATAACATTCATTCTTATAGCGCGTGTCTGACTGATAATACCTAAAAAAAAAAAAGATTTGAGATTTTACATACCTAATCATTTTCCGACGTCAAAACTATACATAATTAAAACATCTTTTATAAAAAAATGCGGGTTCTTCTCCACAGCAGTGCACCCATTCCGGGAACCCGCCAGTTACGTTCAAACTGATATCGCATCGCCTCTTTTAGATTGTTTGATCTCGTTTTCATTGCTTAGACTTGCACATTGTTTGAGACGAGAGCCGGTCTTGGTTTGGCTTATTAACTTCAGAAATAACGTCGTTAAGTGTTCTAATGCTTATAAATGAATATACATATGTTTTATCCAGTTCAGCAACTTCTTAGACAGCAAGTCTGGCCACACTAACACTCGGGCGCTCTTGCTGCGGTGATTTACGCTCTAAGATTTGACACTTCCACTTGTATTGAAACGTTAAAACATTTGTTGCTAACTCGAGACTAGTCGAGTCCTAAGAGGAACGAGACAGATGCAGAGTTTTGGTTGAATATAGCCTTCCTTGTTTCTTTGGCATTCTAAGGTGTCGAACATTTGCAAAAAGTAGATGAATGGGCATATTTTACTCTAAGCTTACTAAGTAAGAAGCGACAGGCTCGAGAAGCTGTCAAACGCGACAAAGTGACATTAGTAGTTCTGTCAATATGTCGCGTTTGACAGCTTCTCGAGCCTGTCGCTTCTTGCGTAGTAAGCCTACTGGTCTATAAATATTTTCAACTCTTAATTGGTCGCGCCTAATACGTTACATATAAGGTCGCGTGGGGTGTGCTGCTCCCCTTTAATCATAGCAATAAAATACGAAATACATGCAAAATCAGGCTTTTATTCATTAATGAGACATTATTCTTATTATTATTAAAAAATTTGACATACATATCATTTAAGCTACAGTACCGGGCATAAATACACGAACCTACTACAACAAGAGCCGTTTTACCTCGTTTCCCGGAAGGCAGCGAATCACCTTAGCCATAGCACGCTATAGCCTTACTTACCCTCACCGATATTCTTGGAATCAAAATTTCACACGTCACTTCACTGCGCACGAAATAAATAGGACATGCTACAGTCCTACAGTCCTATTTATTTCTTGCATACATTATATCTGTCCACTATTGGAATTTTAGAAAAACCTTTAATATAATTTAATAACAAAGAAATTTTACGCATCTTAAATTAAGACTTTTTTGTATGTGGATACAGAATGATTTTTTTTTTTCTAGAATCATCTATGCAAATTATTGTGTAAATACTTTATTTCATAATTTATACAGGTTAATAAAAAATCAGTAATACCGTTTGCAACGAAGTGCAAAAGGCAGATTTCCTCTTTATTGATTTCTCACGAAATGCTATATTTATTATATTTACACTAATCTCTTATACTTGTGTTACATGTGTATTACGTAAACTGAAAACTGATTGAAATGTACACATTTGGTCTAAGCATAGAGCAAGAAAGTTTTTTTTGTATTACGTGATGTTAGACTTAATTGTAATAATAATAAAAGTCATTTTAAGTAAGCTACAGGATTACTTTTATGTTTATAAAAGGTTAGTACAAGGATCTTGTTTAATGAAAAGTAGAAGTTTTACGACATGACGTACATCGGCCGGCCGGCTGCGCCGTGGAATGACGCGATTCCGGCGACATTTATTATTTTTAAACCCCCGACGGAAAAGCGGGCTGTTATAAATTTAACGTGTCTGTCTGTCTGACTGTGGCATCGTAGCGCCTAAACGGATGCGGCGATTTTGATCTAGTGTTTTTTTTATTATTATTCTAATCGACCTTGGGAAGTACGTCTTGTGTCACAAATCGATGTATCAAGCTTTACCAAACTTGCAGGAAAGCGGAGAGCACAATACAGTATTATTTATGATACCACTAAAGAAAGAAAGATATTAAAAAAGAGTTATAACTTTAAAATGAGCCTTATTGATAACCAGCTACATTTCACGGTTTATATACTAAAGATAATCTTAACATTCATTATTACATCTTTGAGGAGATGGCCTTTGATCAGCTGTGGACGTCTTTTGGTTAAATATTGTAATTTATTTTATACAATAGCAATTTTTTACGTCTTTTTGAAAGGTAGAAAGTTGTGTCTCAACCTATTTCTATTTTTAATACACAAAGAAAAAAAAATCTCAGTGGAAGCATAAAGCACCTATCTTAGCTTTTTATATATGCGCAATAAACATGACAATTCAAATTAACCCTGGGCGGAAACTTACTCTCAACGCTCCAACTGCCGTAATCAGCGCCATGTTCCTCAGTTTTAATTAAGTCTTATTTTTGTTGCGACAGCTCCGTTTATTCTGGAGATTCGTGACCGACAAGTCAAGTGGCCTGTTAATTTGATATACTTAGCCTGCTTTTCTTACTACGAATAAGTAATTTTCGTTTGGTCTGTTTTCGATTTATGAAAATCTCTCCAACCATTTTAGAATATGTTCTTTTTTGTAAAGGGTACATTTTAAGGCTCTTATACTTAATTATGGTTAAGGCTAATATTATGTTTATGTATATTCAAAGCCGTCTGACTATTTTTTGTATACAAAAATTATAAGTGCTTTTTAATTTAGAATTTATTTATAGTTTTTCGAAACTGGGTCTGGGTCTTAATGTAACAAACATCAAAAAAGTCGAGTCAAAAAGTTTTTATTCCAAGTAAGATCACTTTTCGACGTCGAGGCGAGCTCACCAGCTGACAATTTGGCTGTCTTCTGTGGAGAAGAACTCGCCGGAAGAAACTCCACAGGCGTGGCACCTTTTCAAAATATTTTTACAAAATTATAAATTACTAGCTTCCCGCCGCGGCTCCGCCCGCGTTAATAGTTTTTCCCGTGGGAATGAGGTATTTTCCCGCGGTAAAAGTTAGCCTATATTATTTCGCAAGGTCTATTCTTTCTTTGTGCCAACTCCGCCCGCTTTAAAAATGTTTCCCATGGGAATGAGAAATTTTCCCGCGGTAAATTGTAGCCTATGTTCTTTCCTAAGGTCTATTCTATCTTTGTTCCAAGTTTCACCAAAATCGGTTCAGTAGTTTCGGAGCCTATTCAATTATAAGGAATATTTTTGGTATTTTTTATACACCTTGGGTTACATTATTGAACTTTTAGAACGGATCCCTAATTTTTTTGAAAATAAAATATAGCTTATGTTACTCAGGGTGAATGTAGCTTTCCAACAGTGAAAGAATTTTTGAAATCGGTTCAGTAGTTTCGGAGCCTATTCGATGCAAACAAACAAACAAAAAAACAAACAAACAATCAAACCTTTCCTCTTTATAATATTAGTATAGATTATTTTATACAATTTTATTATTTATATCCTAACATTTATATCCTACTCGTAATAACGACCCTTTCTCAAACAGACACACTTTCTCAGTAAAGAGATACGTACTATATACATTTATTCAAAAGTTGCCTGTTTTATTAACAGTCAATTATAGTGGAATAGTGTCTCTGTATAGCGGAATAGTGTATCTGTACCTAACCCCTTTGCCCGGATATCTAAAAATCTCCCCCCTGGCCATAAGCTGCCAAGACCGATCTGGAAATCCCTCAACAGAGTCCAGAGCCATATGGGTTGGACTAGGGATAAATTGTACTGATGGGGGTTCCATTTTGGAGTGTAGGTATGGTATGGTTTCCCAGAAAATGGACCGACTTATCTCAGCTGCCCTTCTTGTCCTGTCACCTGCTCAGATTGAACTTGACGCAGACTAGTACCTAACGATGTTATTCGTGTAGCAGATTTTTGAGCCCAGTTTGCTGTAGACTCAAAAAGAAGAACTGATTTATCTAAAAGCATTGAATATAAATAAGGTTAAAATGTACATTATGCATATTATGTTAAACGTTACTTATACATTACCACATTAAAAAATGTTCAAAAAAAAATGTTTTGTCAGATTCACAAAATTAAAGTTTTTTATGAGAAGAATATTGCAAAGCAGTTACTGGAACACGCACTCACTCATTAAACCTTAAAACTCTGAAAAATTTGACACACTTTGAACAAAAAAACAAAATTCTTTTACAAAATTATACCGCTAGGAAATCCCCAATAGATCGCCTGGAGCAGCCAATCCGGTAAATAGGAAAATGTTCCTAAACATCATGGCTGCACACGGCAAGCTTTGATCTCGGGATTTCGGACACAAAAGTTCCTGAGGCTGCGACCAACAATGGGCAAGCGCAAGATTAATCGACCGACGAAGCCCCGAAGCTGGAAGGAGCAATTTTTCATCGCTATCAAAACGCTGAGAGCCGCGAGCCGCTTGTTTATGTATAAATGCAACGTTCGCTCCCTTCTATTTGCCTTTTGCTTGATTCATCAAAGCGAAATTGTCTTATTTCTCGTTTTGCTTTTGCTTGCGCTTAGTCACTTCCATTTCTGCTACGATTAGAGACCTAGTTCTTTGTTTGCTATAGTATGATGAAGGGTTTATTAACGGCCATAAAAAACAACGTGATTTGAACATTTGAATGATATGACATACCAAAACCTTGCGAAGAATGTCTATTTCTCATTTCAAAATGGTTCCACTTGAGAAACATCGTCAAATGTCGGATCTGGTACTATTTTAAACGTTTAATGAAAGCATTATTTTCAAAATGCTCCCAAAAAACTAAAGACAATATTACATTGCATTATTAATTGTTTCTTGTGTACTGTTTGTTTATTGTGGTGTCAATAAAGAATATTGTATTGTATTGTTTTGTACATAAAATAAAATAAACTGTCTGTGTTCCTCGATCTGTTTGCTAAACGTGGTATAATGGGATACTTATAAAAACATTATATTTTTACTACACGCATCATATCAAAACGAACTTACGTGCAGTAAATTCAGAAAATCCAAAAGTTGAGTCTTTAGACCGTTATAGAATGTTGAAAGTTATAAGTTACAATAGTATTAATCCGAAATCAAATGGAAAAGTTCATGTTCATGGTAAGTACAACCTTATATGTGAAGCCAGGAGACACATCGGCGAGCGATCAAAGTTCCTCCTGGGTCAGCCCTCGTTTAATTCAATTTGGAGCCTTGCCAGAGCCCCAATTGCTGGCAGAGTGTCCGCCAAACAATAGAACGGCCGACTCACAGTTAAAACTAAACGCCTTTTGCATATTTCAATTCATGAGAGCTCATTTTGTGACGTGACACATTGCAGGGCTGTTGAGATGCAAATGAAAAGACTTCATTTTGATAAAGCTGTTGGGCCTGGTTACTATCTACGGATCTAATCGTTACACTAGCCACGTAGCTTTAAGCGGGACAAAGATTCTGACACCAGTTTTTTTATTGGGACTAGTGAATATGAACAGTTGCTTATAAACCATTTACAATCCAATATATAACTAATGAGAACAAAGTTTCAGTAGATAGTTCCATTATGGTACTGCCCATAATTCAATAGAACTAATAAGAAAAATAAGTTGCATTAGTTTCATCAGGGAACTGTTCAATGGAATTAGTGGGAACAAACGGTTTTTGTGAGGTAGGGTTACGAGACCCCCACACTAGCGCCTTTCAAGCGACGACGTCGTGCGTCTCGCTCGTGTACGTACAATCACCTGCGCTTTCTTCTTTTTCACTCTTCATGCTGCCTATGATTGTATGCGCGATGTGTTACGACGACAACGCTTAAAAGATCTCTATCTCGGAGCTCACACGATAAGGATGGAGGAGCATATTAGAAACCAGAAAAAATTTATGTATTTATTACTATACATACACATTATTATCACTAAACATAGAAAACTAAGGAAAAAGAACAATGCATATTCCTCAATCATAAGATACCACAAATGGAATAGTCTGAAAAATAAAATCATCGCGTATGACGTCATGCTTGTGACATAAAAACCTAACCTACTCCTTAGTAGTGCCTATACCAGAGAGGTGGGAGTCGCTTCGCTTTAGCGGCTCCCACCTCTCTGGCCTATACTAACCGTCTCGAGACTTTGAGAGGAGAGAAGAGATCACACGCACAGCCTTACGAGTAATAAAGTAGGCAAAGGTATTAGAGAGTAGGCGCCTAGAAACAAATGTTGGAATAAAAAAAAACCCTTGACACAAAACCGTTACTTGATCCTTTCAACAACTAGAAAAGAGCTGATAATCTTCAAATGGCTGAAGATACTTTCTTGGATCATAGCTAAGAACACTCTTGATTCTGACACCTTGCAAACAAAACTAGATCAAAATCGGCGCATCTGTTTAGGAGCTACGATGCCACAGACAGACAGACAGACACACACGTCAAACTTATAACACCCCTCTTTTTCGTCGGGGGTTAAAGAAACAATGATAACAAGGACTTGTCCTGAAAACGACCCACACTTTTTTAAAATTCAAAATTCAAATACAAAATTCAAAATACCTACGTTTATTCAAAGTAAGATTTTACAAATAACTTTTCGACGTCGACACTTTATTTAAAAAAAATCGGACTAACTCAAATTAAGAGAAAAAGTACTTACTTACATTATAGTGGTCATAAATGAACTGTACATTTTAAGAATAAGAAAATTTATTTCCTATTCCAACTGGCAAGTCTAGAGAAAACATTTTTCGTGTAGCGTCGAGTAATTAAGTTATGCACTTTGTTTGCGAGAGAGCTACTTAAATTATACTTTATCAAATCAAGCGCAATTTACTTCGCTTTTTGCGTTTTAAATTATGCAAGTTGAAAACTGCAATTCGTTTACAGGATTAGTGCGTTGTAAATTTGTTTACAGTTTTTATGATACGGTTGTAACAGGAATGTAAAAGGGATGAAAATGTTAAATGTAAGTTGATTTACCGTTTTACTTGTTGCAGTTGATTTCCTATTACTTAACGTGTTGATACCTTTTAGGTGGTTTTGGTTTTTGTTATTTATCTATTAGTTTTGTGATTTACTCTAGTAATAAATCTAATTATGAAGCTCTAAAATAACTTCGGAAAATGTAAATTAACAAAATTGAAAAAGATGAATGATTGGTAAGTTTTTTATCGCCCAAAAAAAATGCGAATATATTTCTGCAGATAGAGAACAATCTGGTAATTACAGTTGGCGGCTTTAACTGGAACATGTACTCATGCTTGCTTACCGTGTGGGTTTCGAGGTTAACCTACCTCACAAACCCTGGTGTCGGAATTATAGAACCGCCTTAGGCTTCCGACATGGATCCTATAACAACCACATCCGTAGATCTATAGTAGCCGGGACCAACGGCTTTACGTGCCTTCTGAAGCACGGAAACATCTTTCTTTTCGGACAATCAGGCAATAAAGCCTGCAATGTCCTAACCAAACTGAGGAAAGTCTCACAAAGTGATATTACTTCGACGAGTCCCCACCGGGATTCGAACCCGGAACCTCCGTAACTCTCAACCACGGAGTACTCATGTACTCGTCTACATAATAACTAGTTCAAATTAAAATAATTATATAACTTATCTATTTTCCTACTTATAGTTCAGAATAAGCGACATGATACCAGGACATTAGCAGTGAAAGCAGTTCATTAGAAGCTGCAGCTGCGCGCTATATTTCACTTCACATTTCCGCGAGTACCCTTTTGCTGAATACGTAATTTGAAAAATATAAGCTTCATGAAGCAGCCGCCAATTTTGTAACATTGAATTATATTGCGTTCGAATTACAGCGTCTGTGGGCAAGTGACTATAATGGCCGTTGAGTTCCAAAAAATCAAAATGAAAAGGATTTTATTTGAAGTAAGATTTATAGAATCTTTTTGTGACTTCAAAGCTAATAAATACGTGTAAATACCAAGGACCAGACTGTCCATGGTTGGCCGTTCAAAAGTGGCTTTCGTCTGAGGAGAAGAATGACCAGAAGATACTCCATATCGTGTCGCATCGCATCAAATATCTTTGCAATTTTGTCATATCTTATTATATATTATGTCGCAGCTTATTTACTTTGCGGAGTTGGAAGAATTTTGAACCAGATATCTTTGTCATTTTTCCATTTGGATCTTCGCAAGTTTAACCCTCCTCGGCAGTGCACTTTCGTTTCTCGAATTCATATCTACGTTTATTCAACGCTTATATGTGACGTTCCACATGCAAAGGTACCTTATGGTCGGTATTGAGTTACGCATATCCCTGTAATCAGAAACCGATAAGCTTTTCAAACCCAAAAAGATAATATACGTACTAAAACCCGCCATGAGGTACCTTTTCACGTGGAACGTCACATATATGGTCAAAGAAAACATAGTGAAGAAACATGCCCACACTTGTGAAGTTATTCAAAGAAAGTGTGTGAAGTCTGCACTGTCGATTAAGATCTATTTACCCTGATTTCACGGTAGAATAAACCCAGGGAATAATATGAGCTCTTAACGGCGTTAGAATTTCAAAAATATTCGTTTGTATTTTTTTAATACATGTTTTGTTATGTTTAGTCATTGAAATAACGTATATCTACAACAAATTATATAACAAGGCGGCGTCATACGAAGTTTTTCAATTGAGTGAATGATTAATTAATATGATTAATTTTTCAATAAGACAACAAGGTTAAATAGTTAAAAATGCACAGCACACAAATTCATTTTTATATTTTTGTTGCACACATCATATTAAAAAAACATTCATGCAATAAATTCTGTTAAAGGGTTCACCGAGTCCTGTGTAATCGTCAAAGAAAATTTTAATTACATCACCAGTCCTTTGACTATATCAAACAGCCTGCATGAAGCTGCATTTGAATACGAGTCTGCACGCAAACCATGATTTTCAAGAAAAAAAAACTCATTTTGAAATTCATTCATTAAATGCAAAGGACGCCGGCAAATACGCGGGACAAATTTTAATGTCGTGAATTCGCCGCTTAATTGAAACTTTTATGTTCGGCGAGCAGTCCTCGCTCCGACAGCCATTACTCAAACGAGTAGGTTCGCTCTCAAATGAGATTTCATAATTAACGTAAGCCAGGTCGGCCGTCAAGTGCATGTGAAAATTTAACGAGAGCGCGGCCGGGGCCTATCTCGAGCGCGTAGGGCTGCGACACAGAGCAGTGAACATACAGCCAGTAGTGACACTTCCTTATTTAGCGAGAACGCGGCCGGGGCCTATCTCGAGCGCATAGGGCTGCGACACAGAGCAGTGAACATACAGCCAGTAGTGACACTTCCTTATTTAACGAGAGCGCGGCCGGGGCCTATCTCGAGCGCAAAGGGCTGCGCCACAGAGCAGGCGAACATACAGCCAGTAGTGACACTTCCTTATTTAATGAGAGCGCGGCCGGGGCCTATCTCGAGCGCAAGGGCTGTGATACAGAGCAGGCGAACATACAGCCAGTAGTGACACTTCCTTATTTAACGAGAGCGAGGCCGGGGCCTATCTCGAGCGCAAAGAGCTGTGACACAGAGCAGGCGAACATACAGCCAGTAGTGACAATTCCTTATTTAACGAGAGCGCGGCCGGGGCCTATCTCGAGCGCAAAGAGCTGTGACACAGAGCAGGCGAACATACAGCCAGTAGTGACAATTCCTTATTTAACGAGAGCGCGGCCGGGGCCTATCTCGAGTGCAAAGGGCTGCGACACAGAGCAGTGAACATACAGCCAGTAGTGACACTTCCTTATTTAACGAAAGCGCGGCCGGGGCCTATCTCGAGCGCAAATGGCTGCGACACAGAGCAGGCGAACATACAGCCAGTAGTGACACTTCCTTATTTAACGAGAGCGCGGCCGGGGCCTATCTCGAGCGCAAAGAGCTGTGACACAGAGCAGGCGAACATATAGCCAGTAGTGACACTTCCTTATTTAACGAGAGCGCGGCCGGGGCCTATCTCGAGCGCAAAAGGTTGTGACACAGAGCAGTGAACATATAACCAGTAGTGACACTTCCTTATTTAACGAGAGCGCGGCCGGGAGCTCTATTTCTCAAACGTTCGTGTCACAAAGATCGCTCGATTTCTACTGATTTACGCTCGTCTGACAATAAACGGCATTTTTGGATCGTTCGATTGCAACGAGTGGTCACAAGCACTCGTTGCAGTAAGCGAGTGATAGATTAAACGCCAAGCAATAACGTCTATATTCCAACAATGACGTTCTCGCTCGATTGTCATTCGGATCACACACACACAGACACCCTCGACATGAAAGAGACGCCTATACGATCGACACGGGAGTGTGAGCGAGAGCGACAATCCGCAAAGTGTGAGCGACCATAGATTTACGTTCCGTTTTAGTTTCGGAAACTACCGGTTTTTGTTTTATCTGCGTAAAATGAACAAAATACCATATCGAAGACGAGTGACTCAGAAATACGGAAAAATAGCATCCTTCGACTTGGAAGTCGACTATGACTTATGTCGCATACGCCAACGCCAAGTCATACGAACGTTTGAGAAATAGAGCTCCGGGGCCTATCTCGAGCGCAAAGGGCTGCGACACAGAGCAGGCGGATATACAGCCAGTAGTGACACTTCCTTATTTAACGAGAGCGCGGCCGGGGCCTATCTCGAGCGCAAAGGGCTGCGACACAGAGCAGGCGGATATACAGCCAGTAGTGACACTTCCTTATTTAACGAGAGCGCGGCCGGGGCCTATCTCGAGCGCAAAGGGCTGCAACACAGAGCAGCCAAAATACCTAATATCTTAGTCACTTTAACGTACTAATATATTAGTTACTTTTAAAAAAGCGTGTAAGTCTAAAATTTATATAATTTTAAATACTTCAATGTCATGTAATAAATAACAGTAGGTACGTGTACTCGTGCAGTAAACCCAAAAAAACTGTCCTAAAATCCTTCGACTAGCTTTGAGCAGAGTGGTAGAATTTAGGACAATAACGTATTGGTAGCTATTCAAATACTTCATAGGTAGTAAAATGATGTGTGTGTCATAAAGTATTTAGTTACACTCGTCGCATGATTGCCTTTCAATACTAGGCACGACGCTTCATAAACCGATACGAGCATTCATTCATAGTAAGTACTTAGTAAAAAGAAAATGAACCTGTCAGTAAATTTTTATATGTTTCTTCTTTTTCATATTTTTCTAGTTACAAAATAATATATATTTTTTGAGATTTATTAATTTTATTACACTGTGGCACAGCTAAAAAGCACTTATTGCTAGACATGCGTCAGTTCTATAAATAATATAATTGGGGACCCTTACAGAGAAATGGTACTCTTATTTCTTGTATTTTCTATTATTTGGCTGAAATTCTAATTAATTGATTTTGGTTTCAATGCCGTCTTTTTATAGAAAGAGTACTTTTACCTTCTGATTTTGATTAATTCTATTTGATTAAAAATAAGATCAATAAAGTCTAAATTCTAAACAAGTTAAATTTAAAAAATAAATAAATTTGTGTGTACGTACAGGCTCCGGCCTAGATTGGGGTCAGAAGGCCGTGTGTGATGTCCCAACATACTCGTAATTTGTTTGTATATATTAATTATTATTAGGGTGAAGCTTAAGCTACAATACAACGACAACAATGATGACGATGATGTTCTTACTTACTTTTAAATGCTTTGACGTCAGAATTTCTAATACCGTATAGCAAAATAATTGAAAGAGTCTGACTTAATTCGCGAGAGATTAACTATTTTTCCATCCTCGTTGTGGTTTTGTGGTATGTCGCGTGGCGACGCCTGCTGGGAGAGAATGAAAAATGGGTTAAGTAGTACGCATTGGTCACATGACAAGTACTTACCCAGTGGCTAGGGCAATTTTATTCGGGAGATACGTATTCAAGCCTCGGCACATACCAATGTGTGTTCAATTTTTGAATTCATAATGCACGTTTATTTGACACTCTTACCCGCTAAGAAATACAAAGGTTGTTGACCAACCAGTACTAGGTCATAATGGTTGAGTAAGGTCTGATCACTCAGATTCAGAGAAGGCTCGAACTTGGGATTGTAACATGTTATATGGGCTATCAAAGTAAGGCTTATATATATGACCAAGTGAAACTAGGGCCTATGACCAAGTGAGACTAAGTTTTGTGACCAAGTGAGACTAAGCCAAGGAGACAGCCGCGACTCGTAACGAACGCGGCTCATAACTCGACCGCAATTTCGAGTATTCCTAGCAGCTGGTCGCGCCGCTAATTAACCAGATTTGTGAGAATTTTGCAAAATTTTCTTGGAAAAAAAGAAAACGCCTCTGCAGAACATCTGCTTTAATTTGAATGTGAATTTGTGTTACTCTCGTGTTTCTGCCTGTACAGACAGAAATTAAAAAAATATTGTGGTTTGTGGGTCTCACACACACACACACTTTGACAATGTGAAATCGAACTAATGAAGGAAACTTGTAAATGCGGAACATAGATGACAATGTAGTATGAGAATTATTTTCAGTGAGTGTATGTACAAGAGCAGGTAAAACTACACGCGCATCATGCTTCTCCCCCTTGTTCCACATTCGTGGAAGTTCAGTTTGAGTTGCTCTTAACTGTACCTACTTTTAAATCGAGAACGTTTTGATTAGCCTTTTATCGACGGGTATGCATGATGTTATTGTGCGAATGAAGCAAAAAGCTAATAATCTTAGTATATTTTTTTATGTGGTTGCGTGTCTTACTAACAATTTAAGTTTATTATTATAGTACTGCAAACTCTAGAATAATTATTTTAAATCGAAGCGAAAATACTCTAACAAAAGAAAATAACCCTACGACAATTATTATTTCAGATGTACAAAAGTAAATAAAGACAAACAATGAACTTATTATTACACAATGTTTTCCCAACAAATGATATAATAAAATAAAATCTATCTTTGTCAGAGGTACCATTTCAATATAACTTGAAGGGCCACTCCGCTTGTAAATTGAATGTTTTCCGAGGAACATTTTTGTATATTTTTGTAACAAATTGAGGATCCTTACAATTAGCGTCATCGCGTCTCCAAAGTGTCGCATTCACGAAGACTAATGAATATAATAAATTTGTACAAAGATACCCACACAATAGCCGCCGCCCGCGCCGCCGCCGCCGCAAATCTGACTCGCCTGAAAAGGAAACGTTTTGTTGTGACAATTTTTATCTTTATTTGAGTGTTCCACGTGTTTTTTAATACAACTAGTTTTTCCCGTGAGAATGAGGACCGCGGTAATAAAGGGAGTATAGCTTCCCAACAGTGAAAGATTTTTTTAAATCGGTTCAGTAGTTTTGGTGCATAATAGAGATAATTTATACTGCAGTAACTAACGTGTAAGTCAATACTTGAGCGCTGCGATAGTGGGATTCAATATTAATCTCCGCGTTCAATGGATGCAGTAATGAAATCTAATGTATTCTAACCATTAATACGCGTGTTATATTATTAGTGTGTTGCTGATGACAGAATAGATATCTAGGTTTGATGAAGCTACGGTATATGCTACTGGACACTTTAACATTCAAACCGCCGTTATTCTGTAGCAGTAGAGGCGAATTTCCTAACGCAAATGTTTAGCCGCGCGTGCTGGCTACTGTACTATACAAAAAAAACTTAACAACGAAATCCCTACTTCCCCACTAATATTATAATTGCAAAAGTAACTCTGTCAGTCTGTTTGTTTGATATGTTCTTACGCCAAAACCACTAAATCGATTTTGATGAAGTATTCAAAGTATTAGGTCCTTACATATGAAATTGCCGTTCAGTATCAAAAAAGTGAAAAAAGTTTTTTTTAATGAAATTATTATTTAATCAATCGAAGTATGCGCCGTTGTTATCGATACACTTCCGCCATTTTATAGGCAGATCATTGATACCTTTGGAAAAAAAATCCTAGGAGCGAGAGTCTATGAACTGTTTGAAGGCGGTTTTGACTGCCTCATCAGATTTGAAATTTTTCCCTTGTAAAAAGTTATCCAAATTTTGAAAAAAGTGGTAATCGGTTGGGGCAAGATCTGGAGAGTATGGTGGGTGACGCAGATCTTGCCCCAACCGATTATCGATATCAACGATCTGCCTATAAAATGGCGGAAGTGTATCGATAACAACGGCGCATACTTCGATTGATTAAATAATAATTTCATAAAAAAAAGCTTGTTTCACTTTTTTGATACTGAACGGCAATTTCATATGTAAGGACCTAATATTTATTGCTAGTCACAGTTGGTACATTACATAGACATCTTAACAATAATATAGTACAGACAGTAGTGACGCTCTGAAAGAGCACAGTAATATAGCGAGAGAGCGCAGTGTTAAATATTACTTATTATTATACCTTACTTGGTGCAAGATTGAACAGACCTTGGAGAAGGACGAAGGCTACATTTTACCGCTGGAAAATACCTTATTTTCACAGTAAAAACTGTAAACGCGGAGCGAAAAGCTAGCATATAATAAATATACTACTTACAGCTTATATCATTCCACAGCCGGACTATAATAATAATAATAATGATAATAAATTTAGTATTTTGTTATTTGTCTAAATATCAGACCATATCCTAATATTAGATATCCATCTTAATGTTATTAGCCTCATAGGCGAACCCTCAAATAAAAATATATACGTAAAGCCGCCTTTAAACGTTTAATCCGTAGCAAATCTCTACGCCGTAGCAAGCAAGCGTAGCTCTAATCGAGTGTGGGTTGGATCGCGTAGCTACAATTACAGACTATCTGCTACGATCTGCTTCGAGCGTCTAATAGGTCTGAAGCTAGCACACAAATTAATATGCAGACCTCTATCACGCTTAGCACCTGCCTTGTTATCCGAGCTTTTGCGAATACGGTGCAGTTCCGCGACCTAATTGAGCCACTACAAAGGCGGGAAACTGGCAGCTGATGCGCTTTATTTTCTGCGCTGTATCGTTATTTACCTCTTACGCTTCGCAGTTAGAAAAAGACCAAAAATGTTTTATTAATCTTGAAAAATTCCTTGCATATTGTAAGGAAATTTTGCACAGTAAAGACAAGATAAAGTTTTGCTTGATTCCAATTTACATAGTGCATTAAGTTTTTGTCAATTAAAAACTATAAAAATATTATAAAATTCGGTATAATTATTATATTATTATTTTGCTTCTTTAAAATTCTTGTTTTATTTTACGTTGAAAGTTTATATAGTTCCACGGCCGGCCATGATAAATAACGCTAGAAGTTAATACTGTACTTTAGTAATTCATTATTTACTCTGGGTTTTTTATCAGGTCTATAAAATAGCAGTTGATTAAACCAAGTCTTAATTTCCACATGAAGAGTAAAGGATTATTTATAGTTTTTCACGTGTGCAAAATACCGTGAAATAAAAAATACATTGCAGCCTCTGACTGAAATGAGCATATTTTTCGGCTCGTTACTGAAATGGAGGCCTCAAAAAGGTTCTGCGCTTGGCTGAAGTTCGCTTTACGCTAGCCAAATATTCATTTTACGAATTTTTTAATTTGGCTTATTTATTGCATCAGATAAATACAAAATGGTCACCAAATTGGGATGATCAGGCCTTAGTTGACCACGCTAACCTAGTACGGGTTTGGTGAACAACCTTTGAATTTCTTAGCAGTTAAGATCAAGGAATAAACGTACATTATGGATTCAAAAATCGAAAACACATTGGCATGTGCCGAGAATTGAATCCACACCACCCGAATGGAATGGCCTTAGCCCTTTGGTCATAAGTCCAGGGTTAATTAAATTATTTGAAAACCTTCCAATCTACATGAAGAAATAATATTTTGTCATAAATATGTTAATTATATGTGGGGACATCTCACGCAATAAATAAATGTATATTATGTAGATTAACTTGGCCACAAAAACCCACCATAATAGGAGTGATTCACACACGGCAATGTAACTAATAATATTTGCATTTCTTTTCTATTTTTGTTTTTTTAGAGTTGCATTCACAGCGTCCACAATAAGCAGGAAATACTGACGCCCACTTCTATTGACACCCTAGCATTCAGAAACAGACCACTGAGCAAACAGAAAGCAATACCAATATCAATCTACGGAACCACAACTTAGTGCCCTGGCCGGAACTTAGCCGGATCCACAGCAATTTAGGAAGTTGTCCATAGAAACAGGAACACATTGCTGCTTTACATTAGACTATAAAAATCAGGGAGAAGCACCAGTGAGTAAAGTTTCTTTGCAAAGAGTATCTTACATTATTTCTTCCTTACTCTATGTTTCTTTGCGATAAGTTTTGGTAAGGTTTCAAAGGTAAGGTATCAATGGTAAGGTTTTTAAAGTTCACAAACTGTAATATCGAAAACAACGAGTGCTCGTACAATTTCACGTTTATTAATAAATTATTTTGAACCGTAGGCGCTAGAATTTCTGGCTATCATTCAGCAGTACTGTCCAATAACAGTTATTATGGAATATGACAGTTTGTGGCCACACAAAAGCACATAGAAGAATGCACCGAAGGGAAGACTATTCGACAGAGGTCAACAAATCTTGTTCTAAAACCAATGTTATTCCAATCATAACTTCGTACATTTATAAACAATACTCTGTATTAAAAAAAATATAAATTAGCTACATTAGGCTGCGTTTCTACCAGAGATGAGCGAAAATGCGTTGTGAGGGATGTGTTTATAAAGATCAATAAAAACCAACCAAACCGAACCAATAAAATTACTATTATAACACGTACGAGGTAATCTATACCAATATTATGAAGAGGAAAGATTTTATTGTTTGTTTGTTCGCATTGAATAGGCTCCGTAATTACTGAACTTTTAATGAAACTTGGTACAAAGATATATAATAGACCTTGGAAAAAAACAAAGGCTACCTTTAGCAGTGGAAAAAAATTACACTCCCACGGGGAAAATAGTAAACGCGGGTGGATCCGCGGAGCGAAAAGCTAGTGAAGGATAAAATGACTGACTGATCCTCGCACTACTTAACTATACCTAACAAAAATGGTCATAAAAGTAAAAGCATCAAACTCTTTCTAACACAAAGAACTATGCACCAAAAACAAAACTTGATTTATGGAAGCCAGCACATACGGTGGGACATTCGCTCAACGAAATTCACCCCAGGGTCATCATGTTCAGCCGCATTTGCTGGCTACTTTACTATGTATGCATCCATGCTTTACCCGCGGCACATCTCTTGTTTCTGTTATCTACGTGTTGCATCCAGCTGAATTTCTCTTGTTGATCTTAGCAGCAGCGGGCAGCTGTTAGTGGTCACGTTCGGAACCCCCCCACACCCCCCCAGAGGCGGTTCAGGATGCTAAACTACAGACGTATCGTATTTACAGAAGTGTGAAACTATTAAGATTCAAAACGGGATATTTACCGTGGTATTTGTTTTGTGTGAGTTTGTTTTAAGCCCAATACACACGTAGCTATAATCTATATTAATATGCCCAGCTCTAACATATTACATCTCGCCACCACACACGGTAGCTGTATTGAAATATATATTTTCACCCTTACTGCGTCCACTTACGGAATACTTATAATATGTCGAGATTTATATTAATATGCCTTGCTATATCGGTCGACATATTTTGGTGACGTCACAGCAAGCGACCGATATAGCACGGTATATTAATATAAATCTCGACATATTATAGGTATTCCGTAAGTGGACGCAGTAAGGGTGAAAATATATATTTCAATACAGCTACCGTGTGTGGTGGCGAGATGTAATATAAGTTAGAGCTGGGCATATTAATATAGATTATAGCTACGTGTGTATTGGGCTTTATGTTTGCCCATAGCAGCCACCCGCAAGTTCTCTTCAGTCGTCGCGTGATCATGATGCATGCAACTGCATCAAAATATCGGGCACTCACACATAACAATTACCACTGTAAATATCCCATTTTTAATCTTAATAGTTATGAAAACCACCGTGGAAGTTTTAAAAAGTATAGTGTTTTTGAAAGTTTAAGAACTTCATCGTACTGTTATGTGTCTTTTCTAATTATTTTAGATGTTGTTTTCTATTTGTTTGGTACCTTGTGAACCAACTGTATGTAAATGCATCGAGACGATCGATCGGTTTCGTAGGATTGTTTTGTTATAATTAAGCATTTAAGAGACTCGTTCGTAAATGAGAAATAATAAAAATATATAATGTGCTTCTTAACAAAAAAAACTAGCGTTTGAAATTGTAAATATCTTTTGTACAGCACTATTTAAAATTTCAGATAGAAAATATAAAAACGATTTGTTTAACATTTCTTGTTACTAAAAATTTAAACTATTCTAAAACTATCAGTTCTTTTATAACACCAGGATAAAAAATTGTAACAGGAACATTTTTTCGAAAGGTAGATATTTTTTTAACTTCGAATGCCCTCCTGGTCGCTAGAATTGTTCGATGTAGCTCTTTTAAATATTATTTCTTAGTTATTAACGAGCGAACTCATTAAATCTAGCATCTGTTTTAGACGTATCGAGGATTTCATAGCAAAGTAAACCTATATATTGTATACGTCTAATTTCGCCTTCTTAATTGCGATAAAGGTCATGAGAAGTAAGAAGCTCATTAGCACAGCCAGAGTCGGGCAGCGCCTGCGGGGTGCGGGGGAACTCGTGCAGGGGCGGGGAGGTGAATGTCCCTTCTGTACGAGTAGTGCTAATATTCTTCAGTGTCCTTAGTAAACTGAAGCCGACCCATACCCGACTCTCTCTAGCCAACCGCCATTTGTTTGTTTAACAACTTGTGTTGCTCTAAACTATGCAAAAGCTACTATACTACTACTATTTCTTTATTTGCCTGCGGGGTGCGGGGGAACTCGTCCACGGGCGGGGAGGTGAATGTCCCTCCTGTACGAGTAGTGCTAATATACTTAAGTGTCCTTAGTAAACTGAAGCCGGCCCATACCAGACTCTCTCTAACCAACCGCCATTTGTTTGTTTAACAACTTGTGATACTCCTATGTACATCATCATCATCATCATCTCAGCCGAAAGACGTCCACTGCTGGACAAAGGCCTCCCCCAAGGATCTCCACAATGATCGGTCCTGCGCTGCCCGCATCCAGCGGCTTTCCGCGACCATCACCAGATCGTCGTCGGTCCAACTCGTGGGGGCCTGCCCACACTAAGTCTTCCGGCTCGCGGTCGCCATTCAAGAACCTTTCTGCCCCAACGGCTATAACTATACTACTTTTATTTCTTTATTTAAATTCATAATAGCTAGAAAAAATAAAACAATTTTGGTATTTATGAGATGTATGTAGCTTTTTTTATATAATTACAAAGCGTTTTTAAAAGCTTACTTTTTCATAACAGACACCGTGTCGCCATTTTTCTAGTTTGTGACTACATAGTCACCAAGCCCTATTTGGCACATAACTCTGTGTACAAAAGTCAGCACATGCGGTTGGACATTCGCACTACGAAATTCACCCCTACGGCTACGGAATACGGGCGCTCTCAACTCTACTATCAGTTACAAAATTACTTGAGATAGCCACAGTAATGTGACATACGGTGCTTATCTCTATATATTTTCTAGCTATATATTTTTAGCTGACCGTACAACAGGAGTAGGTACCTACTTGAAGAAATATTGCCGCAAAAATTTTAAAGATAATAATATCAAAAATTCTCAAAGACTCCCATCATTTTTCGATGCGACGGAGGAAAAAATCTGTGCTCATTTATCAATAAAAAGAAAAGAGAAAAATATGAAGATGGAAGACAGGAATTTCATTTAATATTTTATTCGAACAATTTAATTGATTAGCGGTATTCACAGACGAATCGAGGGTAGCTGGGGGCGGCTTGGCACGACGACATTTGAAATATGCCGCATATTGAAATCGCCAGCGATGCCTTTTTGCCCCTCCTTACCTCCTGTCGCCGGCGTCATTACGTGGAAATATTTCTAGATGATATTTAGACTAAGATGCGGGCAAGACGGGCTTGGTGGGACGATCGTTGAGGCACGGAAATTAGGTATAATTTGAGACATTATTAGTGAAGAAAAATAAGAAACATTGGTAATTAATTTTATGATCATACTTTTAAAAACATTGAGTATTGAGTTCATTGTGACAA
Organism: Teleiodes luculella; assembly: GCA_948473455.1. Classification (NCBI taxonomy): domain Eukaryota; kingdom Metazoa; phylum Arthropoda; class Insecta; order Lepidoptera; family Gelechiidae; genus Teleiodes; species Teleiodes luculella. The sequence continues at coordinate 3,517,642 of OX419589.1, read as the reverse complement.
TGAACTCAATACGAGTATTTTTAAACTAGACTTTCTAGGTTCTAGCTAGGACTAGGTGGTTGGTCAACTTCACACACAATCTTTGAAATACTTTTGCAGGTCTGTACTAGTACAGGTTTCTTCACGATATGTTTTCCTTCACGGCTAGAATAACTTGAACTTTATTTATTCCTACTTAGTAAAACTATTTCCTACTACAAAAAAGTGACTATTTACAAAAAACATTATATTATATTTATATCACGTTATTAAATTATCTTTCAGTTATGTTATAAATTCTTTGTAAGTTAGTATACACTCCTTTTTATTTTTTGCATCAACTTGTGATATCAGGGTTTTATTTCTGGTGTCAATAAAGAATATTTGTATTGTTTTTATACTACTTTATTCCATAAAAGTCCACTACAAGACTAAGGCACCTCGCATTATCATGAATCCTGTATTGTATCGTTTCAGAGTTCATAAATCAAACATTTAAGGATGATCCTTGGGGTTCGCGGTCATTGCGTTAAATATTACATTGGATGAGCGCTCCACAGGGTAAGCTTTTAAGCTCTTTGGAATATACTTGCAGTTGAATACTTTAAAACTGGTAAAGACTAGTAAACATTTAAATCCTTCCTACTAATATTATAAACGCGAAAATTTTGAGGATGTTCTTTAGTTTACTATTATATTTATTATATTATAGATTTAATCTCTACTAGAGAAGATTCACAAAAGGCAAAATCTGTAAAAATAATGAAAAGTAAATAAGAAAAGATTTGCGAGAACTAATAAATCCTGGAAAAGATTTTCTAGAATTTAATACTAGTTAGTTACCGTATCGCGCATTCTAATTTTTAGGGTATTTTGTAGTATTTGTTATCCAAACATTTGACAAAACCTCTATCAATCACAGTCCATAGCTCATTAATCTTGTTCGCCAGACAGACGAACGAAAGATATTTTCGTTAAGATATTATTGTTTCTTCGTTCCTTTATACTCTTGTTTGTGGTTTCAATTTTTACATAAAAAAATACTTTTTTTTTTTCAATTCTAACACAACACAAGCATTACCTATTACGAGACAGTTCAAACGAATCACTCTAAATCTGGATGACGGCCCCGTAGCCTAGTTGGTAGTACGCCTGCCTTCGAAGCACAGGGTAGCGAGTTCGAATCCCGCCCAGGGCAAATATTCGTGAGATGAGCACTTGTGTTTGCCTTGTTATCAGCCGTCTGACACCCATAGTTCTCCCCTAGGCTCTGCCTAGTTTGGGGTCAGATGGCCGTGTGTGAGTTGTCACACATATTTATTTGATTTATTTGATTTATTTATTTATCTTTTAATTTTCTATAAAGTTTTTTAGTCCAAACACAAATATCACACTTGCCGATAAACAGCCATTAATTTTATTGAATTTCTAAACTTGAGATCCACATCAGAGGCCTTCGGCGAGTCAATAGGCCTTTTCTTTTTGTCACCGGCCTCACAACTTTGTAAAAAAAACTTCAACATCTCGCTTTATGTGTCGGGCCGTACGAGTTTCACAAAGCGGAAGGGAACAGGGGTAACAATGTGCGGAAAACTTGGACACCAGCAACCGCGAAAATGACCACAATGGCCCTTTTGTTTAAAACTCTACCGTACCTTTTTGTAAAAATGGATACCTTTCCGCCGAACGAATTAAGCGTCCATTAAGCGTGAGATTCATTACTTTCTGGTGACAATGCACGGGTCACAAACACACTGGTAATATGTATTTAAATACTATATCTTAATTATTATTGTTGCTTTACATCGGATCCCTTTAGGTTTTCTATTTGACAGTTCCTATTATTTCTGAGAGGTAGAAACCATGACTTGTATAGTACGGGGTCTACTTAGTTTGGACACCTGCGCCCGTAACATGCAGTGCTATGACAAAAGTTTGTCACACATTTAACTGTCAAAAAACCCGCCATATTGAAATATCCTCCAATAGCATAAGAGAATACGCACGACAAAATTATGTCTGTCACGCGTGGACCGGGCATGTAAGTTTCCCATTACAATAAATGTAACAGATATATTATTTTTCCAATAATGCCCGTACCCCGGCGGGGGCGCAGCCAAAATCAAAATCAAAACTAATAATCAGTGACGGAACCCATCAGGCGTCGTCTTCTTTTTCTTTTTCCGTATCAACGCGCTAGGCCTTGGTTCGAGGCTGCCTTGAGCCTCCCCTAGACGCGTTGTTACATGACTACTTTGGAGTAGACCCATCCGCTCCTACACAAGTACGGTTAATCTTGATTCGTCGTACTTTTGTCGACACAAACATAGGTCTATTTAAAAAAAAGAAAATAAAAAAGCTTCTAGGTAATTCCTCAATGATTAGAAATTACAAATTAACTATTCAATCCCATAGCACAATTGAACCCCCAATTCAAAGAAACCAACACAATTAAAATCAAAATGAAATTATTTACAAATACAAAATCAAATCCCAATTTACTAAATCTCCGCCTGTCAATAACTTTTGTGAGACTCGTTATTTTTGTTTGATCTGTCTGAAGCAGTGTTTTCCAACCAGTGGTCCGCAAACAATTTAAAATTGTAATTTGTATTTAGCTTGTGCGATAATATTCGTCCTAGGATTACTAAACTTGTGCAAAAGGTACAAGCTCAAAATATAATTTACTACTAAAAATGTTACATTTTCCATTAAAAAAATATTATAAGTACATGATTAAAGCTTATTTTCGAATTGATTCTATAATTTTACAATACAATTCAAAATACAGTAAATAGATAACTGAGTACATACAACGATATGCAAAAGGCGGTATCATTGCTTAAAACGATTTCTTCCAGGCAACCCCGTTATATATATATTTATATTTATTAGGTCGCCAACAGAGAATACGTTGTGTCATGCTTACAAACAAAACTTAAAAAATAACTAAATGCTACTGTAAATACAGGCATCAACAACATAAACCAATATTATTAAGGTAAAAAGCAAATAACAATCTGTGGACTTAACTATTTAAAAAAAATTATACGTTGTGTGAAATACAAAAAAAAAACATTGAAGATGCATGATATTAATATAAAAGAAAATTAACAACAAAAATAAACATAAATCAAAATGGACCATGGTCTATAATAGGTTGAGAACCACTAGTCTAAAGGTATAAATTGGGCGCCCCAGGTCTATGCTAAACACCACAACAAAAGTCCTCCTTGGCACGTGTAACTAGTACAAATAACTCAAATCAAATTTATGGAGACACCCTCGTAGACCAAACAGAGGATTACGGCTATGGTAAAACTTGGATATTATTTCGCTTGTTTGAGTTAGACCTTGCACACAAGCTTGTTTGAGGCAACAGAACTAGTAAAAAAGATAGACATACAGTATAAACATTAAAAATAAACCTAAGACTCGGGTTACATATTCGGGTAACCCGAGTTGAATATTTACTCGTTTTTGGAAACAGAAATTATGGACCCGGAGTGTGCAAAATTAAGGTAAATCTTTATCATAATTCTTCGCTAATTTCCTTCTAAAACAATCGTATTATCGTCGTTTTAACTTCGACAGTACCTGAAGCTTCACATAATACAATTCATAGAATAGACAAGACATTAATACAATACTATATACCTACTTTATTGCACACAGAACTTATTGCTAAGTAGCAATTTCTTCCAGGGAACCTTGTATACTGAGTATACATTTACACTGAGTATTTATCATTTACACAGCCAAATTTTTAAACTCGCCAGAAAAGAACATGACGTAACCGACTTAAATAAGTGATGTAAATATCATAAAGTTGAAAATAACCTTTTGACATTTATTAAAACAATAGAATTTTTCCATAGTTTATTCTTAAAGAAAGCTTCATTACGATAAGTGAAACGTAATATTACGTATTTTAGATAATGAATCTATTTTAAATTCATTTAAACATTTGACTATATTAGATGAGAACCTATTTTATTAGAACTAGTTCTCATAGCTACGATTTTCATTTAAGGATGGTCTATCTTTTTCTGTTATTCTGTGGCTTCATCGTAGTTAGCGAACATTGTTAATTAAAGTTTTCGTCGTAATGGACGCCATCTTTGATTTGTCTTTGCTTTTTGTTCAGTCTACTCTACTTATTTAACACCATGAGTTTAAGGTTGAAGGTGTAAAGGAAAATGTATTGCCACCTCACACACCACGGCCCTCTGACTGACCTCAAACTAGGCAGAGGTACTATGGGTGTCAGACAGCTGATATACATAAATATATAAATATACAATATCCAGACACAAGGCAAACACAAATACTCACCATAAGAATGTTTGCCCTGGGCGGGATGTGAATCCGCGACCCTGTGCTTAGAAGGCAGACGTATTACGAACAAGCATATATCTATATCTATACTTCTATCTATACTAATAATAATAATAATATATTATAAAGAGGAAATATTTGTATTTGTATGTGTATGTTTGTAACGAAAAACTCAAAAAATACTGCTCCGATTTCAAAAATTCTTTCACCTTTATAAAGCTACATTCATACTGAGTAACATAGACTATATTTTATTTTCAAAAAAATTTGGGATCCTTACTAAAACTTCAATAACGTAACCCAAGGTGTAAAAAAAATTCCTAAAATATTCCTAATAATTGAATGGGCATCGAAACTACTGAACCGATTTTGGTAAAACTTGGCACAAAGATAGAATAGACCTTGGTAAAGAACATAGGCTACGATTTACCGCGGGAAAAAATGTTAACGCGGGCGGAGACGCGGCGGGAAGCGAGTTATATAATAAACTAGCTCCCCGCCGTCGCTCCGCCCGAATTAATAGTTTTTCCCGTGGGTATGAGAAATATTCCCGCGGTATAAATTAGCCTATGTTTTTCCGCAAGGTCTATTCTATCTTTGTGCCAACTCCGCCCACTTTAACATTTTTCCCGCCGTAAACCTAATTCACCTGAGCTAATTCACCTAGGTGAATTAGGTATAATAAAAGTAAATTTTATTCACTTAGGTGCATTAATTATACGTTAAGTGATCTTTATTCACCTAATTCACCTAGGTGCATCCAGCACACTAATAGTAAACTTTGTTCACCTATAGGTAAAACCTCACCCATTTGTATTTTCCCGCGGTAAATTGTAGCATATCTTTACCAAGGTGTGTAACTAGTGCCAAGGTGTATTCTAAAACGGCATGTACATTTCACAATAATTTCAAACGAAAACTGTTCCATGAATACAAAAAAAATACATGCTTGTCCTGTAACTCTTAACCTCTGTATTTAATATTAATTCATTAAATCAATAAATGTAGGTATTGTACCTACTGCGGGTTAGTACAGTTACGCCCGCGGTTCGCCTAGGTCCTGGACGAGCCTGCGGGGTAACTACGTGTTGGTAATAGATGAAGATGCACAAATAATAAAAGGAACTAAAGTCACATAGATTTTAGGTTTATTCACAATTTCACAGTAACACTTTAACAATTACACTCACAGTAACAATTTAGAAAATAATTAAGATTAGGTACATTTGTGGAGTATGGCCACGTAGTTCGTGGCCTAAAGTAGGAGAAGGAATAAATCATAAAAAATGGATGATTGACGGATGATTTTTGAATGAATTCCAAAATTAAATATATTCGAATTTTAAGAAGGAAATGGTAAATGAGATGAGAAATGAAGTAGGTTCGTAGAAAAGAGGCAACGAGGTAGCATGCAATGTACCTCGTTACAGTACTATTATTTTCTTCTGTGCCTACTGTGAACACCAAAGAGTATTAAGTACCTATCTAGTAAAAAGTCAAGCGGAGGCATTGAACTACTACTGTACTAGCGAACATAGAAACGACACCCGCGAAGAGTACTCATAGTAATATGAATTGGAGGTCGCGATCTCCAACTTCTATGGCGTTTGTTTTTTGTTTTTCTTGTCGCCGTGCATTCTGTCCATCAAATTATAACAGACCACAGATAAAATATGAACATTTCGAAAATAGCACGGCAAAGAAAGAGGTGATCATGCATCTCTTTTACCACAGTGAAATTACAACCGTAGTAAGAAAGACTAAGGTTGTATTTAGTAAAAATCACATATTTATTACATTTTGATTCCAGTGCACTACGTTACCGAAATGAAAATGCGACCATAATAGGAGAGAAAAAGGCTGTAATTAGGAGTTTACACAAGTGTGTCAAACGGTTTTCAGTCTTCATTGCACTATTGTACGACGCGCTAAATCTACAACCTGTTATAAATCAACGATTTCGCCCGCCTACCGCTGCCGCCATGTTGGCGCATAAAATGTATTCGACGTGTCTTCTCTAGTTACTTGTACGCTTTTTTGTACGTAATTCCTCAATGAGCGGGGGCGACATGGGCCCATTTGTAGTGACGTGTTAAGGGTCGATGGGCCGCATTTAGCGAGGGCGCCAAACTGACAGGGCAACACGGCTAACTAATTTGTCACTGCCCACTCCGCTTCTTTTATATTTACACTACTAGGGATTTGTTTGAGGTAAAAGCTTGCTTGCTTATCGTGTGGGATTATATTATCTGTGGTGTGGGTTTCGAAAACCTACCTTCTTCTTCTTATCCAGTGGATTTCGAGATCCTACCTGAAGAAACCCTGGTGTCGGAATTGTTGAGCCACCTTAGGCTTCCGACATGGCTCCTATAACGACTACATCCGTAGATAGTAGCCGGGACCAATGGCAACGTGCCTTCCGAAGCACGAATCATAATATCTTTCCTTTTAACAATCAAAATTCAAATTAAAAAATATTTATTTACATAGAATCAGGCGATTCGACCTGCAATGTCCTGACCAAATTTAGTTTGTTTTTTTTTTGCAAGGTGTCACAATCAAGAGTGTTCTTAGCTATAAACCAAGAAAATATCTTCAGCCATTTGAAGATTATCAGCTCATTTCTAGTTGTTGAAAGGATCAGGTAACGGTTTCGTAGAGGGGGTTATGTAATTTTTTAATTTAATGTTATTCTATCATAGCTCTATTACATTAAATCCTTAGAATTCGAAGTACAACTATGATTGGAATATCGCCAAAGCTCCTGCTGAGCTATCAATATCAGTCCGGTCTACCTGTCTTTTGAACATTCCACTAGCGTTGTCTTTAGAGATCTAGTAATATTTGAGATTTGGTAAGAAAACGCGTTGAAATTAATAATAATTTATCAGATACTAAAATGCTAAGAAAGTAAGTATTTATTAATAACTTTATGTTGTTGCAATTAAAATGAAATCTAAATTACTTCATATAGAATGGAATTTTAATAGAAATAGGTATCATCATCATCACCTTTCAGCCGAAAGAAAGAATTTTTTAAATCTGTGTAAACCTAAAGGGCGTCGGTAGCCAAGTGGCTAGGGTTGTTGATTTCCATTCGGAAGTTTGCAGATTCGAACCTCGGCACGTACCAATGTGTTTTCGATTTTCGAATTTATATGTACGTTTATTCGACGTTCTTAGGGTGAGGTAAAACATCATGAGGAAACCTGCACACACCTGAGAAGTAATTAAAGGGTTGTGTGTGAAGTTGATGAAACCGTACTGGGCCAGCGTGGTCGACTAAGGTCTATTTACCCTGATTTCAGGGTAGGCTCGAGCCCCTTGGTGGGGACATATAGGAGCTGTTAATGGTGAAAAAAAAATGATGAAGCCTAAAGGCTATTAAAAATAACAAAGTCTAAAAAAGTCAGTTCAGGGCTGCTGCGCTAGAATTCCGCCGATTTTAACACAAATTTATTTAGCAAGTGACTCGAGAGGTTCGCAGGGGATATTGGCTGAAGGCATATGTCGCCACCAAGTGAAATCTAATTTTCAGGTTGTCCGAAGTCTAAGTAGGTTAGGTGGTCGGGCGGTGCAATGCAATACGATGTAAGGTATATTCGGGTAAGATCGGACGGTTTTTCGGCAAGTGAAAAGGACTTTGGGAAACTTCATATTTCTCAAAATGTATGAAAGCTATTTCGACGAAATAAACAGTAAACTGAGCGCAGAAGACCATTCTATAATCCAGAGTTCAATCCGATTTCTAGGCCTAGCAGCTTGGATTTTACAGCCATTTAAAAATCAGGTATGTTTTAAAAAGTGGTAGGAAAAGATCGGACCTTAGAGTGGTAAGTTCGGACTACTATCTAATTTCAATTCTATTGATAGTTAGATAAGGTGCTTACTAGGTCTGTGTCCGGCATTTCATCTAGTTTTCGTCAATAGTGCTTTTTTTTTAAAAGCTCTTTGTATGTGGTGGGACCGACGTTTTGATTATATTTTCGACTTTTGATGCCCGATCTTTTCCTGCATGATAAAATTTTAGAAAATTATGGTTCTCAAACTTTAGCACAAGACGTGCTTTTGCAAGCCTAGGTATACATTTTTAAAAAGAAAGTACAAGTTGAAAAAGGGACAGAATTTAAAAATAAAGTCACTAGATGGGCTAGTAATGTGTAACTTAAACGAAATTAAGGTAAAACATAATATACTGGAGTTAAGTAAATTTTAGGAAAATATATGTTCATTTTTAGTACTTATTGGGTGTCATTAAATTGGAAAAAAAGGCCTTAAGGAAGTGTCTAAAATTAAAATGTATTTTATGTATTCTTATTTCACTATACCAGCTTTCATTCTGTGCGTGAAAATATATTTTTACCTTTCAGTTTGTGAACCACTGGAATTTTTTTCGACGTAAAACACCGGACTGTTTATAGTCCGATCTTAAACTAATAGGCAAAAGATCGGATCTTTGCGAATAATAGCTCTAGATTAATTTTAATTACTGTAATTTATAGCTTATTTGCAAATTCTGACTATACAGTTGAAATATTTATGAAAACATGTAATTTGATACCCGAATTCACTAAAAAACAAACCAGGGAAAAGTCCGGATCAGTGCCTAAAACGTGAAAAATGCAATTTTTTGTTTAATCATCGCTACACATAAACTATTAGGTCTAGGGATAAAAGCGACCTACGAAGAGGGGCAGGATGAAATGGTCTTGCTTTTTACGTTGCCAGTATTTAAAAATATCCACAAATTTGCTTTATTTTTAAGGGATCCGATCTTTTACCAAATCCGATCTTACCCGAATATACCTTACGCCAGCGGCGGCTCAAGATATTGAATTCTGCTATACACCAGTGCGGAAATTGATTTCAAGAGTCCGACTGTAGGTAGGACTAGGTATGTTTAACATATTACTTCTGCAATGACAGGTATTATATCGCTTTAAAAGATTAGTATGGTATTGTACAGTCTGTTATATGAGATTGAATCCTAATATGCTCTGAATATTTAAATGAAAAATAAAGTCGATAAAAATTCCGAATAAATATCAAGATGTTGTAAGAAGTGCACGCACATACTTTTTTCACAAAACTCGACCGTCTTCCTTATCACTACATAGTATAAAACAAAGTCGCTTTCTCTGTCCCTATGTCCCTATGTATGCTTAAATCTTTAAAACTACGCAACGGATTTTGTTGCGGTTTTTTCTAATAGATAGAGTGATTCAAGAGGAAGGTTTATATGTATAATACATGCATAATATACTTAAGGATAACCCACAATAACCATTTTCCCGTGCGGAGCCGGGGCGGGTCGCTAGTTTCATGATAAAACCTGATTCTCTCAAACACGTCTACGTCGTAAACAAAACACTTAATTAAAATATATTCAACTTGAACTTGAACATAAACAAGGCATACGTGCTAAGAAAGGGGAACTCGAGTAAATACAACATGGCCGCCACGTGCGTGAAGCGCCGTTTTAAAAGTCAACAGCAAAGTCGTGAAAATTACTTCTCTTTCATTGTTTCCGCGTTCGGAGGGCCCTCGAGCCTCAGGACTTGAGGAAATTGACAATGAAGGTAAAGTTTATCTTCCACCGTCAGCCGTTTGAGGGTCCGCGACGTGACCCGGCTGCTTGATTCCATTACTGCTCAACAAATATAACTTGAGCTATGACACATCCTTGATCGACTGTGTGACCAGATTGGTTTAATCAAACCATTAACCGTCTAAGCACAAAAAAATTAAAACACGTTGGAAGCGTGTCTGAAATAGCTATTTATGATACTAGTGCGGAAAGTATGTGATTTCCGATGAGTGTCATTTTATTCACGAGCGAGCAAAGCGAGATTGGTTTAATCAAACCATTAACCGTCTAAGCACAAAAAAATTAAAACACGTTGGAAGCGTGTCTGAAATAGCTATTTATGATACTAGTGCGGAAAGTATGTGATTTCCGATGAGTGTCATTTTATTCACGAGCGAGCAAAGCGAGCGAGTGTATAAGCCGACACGAGTCGGAAATCATCTTTCGCACGTGTATCATACAAGATTTTACAATGCATTGTGCAAGAAAAGAAACAGTTATATTAAAAAGGCGTATAAAATGGCGAGCTTCGTAAACAAAACACATTCGCGCTGAAAAAAACATATAAGGTATATTCGGGTAAGTTCGGACGGTTTTTTGGCAAGTGAAAAGGACTTTGGAAAACTTAATATTTCTCATGATGTATGAAAGCTATCTCGACGAAATAAACAGTAAACTGAGCGCAGAAGACCATTCTATAATCCAGAGTTCAATCCGATTTCTAGGCCTAGAAGCTTGGATTTTACAGCCATTTAAAAATCAGGTATGTTTTTAAAAGTGGTAGGAAAAGATCGGACCTTAGAGTGGTAAGTTCGGACTACTATCTAATTTCAATTCTATTGATAGTTGGATAAGGTGCTTACTAGGTCTGTGTCCGGCATTTTATCTAGTTTTCGTCAATAGTGCTTTTTTTTTAAAAGCTCTTTGTATGTGGTGGGACCGACGTTTTGATTATATTTTCGACTTTTGATGTCCGGTCTTTTCCTGCATGATAAAATTTTAGAAAATTATGGTTCTCAAACTTTAGCACAAAACGTGCTTTTGCGAGCCTATACATTTTTTAAAAGAAAGTACAATTTGAAAAAGGTACAGAATTTAAAAATAAAGTCACTAGATGGGCTAGTAATGTGAAACTTAAACGAAATTATTTAGGTAAAACATAATATACTCCAGTTAACTAAATTTTAGGAAAATATTTGTTCGTTTTTAGTACTTATTGCGTGTCATTAAATTGGAAAAAAAGGCCTTAAGGAAGTGTCTAAAATTAAAATTTATTTTATATATTCCTATTTCACTATACCAGCTTACATTCTGTGCGTGAAAATATATTTTTACCTTTCAGTTTGTGAACCACTGGAATTTTTTTCGACGTAAAACACCGGACTGTTTATAGTCCGATCTTAAACTAACGGGCAAAAGATCGGATCTTTGCGAATAATAGCTCTAGATTAATTTTAATTACTTTAATTTATAGCTTATTTGCAAATTCTGCCTATACAGTTGAAATATTTATGAAAACATGTAATTTGATACCCGAATTTATTAAAAAACAAACCAGGGAAAAGTCCGGATCAGTGCCTAAAACGTGAAAAATCCCATTTTTTGTTTAACTCATCGCTACACATAAACTATTAGGCCTAGGGATAAAAGCGGCCTACGAAGAGGGGCAGGATGAAATGTTCTTGCTTTTTATGTTGCCAGTATTCAAAAATATCCACAAATTCGCTTTATTTTTAAGGGATCCGATCTTTTACCAAATCCGATCTTACCCGAATATACCTTACTGCGCATGTGCAAAGCTGTCGAATCGCAATAAGGCAATGAGTAAAATGTATTCAGCCACGCAAATTTTTAATTAATATTTGAACGTAATTTATCAATAAAAATCAATTTCTAAAGTAAGTATACTAATTATAAACGCGTTCATTGAATTGTTATTTTTATTGTTCCCTTTATATTAGTAACAATTGGTAATAAAAATATCTCAAATACTGAAATGTTAGATTGACTGGCTGAATGACAGGCTGAGCAAAAATTAAAAAAAAACTGAAAAGTAAAAAGCACTAGTGCGGAAAAGTGTTACTTTCCGCACTGTTTGGCTGTTTAGAAAACGCTCTTTTCGAGCACATGCATTGTAATAGATATTTATGCTACTAGTGCGGAAAGTATGTGATTTCCGATGAGTGTATAAGCCGACACGAGTCGGAAATCATCTTTCGCACGTGTATCATACAATATTTTACTATGCATTGTGCAAGAAAACAAAAACAGTTATATTAAAAAGGCGTACCTTTAGAATGGCGGGCTTCTGAAAATATTATGTACTGCGCTGCGCGCGCATGTGCAAGGCTACCTCGTCGAATAGGCATGAGTAAAATGACTGTTCAGCCACGCAAATTTTTAATTAATATTTGAACGTAATTTATCAATAAAAATAAATTTCTAAAGTAATTATACTAATTATAAACCTGTTTATTGAATAGTTATTTATATTGTTCCCTTTATATTCGTAATAATTGGTAAATCAGTAATTTGTAAAAATATCTCAAATACTGAAATGTCAGGTTGTCTGGCTGAATGACAGCCTGAGCAAAAAAAAAAAAACTGAAAAGTAAAAAGCACTAGTGCGGAAAAGTGCTACTTTCCGCACTGTTTGGCTGCTTAGAAAACGCTCTTTTCGAGCACATGCATTGTAATAGATATTTATGCTACTAGTGCGGAAAGTATGTGATTTCCGATGAGTGTCATTTTATTCACGAGCGAGCAAAGCGAGAGAGTGTATAAGTCGACACGAGTCGGAAATCATCTTTCGCACGTGTATCATACAATATTTTACTTTGCATTGTGCAAGAAAAGAAAAACAGTTATATTAAAAAGGCGTACCTACCTATAAAATGGCGGGCTTCTTATACACATGCGCGCTGAAAATATTATGTACTGCGCTGCGCGCGCATGTGCAAGGCTACCTCGTCGAATAGGCATGAGCAAATGACTGTTCAGCCCCGCAAATTTTTAATTAATATTTGAACGTAATTTATCAATAAAAATAAATTTCTAAAGTAATTATACTAATTATAAACCTGTTTATTGAATAGTTATTTATATTGTTCCCTTTATATTCGTAATAATTGGTAAATCAGTAATTTGTAAAAATATCTCAAATACTGAAATGTCAGGTTGACTGGCTGAATGACAGCCTGAGCAAAAATAAAAAAAAACTGAAAAGTAAAAAGCACTAGTGCGGAAAAGTGCTACTTTCCGCACTGTTTGGCTGCTTAGAAAACGCTCTTTTCGAGCACATGCATTGTAAAATATTTTACTGGCTTTCCGTCTCGCGGCTCCGCCCACGCTTATAGTCTTTCCCGCCAGGAGATATCCCGTGGTAAAAATTAGGTTTTACCATTTCACAAAATCTGTTCTACCTCTGTACCAAGTTTTATTAAACTAAAAGCTTAACAATAGGCAGACAGAGTTACGAACACATTAATTTATTATACCTATTAGAAGTGATGAGATTTTTCATGCAAGATTTTTAGACACGTTTGTATTCTTTATGATTAGAGAGAGACCATTATATTCCGTGATACTTTTATTGGAAAAAATATTACGAGGGGAATCAACGAAAGTGACTGTTCACATACGAAAATAATCTCACAGAATACAAAATCAACTTCTTAGATATTATTTACGTTAGATTTATGTACAGAGAGCTAGAAAAATCTTCGCTCATTATGTATCTAAGCATAAAAAGCTTTTTTTTCAGACCCTACGTCGAAGTAACTTTGTTTAGCTCCAAATATATTTCGTACCTAAACCGTTTATATTTCTCATGGTTCTTTTTTCAAATCTAGCATTCTTAGGCCTTGTTCTGTTAGAAGATATTTTCATCAAAATGATGACAAAAACTCTTGACCTGGCATCTCTACAGATACTCGGAAAACCGACTAGGTTAGTTGAGATATCGAAAGCTCAATTTAGAGTTGCCAAGTGGCTCTTTGAGCAAACGGCACGTCAATAGCTGGTTATTAAAAGTAAAAAATTTTACTCTGCCGCAGAATCGTTTATTCAATCGAATATCAATCACTTTTTGTAAATAATGGAGCGATATTTCTGAGGAAAGTTTGAAAGGACCGTAGCTTATTATCGATATTGGACATGCAGATTTCAGTGCATCGTAAAGTCTGGTGCATATCTAAGTCGTAAACTTTAATCTTATTATGCACTTCGTCGGTTATTCGGACTGATGACGCTAGTGAATATTTAAATATGCATTTGAGTTCTTGATTTGCCGCCATTATCAAAAGCACATATTTGTTACATATGTATGGACAGAAATTTATAAAAGTACCTAAGTCATTCGCCTACGAGTAGGTATGTGTAAAAGTATTTTACTAAAAACACCACAATATCATACCTCAAATGCATATAAGAGCGCGGTGGCCAAGTGGCTAGGCCCGTTGACTTCCATTCCGAAGTTTGTGGGTTCAAACCTCGGCACGTCCCAATGTGTTTTCGATTTTCGAATTCATATATACGTTTATTCGACGCTCTTACGGTGAAGGAAAACATCGTGAGGAAACCCGCACACACCTGCGAAGAAATTCAAAGGTTGTGTGCTCGTGATCAACCCGCACTGGGTCAGCGTGGTCGAATAAGGCCTATTCACCCTCATTTCAGGTTAGGTTCGAGCCCCGTTAGTTTTTAATAAATCAATAGAATAATCAATTAGACGGACCAAAAGAATGTTAATATTACAGAAGCCAGCACATGCGGTTGGACATTCGCACTACAAAAATCACCCCTACCACTACGGAATACGGGCGCTCTCAAGGACAATATTTCCAGCCGCATGTGCTTGCTACTGTACCTATATATGTATTTCGTTTAGTTATTTTATTGACACGGTTGAAGAGTCATGAAACCACATAATTGATGATATTGTTAGTTGATGCAATTAATTGGATACCTGCAAATGTAAAACATGTACCTTATTATTAATACATCAGAGTGTTATATTGAAATACTCGGATTATAATTGGCGGTGAAGTTGGGTTGCCGCAAGCGAATCACTGTGCAAATATGTGCGATGCTGTTGCAATTTAAAATAGCACAACCACAGTGTTTTGTGGTGTGACGGAAACAACAAACGCAATGGCATCAAATTTACAGAAATGCTGCAAAAAATATGCTTAAAAGGTAGACAAATGAAATATGTCTGTAAGTGATGGTTTACGGAAAGAAAATTTTCGTAAAATAACTATCTCGGAAATGTAAAAAAAATACACCCCCAAATTATCACACCGTAATTTTTATTGCTCTCAGAATTTGCTAATCCATTACTTACACCTTGTTCTATTCTAATATTATCTAAACTTCTATACTAATATTATAAAGAGGAAAGATTTGATTGTTTGTTTGTTTGCATCAAATAGACTCCGAAACTACTGAACTGATTTAATGAAACTTAGTATAAAAATAAAATACACCTTGGGGAGTAACATGACCTTTTACCGCGGAAAAAATCCTCATTCCCACGGGAAAAACTGTTAAAGCGGGCGGAGCCGTAAGGCGATAGACTTGTGGAAGATAAAATATCATTCTAACGATGAGAAGTAGTTTGGTTCATAATTTCAGATTGTTCTACTATGGGCCTCTGCTTACATATTTAACATCTATATGTAAATATTGCCTGAAATAAATGGATTTAATATTATTATTATTATTTTTCTACCTAATGTAATGAGAGAGACGAAAATCTGTCTTTTTTCATTACGTTTTGATATCTTACACAACAGTTTCTCGTTTGAAAAAGAATATTTTTTTGCTGAATTTCATCAAATGCAGAATAAATCCCATAATTTATTCAATTTGATTCGAACTGAAGTATTAATCTTCCGTTATTTTTATCCGAAGCAAATTTATTCGAAAGAGGAAAGAATTGGCATATATTTAGTTTACAAGCAAAATTGTACAACTGAATATTTTCTTGATGAAGGTACACTTTTAAGTTAAATAGTTACGTTTAAAATTTTCAAAAGATTTACAGAATTATTTGGTACTAGCTATCCGCCCATGGCTATGCCCGCGTTGTTTTTTTTTTATATATATATATCCCGTGGTAAAAAGTATCTAAGATATTGACCGGGGTTATAAGGTACCACCATGCAAAATTTCATTTAAATTGATCCAACGGTTCCAGAGATTAGCGTGTACAAACAGACAAATAGACAGGAAGAGGGATATTTTTTCAAAACTTGTATTTTAAACGTGTTTTTTTTGCGCGCCGGAAGACGTAGTGTGGGCAGGCCCCCCACGAGGTGGACCGACGATCTGGTGAAGGTCGCGGGAAGCCGCTGAATGCGGGCAGCGCAAGACCGATCATTGTGGAGATCCTTGGGGGAGGCCTTTGTCCAGCAGTGGACGTCTACAGGCTGAGATGATGATGATGATGATGTATTTTTTTGTTAAGCTACACTCGCACTCACTGTATAGATGGATAGAAGAAATCAAATTTTTAGATGTTTTGAACTGCAGAGAGTGACGGAAAGTATTAAAATGTAATAGGTACCTCTTGAAACTTACTGCAATAGGTATGACTTTTCAGAATGCTAAAATATAAGACTCGAAACAATGTAACGATAAACCGAAATCAATGTCGGCTTCCATATTATATAGGTACCTATATACTTACTACACAGGCATTCCATTTTATGCTCTTTCTCATGCAAATACGCGAGAAAGTGGAACGCGCTCCCAGATGGATGTAGGAGCAAATGGATGTGTGAAAAGGACTTAGATAAAGCACTGTTTGATTCTATTAAACATCGTAATGAGATCGGGCCTTGAGGGAAAACGATTGACGATCGATCAGGCCCTCGACAGTCAATCAAATGGCACTCCGAATACTTATTTTATGAGCACTTTCATTATAATGATACTAATATAGGTACATTATATTAACGACCTTTTGAGTTATATTTATTTATATATATATATATATATAAAATAAAAATTTGTTTTTTTATATTTATTTTATTTCTTATTTAATGTTCACACCACTCAATTTTGCTTTCACTTTACATCCATTCTGACGGCGATTAGCGCCGCAGCATTCATGCTGAGTCAGGGCGATTTAGAGGTGCGGTACATATCGTAACCTGTTATTATTGTAAAACTATGTATTATTTAGTAGTGTTTGTACTGTTACCCTTACATAAACGTTTCATCTATCTGTCTATCTATATATCTATCTTATTGGTCCTTAATAATTATGACGTAATCGTTCCGGACCCACTGCTCAACTAGTTGGGGAGTTGAGCAGGATATAGCTTTCATAATATGATAACTGTATTGCTTTGCAATAGCTTAACTAATATGTAGTCTTTTAAATGAACTTTATAAACATAGACATTCTTAAAAAAAGTAAAAAGCAGAATATCCCATTTAAAAACTGGAAAAATTGTCATTCTCGCGCCTCATTTTATTAATCATTAACATCGTCTCTGCCAAAAGACGTCCACTGCTAGACAAAGGCCTCCCTCAAGGATCTCCACAATGATCGGTTCTGAGCTACTCGCATCCAGTAGCTACGAGCGATCCTCACCAGATCGTCGGTCCACCTTGTGGGGGACCTGCCCACGCTACGTCTTCCGGCTGCCATTCAAGAACCTTGCTGCCCTAACGGCTGTCGGTTTCATTACAAAATTGGAATATAAAAACCTATTGGAACATGCTTTACAAAAAAAATCGTGCTCATCCCGTTAAAGAAAGTACAATTACAGTCTTTATGTTTTTAAGATTTGGTTCGTGGCGAGTTTCGACTTTCGACCAAGAGAAACAAGAAATATCAACCTAGCGACTGTACACATGCGCTCTTCTTCTTCTTCTTCTTTCTCAGCCCGTTTCAAGAAGAAGAAGAAGAAGAAGAGCGCATGTGTACAGTCACATGCGCTCTATTTACGAGTATTAAGTAAATATGCAGGTCAATAGAATTTACTACTTCTACAGGTAAAGAAAGTAAGTTAATCTAGTAGGCTAACTTATTAACTAAGTTTATAGACAAGCTAACGCTTGTTTACCGGAATTGCTGCCCAAAAAAGTTTATTCATTGCGAAGTTCAATGTAATCTCTAACTTCTACGTGTGAGTTGGCGTTAATTAGAAGAATAATAATGTGGAAGAGGTGTGCAAACATAATAATAATATTATGTTGAAGATATGAAATAGTAGGTACCTATGCACAGTAAAATTTAACATGTTGTTTATCCGCAACATAGTAGTGGTTTGGAACAAATTGAACAACATTCCCTAAGGAACATAGGTTGAAGTATCAAAAATAAGTTTCAACTTTTAATATAAATATCAGCCATTTTATATGAAAAGTTTAATTTCAATTCTGAAATTTCAAAGTTTGTTCCTTAGGGAAAGTTATATAGTTTTTCATGAGTTTAAGCACTATGCGGATAAACAACATTTATTTCACGGTGTAGTAGGGCAATAAAGAAACCAGAGATTTCACGAAATTACTGGGTTCCCACGGATTTCACGGGAAATCGTCATTTTGCTAGAATAAATTTAGTGAAATGACATTGTCATATTAACATTAGGAAGGAAACAAAAAAGAATGTCATCTTATTTGATTTCGTTATATTCCTAGCCTGATTTTCTCAATTCCCTGCAACATATAGTTCATGGAATAGTCCCCAAACCTAGAATACAATGTAATGATTGTTCAACAAGCGATATATCAAACTGAGAACCCCCGAAATTAATTATTAAAAGCAAATTTCTTCGCTGCCATTTTCTTGTGTCCTCGCAAGTATTTTGAAAACCCACCTGTTCCCTGTTCTACCTCATGTTTGTACCCCAAAATTGCTAAGCGTGGCTAGCAACGACTGGGGTTCGAAACATGCTCTCCAGATTACTGTTTACAGAACCCTTCAAAGTACTGTAAACAACAAGACGATGCATAAAAAACCAAAATAATGTGATCTCCGTACACCTGTAAACTCTTCAGCGTTGGATGTCAACTTATACTGGATAATGTTAGGTATCCTCTGTACATCCCGGAGGACGCTAGCGGCTCGTTTAGCAACACATTCAATAAAATGAAAATGTTGGTTTAGCTCTCAAAACAAATTACGTTGATTTTCTTAAGCTAACTGTTATACGATTAAGTTTAGATTTGGGGTTTATTATGTTTGCGTAACCAGAGACATCCCAACATTTATTGGGTAGTTATTTATTTTACGGTTGCCTGAATGAATACCGATTTCAAGTTAAAAGGAAGTCCATGACAGTTAATTACATAACAGTGTGTGATTAAATATTGTTTTAATGAGGTTTTGCGTTGACAGAAATAAAAACAGTCTAAATCACAGTTTAGATTAATTTCTCAATTTTTGTGCTTATCTCGAAATAACGTGTCTTATATGGAGATGGAGACCCCTTTTTAGCTTAAAGTACCTATGTACCGTGTTTATGTTTATGTTAATAGCGCTCATTAATACAAGCTCTACGCAAACAAGAGTTTATTGATACTCAAGATTTTGCTTAATATTTTAGGATACCCATTCATTTTCTGTAGGTACGTAAGCAAGCATACCTAGACCCCCCCCTCGGTCGTTTTCTCAAGTTGTTTTTCGATATCTATACAGGGTGTTACAATAATATCGGTAAAACTTAATAGAGGTAAAAGGATTGCTTGTAAGGTGTCTACTGACCAAATAATGAGTAACCAAATGCTGTCAGGTCTGACAGTAGGTAGGTTTATTAGTATCAAAATCAGTTATGTTCTATAGTTGCTTATAAATGCTGAATCATTAGGGCGCGTTTAGACGACGCGCGAGGCCGACGCGCGTCCGACGCGCGTCGTCTAAACGCGCCCTTATGATTTTGACATTGCAAATGTCTTTTTGTTTGCCCCAGTCAAGTAGTATTCGTTGTACGAATAGGACTTATAACTACTACTAGTACTAGCTTCCCGCCGCGACTCCGCCGCGTTAATAGTTTCTCCCGTGGGAATGAGAAATTTTCTCGCGGTTTATCGTAGCCTATTTTCTTTCCCAAGGTCTATTCTATCTTTGTGCCAAGTTTCACCAAAATCAGTTCAGTAGTTTCGGAGCCTATTCAACTATTAGGAATATTTTATGATTTTTTTACACCTTGGGTTACATTTATTGAAGTTTTAGTAAGGATCCCTAATTTTTTTTAAATAAAATATAGCCTATGGTACTCAGGGATCATGTCGATTTTTAACAGTGAAAGAGTTTTTGAAATCGGTTCAGTACTTTCGGAGCCTATTCGCTGTAAACAAACTAACAAACCTTTTCCTCTTTATAATATTATTATTAGTATAGATTTCTGTACTTACACGGTTTATAATTATAAGAGACTAGGTAGAGCGTCACACATTTCAGCTTGAAGTTAAAATTATATAATTTAATTTCTCAGTTTTGGTATTCTGTGGTACAATAGCATTAGTTTTTAGTTAGTTGTGAACATATTTCAGCACAAAGAAAAATCCGCCGCTTTAGAAATACATAATTCGTTCCACAGGAAAGAAGGGCTTAGCCGTTCTCTATACCCGAAGACACAAAGAATCGAAGACGTTTCAAAGCGTCTATAATCCCCGATCTCACAATTCAACACATGTTCCATTTCATATTGTTACCTGGTATATTTTATCTATACTTCTATACTAGTACTATAAAGATAAAATATTTGAATGTTTGTCTGTTTGTTTGCATTGAAAGATAAGATTGACTCATAAAGTACTGAACTAATTGTAATTAAACTTGGTGTAAAGATAAAATAGTTCTTGGGGAATAACATAGGCTACCTTTTTATCACGAGAAAATTCCTCATTCTCCCCGGAAAAGCTGTTAGGTGGAAAGCTAGTTTGAGATATTAACTAAAAACTGACTATTCTTTCAAACTAGTTTGACTATCGGACTCTGATGTAGATTTTGCAGGCCGAAAAGAAAGATTATTCCGTGCTTCGGAAGGCACGTACTGCCGTGGTCTCGGTTATAATCTACGGATGTAATTGTTATAGGAGCCATGTCAGAAGCCTCAGGCGGCTCAACAATTGTGTACACAAGGGTTTTTGAGGTAGGTTAACTTCTAAACCCACACGAAAAGCAAAGCAATGACAATAAAGGTACTTAGATATAAAAGGTATTGTAGGTATACACGATACGACGCTGTATGAATATCAACAAAATTCAACCCTCCGCATTATTACAATAAAGGTTAAAATATTCAACCAATCTGGCGCAGCTTAAAAGTGGATGATATGGAAAATACCCCGAAACTGCCATCCAGCACCTTCCCAAAGGTCGGAATCTGTTTTTTACTAGCCCACAGAATCCCGTGGTTTCCATACTCGAGATGGCGAATAAATTTTACACAAAAGGGCTGTGTTGCCAATCTGAGCGCACATGAAAAGGCGAAATAGGCCAAAGAATGTGCAATAAATTCGTTTATGTTCATTGAGTTTTTCTTTGCTTGGCTGAGCTGAAAACTTTTCTTATTAGATTTTTTTTACAAAAAGCAATTTATAAACTAACTAGCTTTTCGCCGCGGCTCTGCCCGCGTTAACAGTTTTCCCGTGAGAATGAGGCATTTCCCGCGGTAAAAGTTAGCCTTTATTCTTCTGCAATGTCTATTTTTTCTTTGTGCCAACTCAGCCCGCTTTAAGAAACGTGGCCATATGATAGATATTGTTGATATAATAATATCCTAAGTATATGCAATTTAATAAAAAAAAAAATATTTAAACTTTCTATAGATATTACTAGTATCACAGAAGAAAATAAGTGTAGTGTAGCAATGTAAGTATTATAGCCCAGTCCTCCACAAGTTAAAAGTGCAGCAAAATGTCCGTTCCGGCTGTATTATTTAGTGGGAGGGAGAGGGAGGGTATTGGCGTGCCTCCAAATTGAATAACAAAGTGGCGATTAAGCGACAATACAATAAGGGAAGAAAAGATGTTGCGCGAGCTATTGACTTCCTTGGAGGCCTTAAACTGGTTACCGATCTATTTTGTCAAGGAAGAAAGCTTGTTATTTAGCTCTGAACAAAAGTTATTTAATTTTAAGCAAGAAATTGTCACCTCATTTCGCTTCGCGCATATTTTTTTCTTTTTTTGATTCCATTTAAAATAGTAAATATACGCAGATAGTAGATATCCGTTAAAAAAGTCATAAACTAGGTATTTACTCATTTCACCTTATTATTTTATGTCATCTGCACTTTTCTTTCGACGGAGACGATGGTGAAATTAATGTTTGTCACTTTTTTTCTGTATCAATTTTGGCATCTTTCGAGCGTCGTTGTCGTCGTGCGAGTGAAACAAAAGAAGGACGCGGATGATTGTATGCGCGACCACAGAATACCAAATAGTATGGCGCGACGCACGAATTAAACACTCGAAAGACGCTAGTGTGGGGGGTCTCTAATCATTTGAAAGAAGTTCAATTTGGATAGTATATAGATATAGATTAATTCCAAGATTGACAATTTTACATTATAGATTTCACATGGGAATATCTTACACAGGCTTTATTTTGAATGTTAAAGTTGGTCATTAGTTCATTCACTGAAAGAACATGGAAATAGCACATCTCTGCAATTCCGGCTATTATTCAAGATAGCACATTGCGAACACAACTTAAAATCTCTAGACATCAATAAAAAAGGAAGAGTCAGAGGCTTGTAGCAGCATCCATAAGTTAGATATCAGTTTCATCCTTCTTCGTAAAGGTAACAAAGGCACATAGCTAATGCATACAGGAGATATATCCTTCCTTACACATTCACGAGAGCTAAAACAAAAAGGCAAAGTTAACGTAAACTTTAAGCTCATTGGCAATTTCCTTGGAGCTGTTGAAACATCCGCTGGCGCTGACAAAGAAAAACAAACAGACTTGGCCCCTTTGTACAACTTGGCGGCTTCTGAGGAAAAATTATTATTATTGTTCGTCTCGGCCCACTGCAATAACTGGGAACTGGCTGTAAGGAGAGATATCAAAATATTGTAGTTTTCCTTTGACAGCGTCCCTTTAATTTTGATGAACGGTTACCGTTAACCCATCCTTAGCCAATCAGGGTATGTTAATCACTGTTTCAAGTTAACGTACGAAGTTTATTTGCAGCCGAGAGTGCACCCATTTGAAACAGTGAGAAAGCAAATATATAATCGAAGCAGCAAAAATAGCTTTGTACTGCAAAGTTGTTTTTGCTGCCGCTCTACGACCACGATTGTATTAGAAAAGGGGTGTAAAAACAAGTATTGAAATTTATTAAACCAATAACACGACGACGTCGCTTGTTGTAACAGTTATGGTTCAATAAATAAAAATGTAATTTACTATAATAATATGCATATAAAAAGCTATATTGCCCTACCTACCCTGGTAAGGTAATAAATGAAATATTGAATCCTAGAATTGGACAAAAATCTTTGATCTGAGAAAAAATATTGTGAGAGAGAGAAACTGTAATAGTATATCTTTATTTTGTTTCAAATTTTATTCTTATTTCGCCTACCATTATCAGAAATCTCACTCTCCTTCTCAACGTAATTCAATTTACGGAATCAACCCAGCGAATGTAGGTCAATATTATACGTCATTAGCGAGAAAGGACCTTTTTATGAACTATTTCTGTGTAAAATTGTTAACCCCGTTTGGTTTGCTCTATTTTTTGTGTAGTTAAGGGTAGTATCCATATTAGACTATTAACGTGAAGTTAAAAGGTTGAAATTTGTTTGCGTGGCGGCGGCGGTCGCGTGCGGCTGCGAACTAAGCCCCCAGCCCCTCCAATTAAGAGGCTACACCATTGCACACTAGTGCCACATAGTAAATTAGATCTTATTGACATGTTTTTATTGAGACTTGAACAGCATCTGTGTGATTGAGTGGCAAAATAAAGAAAAAAAGAAACATTAATGACGCTACAACAATTCATAAAATACAAAAATTTTGCACAATTCTAAAAGAAACAGAAAAGACCCTTAAAAATACGTTATAATGTCAACAAAATTATCATGCTAGCCCCCCGGCCTCCCTAGCATGACTATTCACGCGCGACGGAAATAATTTTGTCTTGCGTATACCTACTGTTATCCTATTGGAATATATTTCAAAATTTCAATATGGCGGGTTTGTCATGGTATTTTGACAGCTGGGTAAGAGATAAAAGGATATACATCGTGAAATTTAACTGGTTGTTTATACGCAACATATTACATAGTGGTAGTACTCGTGAAACTCAACAACTTTCTCTAAGGAACATAGGTTGAATTGAAATCTTAAAAATCTCTTTCAACTTTTCATATAGTCTTCAGTCACGTGACCGGCAACTTTGTATGTATGACAAGTTGAATTTTGTTCAGTTTCACGAGTAGGTACTACCACTATGTTGCGGATAAACAACTAGTTAAATTAAATGGTGTATAGTTTGTCATAGTGAATGTTCATGCTACGGTATCTATTACGGCGGCGCTAGAGCGGAGCCGGTTAGCCATTAAGGGGCAGGCAAAGTGCGACGAACTCGCGTAAGCAAGTCGGCGGTAGCATTTAACGTTTACACACGACTTTGAAACGCGCTCGCGTTATGAAGCTTTTTACTTTATTCCTTTCGACGCCGCCCCGTCTCTGAAAAGCTGAAAGCATGACGGAAAATATTTTTCATGGAAGCACGGCACAGTCTAGTTTTTGCACGAAACTTTATATTATATAATGTAGGCTTTTTAGTTTAATTTTACGAAAAAGGATTTTTTCATTTATCAGTATAGAATAGATATCTGTTTATAATATTAAGGGGCTCCCCTATGCTAAGTGGCGCCGCCATCCGTTAAAAAATAATTACTCTATGAGTAAACAGTTTTTAAAAAATCCGGTAGGTCATTTTAAAGATTTGGTGTTTTAGGATATATAGAAGCCATCAACTCTGTTAGTTTGAGTTCGATGAAGTTACAGATAGAAAATTTGCCAAAAGTGGCCGTCTTTAGCAAATTTTCTATCTGTAACTACAGCGGACTATAATAAATACAGTTTATGGCCGCTATACAGGGCGTCCCACGGCTATGCCACATGGAGGGAAAGTACCTTAAATATTGTAGGTAGAACATTTTACTGAAAGAAGACATTATTTTATTTCTAAAAACTATCAAAACTGCATTCATACATTTTGTAATAATTACATGGTTGAACCGGGAATCGAACCCGTTACACGAGAAAAAAAATTATCCTGTAGTTTTATCATACCGATCAAAAGGCTTCATCATAAGGGTTATTTTTTGCTAAATAACATAGTGTCAGAAATAAAAGGAAGACTATGTATTTTAACATTTTTAGTACAAAATTGATCAATTTTATCAAATGTTCGAAATTACCCGTTGAATACAAATTACACTCTTTATTTCACTCCCTGTCGATTTTTTAACTTGTTGTGGTGGATATTTAGATTAATACGTCTAAGTTCTGTTTGTAGCTCGTGGACATTTTCTTACCGGTTCTTGTCAACTAAATTTTTTTACATAATCCCATTTAAAAAATCTAACGGGGCTAGATCTGGCGATCTCGGCCGGCCACATCAAATGTTAAAATTCATAGTCTTCCTTTTATTTCTGACACTATGTTATGTAGCAAAAAATAATCCTTATGATAAAGCCTTTCGATTGGTGTGATAAAACTACAGGGTGATTTTTTTTTCTCGTGTAGCGGGTTCGATTCCCGACTCAACCATGTAATTATTACAAAATGTATGAATGTAGTTTTGATAGTTTTTAGAAATAAAATAATGTCTTCTTTCAGTAAAATGTTCTACCTACAATATTTAAGGTACTTTCCCTCCATGAGGCATAGCCGTGGGACGCCCTGTATATACTATAGCACGCCAACTTGAAAATGACCTACCGGATTTTATAAAAAATTTATACTTCGCGAGTTATTATTTTTTAACAGACGGCGGCGCCACTTAGCATAGGGGAGCCCCTTAAGATGGAAAATTCAAGGTTATTTTGTGATCCCATTACCTATATTGTTGGATGTTATATATAACTAGCTTATTTTTGAGCAATATTTTTAAATTAGGTATATTGGTAATTTGAACTGACGTTTGCCACTCCAATAACAATGAAGATAATGACTTACGTCATTAATAATATCATTAACAGCCTGCGGCAGTCCACTGCTGGACATAGGCCTCTCCCAAGGCGCGCCATTTGGCCCTCACTTCGGCCGCACGCATCCACCTGCTGCCAGCCACATTTCGCAGATCGTCACTCCATCTAGCCGGGGGGCGTCCTACACTTCGTTTACCTAGACGTGGTCTCCACTGCAGAACCCGCTTACTCCAGCGATTATCGGTTCTGCGACAAATGTGACCAGCCCACTGCCACTTCAGCTTGCTTATTCGAGTGGCTATGTCGGTTACATTGGTTCTCCGACGGATATCCTCATTTCTGATTTTATCCATCAGAGAGACTCCGAGCATTAATAATATAACGACTAAAATATAACTAAATAGTAATATATATTATGTTTGTTACTTTTTACTAGATTCAGGAACAATGCCTATTAAATATACGATGTTAAATGTCAGGTGATCCCGCACTTCTATAACTAAAGGTAAGGTAAATAAACAATGTATATTTTAGGTTTATTTCAGTATTGTATATGCCTGTGTGTGTGTTTGCGTGTTTGTATGCATGCTAGAAAAAGAAACTAAAATATAGTAAATAAATTAATAATTCAAAAAAGTATAATAAAGTCTGTACGTACAGTCGTGGACGTCGGATCCGTCGTAGATTAAACGTCCGATTAACAGATAAATAAACGAGTCCATTAGACCCAGAACACTGGACCGTAATTACACGAGAGACTGTAGAATCACAGAATGCCAGATTAGGGGTAATTAAGTCTTGTGGGAGTGCAGCCCTGCGACCACCATTATATGGGATAATGAGGTGTCCATTCATCCCCCTCTTGTAATATGTAAATTGAATTTTCTATTTACCCCAAAAACGGTCGCCTAGTTTTGTGCCGTTACAAGTTCCTTTGAACGGGGACCACATACAAAATTCAACTCGTTGAAAGTGCATACTAATAGGTTCGGTTGGGAGGGAACTGGAGCCTTTTTGTTAGTAATTCACGTCGTTATGCTTTTTCAGCTTTATTTAAAATACACTAGCAGTGGGCGGTGGACATTACTTGCAGGACACCCTCCGGCCACATTGGCAACTGATATTCGCAACCAGTTGCCAAGGAAGAAAAGATGTTCTTGTTACTCAACTAGTTGCCTAAAACGATAGTCTATTGTTTTTAGAACTAGTTGCACAGGAGACTAAGCTAGTTGCCTACTAAGAATCAATTAATAATCATGGTTCAACAGACGCTGTTCAGACCATATAATAGACGTAAAAATTAAAAGAAACTATGTCAACAAAAGTTAACAAGTGCAATCACGCTTCTAAAAACTCAGCATAGGCACGAGCAGTCAACAATGATCATACAGGCATCGCATGAATTGTGATTGTATTCAAAACATGAGAAAATTACTATAAAATATTGCAGAAACACTTCGTATTATGATGATTACCAGTATAAAAATAGTAAGTTGAGACCTTTAGTTACACTTAAATCCCATCAATATCCTACGAGATTTCTGTATTTATTTTTACGGAAATAGTGTCATAGCTCAACGGAAACCCCCCAGCCTAGTTTAGAGTCAGGTGGTTTTTACGGCAGCGTAAAAATTACAAAAAAAGAAAAGAAAAAACAAGATGTAAAATAGGCGCCGAGATATCGATGCTGTTAGTCGGTACAGGAAAATAAAAGAATTTTACAATGATTTTATGATTTTATGTTCAGGGTGCTGTTGTGGCTGGGCGGGTATGTTTGGAGACGCTGATGCTGATGGACTGGACATGCTGGATGGATTCCATTCCATGCTCCTCGGCGCTGCAGAGGTTCTGCACCAGTACCAACAGCGTCCTGGCGGTTCTGGCCAGTAGCAATTGTGAGGGTCGCTTGATAAATTACTGATTAACTAATACTAATACTGATATACTAATATTACTTTAATTTAAAACCCGATTGCATTAACCTTGTCTTAGGCTTTTTGTAGTTAAGAAATACGTAAGCTAACTAAAGCTTATTAATTGGTTTTCACTAACAGTCTGATTGGGCTCACAAAGGTAGGCAGAAAATCTGAATTCTGAAAGTTACTAGCAAACAAAATTTTCACTAAATCTCACCTAAATACTATAGGCATCAAAACTTAAGCGATTTTGAAGTTTAGTGCAAACGAGTAAGTGTTTGTACGAATGAACTTATCTACATAATTGAAATCTTTAAGGTAGCCTACGTGTGTAAACTTAGGACGAACGGATAGTGTATGAGAATATAATATACTAGCGACCCGCCCCGGCTCCGCACGGGAAAATGGTTATTGTGAGTTATACTTAAGTAAGTATATTATGCATGTATTATACATATAAACCTTTCTCTTGAATCACTCTATCTATTTGAAAAAACCGCATTAAAATCCGTTGCGTAGTTTTAAAGATTTAAGCATACATAGGAATATAGGGACAGAGAAAGCGACTTTGTTTTATACTATGTAGTGATAAGTTGGTCTGAAACATGTTTTCAAATCGGTGGCAATCCTATCCTCCGGCGAGAGAGTCGTTCAGTGGCCAAATAGCGTCAAAATCCCAATATCGTGTGTTTCCCTCGCCACATTGCGTGCCACACGATTTTGGGTCACACGAATGCCACTAGGTAAAAACTAAAAATCAAATATTTATACCTTACCCGCCTGCAAAAGAGAACAAGCTGGACGCTTTAGTTTTAACCTCGTTTTTACACAGGTTAGGTATAGTTAAAAGAGATTGCATGAATATTTTCCAAATAACAATTTTTTCAAGTACCTTCAAGTCATAGCTTTGTACTAATTTTTTTTTAAACTCATGTTTGACCGGAGACTCTAATTGGCATTCATAATTTTATTTAGAAATAACTTGTTCTCTTAAGGGATTTGGACATTATATTATTATTCAAGTCATAAGTACATCTAAACATTTTGACTAAATTGACAGGTGCTGGTTCTACTACACTTTATTATAATCAACCAGAGCGTGAAAACTCGTCATTCCCACGAGAAAAACTGTTAACGCGAGCGGAGTTGCGGCAGAAAGCTAGTAAAATAAAGTACTAATTTGACATTTTGAAACCAGTGTGTCATCATTTCAGCTGAAAGACGCCCACTGCTATCCACTGTGGCACAGTGTGTGAAATGTAATGATAAAATTCTCAACCACCACAAATAAAAAATCATAATATATTTTTATTTTTCGATGTTTTAAATATTCTGAAACCAGTTTGCATGAAAATTAAGTTTCATTAAAGATAAATAAACATTCTTGGATAACGAAGATAAAATACCTTGTGTCTTAAAATTATTGAATAACAGAGTATTCTCTGAAACTAAGACTGTCTATGCTTGACCCAAAATGTTAAAACAACGTTGAATCTCTAAATATTTTATAGAAGAAATAACGTTTATTTTGAAGCCTAGCTTTTTTGAAGCTTAATATTATTAATAAGGCAATTGTATTATTCAAGACCGCCTCATAAATATAAATATAAGGCTAGATTGTTTTGGCTGCGGCTTGGAGCTCATCAGAAATACGGAGTAACTAATTTATTTACACGAAAATCCACTGATTAATGACAACAAAACCGTCGGTTTTAGTTCGAGATTACAAAGTCTAGCCGGATTCCTATTTGCAAATGAATAATTGTGGGTTTTGCAGATATTTATTAATGTTATCAATATTTTAAACGGTAATTAAACTGGTAATTTAAATTGAGTAACTTTTTTCCTTCTTCTTCTTCTTCGAGTCAATGGTCATATTTGTTTCTTGGTGCATTTATCAATCAAAACAAGTTATAAAGTAACATAATCAAATAATTATGGGCTGTTTACGCCATGAGCTGCGTCAGAACACTCAATCATTCGGGTATTTTTCGTTTCGGACGGTTGGTTCTTCACAAGAAAATGAACAAATGCTTGGGAAAGTCACTTTTCCAGCAGTTGACGTTAAGAATATGATGATTTTGTTCGAAAGGAATGTGTACAGTGGTAATGAGTCGCTACTAAAACGATAACGTCAGAAAAAAAGAAAAAGAACTAGTCGTTTTGTTGAATCTTCACTATAGAAAAATAACAAATATAAAAGAGCTTATGATCATAAATATTAGCAATATTAAAATCCGTCTCAACTTTTATTTGACCCTCGCAAACCCATTTTAAACATCTTAAAAGATCCGAACCCAATTTAGGCAGCGGATTCCCGTTTCACATGGGGATATTTCCCTGAATGTGCAGCGGAGTTTGTCGGGGAAAGGTTGGGCTTTAACCGCTGCAGCTAGGGAGTGCTGTTACGGGATCCCGCCATTTTCATTCCCGGAATTTCATTACTTTCTCTCTTTCTTCATGACACCTACTACTCGATTTGGGATTGGCTCTCTGAATATACTCGTGTCATTCATCATATCTAAGATTAAATTAGTTCATTAAGCAGGGGTGTCATTTTTTTGTCATTAAATAAAAAATACAACACAAATATAACACACTGCATATCAGGTATATCAAGCTTATAAAAATAATTAAACTACGCATTTTTCTAACAACGGAATTGCAACAGTTTATAGTGTGGCTTAAATTGGCATAATAGATTATGTGAAACGTCTATCTTATACGTTACTTGTTGACACAATAATAGCAAGCTAGCTCTCGGCCTCAAATAGAGTACGGTAGTTTTATTTAGAATCCTTTTATAAAAGTGGAACTTTACATTAAAACAATATTAATGATACTAGAAAGAAGACTCTACCTCAAAAACTCTAAATGGTAAATCTTTCATTTTTACAATCGGCCAAAATCTAAACACAATTATATAAAACAAATACTTTGTAGTAGTGTAGTAGTAGTGTAGTGCTGAGTGTATGTAAGATTTTTTATATAAGACTTTTAGACAAACGATTAACGTGTGTATAAGTTTTTTGTGGTATTATCGTTTAAACCACTAGTTTTTTCAGGACGTCTGTCTTTTGATTACTGTTTTATCCTTAAAAAATCCCGATATCCCGCCATTTTATTGGATCCCCTATTAGCGGACGACAACCGCGTCCAATCGACTGGCATGACCGCCGGCGACTTCGCCCGCCCGTGGGAGCGAGGCTCTCATTCCCCTTTCTGAATTCCAACTTATTTAAAAATGCATTGAATTCTAATGGTAGCATGGAGGCTTTGAAATGTTTTCATTTACTAATTGAGCTTACGACTGCGTTCATCATTCAATAAAATCCCTGTCGATCTATCAGGGTGTCAGTTACCAAATACTAAAACGAAAGTTGCTACAAAAATAAGTTTCTGAAGACACGTTCAAAAAAATTGTTATTTAAATTGAACTTTGTATGGTGTTGTCAGTATTTTTTTGAATCGCGGAAAATTTCTTTTATAATAATTACTAATAAGAATATAAATCCATTGACACAGAAGAAAATAATAGAACTATTGAGTAACTAAATTCTATCTACGTCACTATTTTGTTAGTCACAAAGGATCACTAAAGTAAAAACTATAAAATCTATAGTAATCAAATGCCGTTTAATCATAATTTTCCCAGTAGAAGGGGATGTAATTGTAACAGCGAGCGAACGTGATTCCACCTTGTTAAAAACTTGGTGTTAAAGTGAGCCGCAAGCAGTGTTGCCAAGTACAGTTGCTTTAAAGCACAAAAATCGCCGCTGAATTAAGATTACAATAAACATATTTACAATTATACTAACCTACTTTACTTATATCTGTTAAAACTATTACCCCGTTAAAACTTCTACCTACAACGCAAAAGCTGGGCCGAATCTTAAAGCGATGATGTGGGATGCGTTAGTATGTGTATGTGTGTGTAATAAGTTTGTGTGTTATTTGTGCGTGTGAGTGTATGTGTGTGTGCGTGTGTGTGTGTGCGTGTAGTCGCCACAAAACCCGCAGAAAGAGTGGAGTTCGTCCAGTTGTAAGCCGTGAACCACACTTCTAAATAATAGATTGCTACTGTAACCAAATAATTATCTGTTTCCTGGGCCTTGGCAGCGTTAACCATGGCTTCAAAATCAGCAGTTGCACTTGTAAACGTCTGGAAATCGCGTGTTCTGGCAACCCGCACGTGAAGCGATGCCTTTTGCAGTAAGCTCAAAGGCAAATTGGTTGGTGACCGCAGCGGCACGCGTGGAACCAAACTAATTTCAGCAGAACTGTACCTGGCTGCTCCACAAAGCGACGATTTACAAATACAAGAACTATCGAGATACATTGCGCAGCCGGTATGGTAAAAATGAATTATTGACCAATTGACGGAGTAATGAACAACAAATTTTACTTGTCACTGTGAGGTTGCGGCAACGACTGCGTTGTTCTTTGGAGTAATCTTACCTGATTGTTTTGCTTGATTGTCGTCGGAAAATAGCGCGCGCCTCGCACTGTTTACTTTTTGAGACAAAAAATATCATAGACATTTTTTACGCGCTGCTTTTAAAAAAATATCAAGGTAGGCTGGCTGCAAAACTTTGATGGATTGTATTTTCAGATTGTTTAGTTTATTTCTCGTTGATTTGTTTTTCATTTGTTTTTAAAAGAGTTGAATTTCGCATAACAATGTTTTTAAAATTCAAGTGAAAAAGACGTTTTTTTTTTTCGTTAACAGCTCATATACGACGCTCTTAAAAAGACGTAACTGTGCATTAATGTGTAGGTACTTAGAAAAGCAAATTCTTCTTTTTAAATGTATCTACTATAATTGAGTGCTTGAGTCGACGTAAGCCTATCATGATTAAATGCTTTGACTTTGACTTGGAATACAATTTTGTATAAAAAGGCACTCTGTCTGCGATAAATCGAATTTGGCTTTTGATTTCTTAAAGTACTTACCCTTGAACTACCCTATCCCCGATCGCGCTATTTAAGAACGTTTCAACCTTTAGAACGAAAATGTTTGAGGTTTATGTGCAAATACATATATGTATAACGCTATGCGCTAGAACAAAATAAACCGTTCGCTTGATCAATCATCGTTTTTATTTTAGTGGAAATGTTAAATAATTAGCGCAATACGGAAAAGTACATTAAAGCTGATTTGTTTAAAGTTTAGTTTTGGTTAAGTCGTTCGAGTTAGCGCGATAGGTCTCAGATCTGTCATTTGCTATGGGCGTAAACATTTCGGCGTAAACGGGACTAATGTCTATACTTTTTTAGAGGAAAAGACTTTTCCTTTCATTAGAATTCATAATGTGGGAATTCTTTACCTCGATTATTATATCCAAAATACATCTAGTCGTTTTAGAGTTTGCCTATATACTATAACACATGAATATAAACGAATGATCTCAAACATTCATAGTTAAATTTGAGTAAAATAAATACAGTGTTAATTTAGTTGAAATTACTCGTTTTTAGTCTAGTAAACACGTCCCATAAACTTTAAATACAGGTTATAACAGTGTGTGGTAGGTAGTTGACAAGTTGTGAACATAAATTATAAATGTGACCCGCCGACGGTTAGTTTACCACTGGGGGTAATTTCTCGTGACCCTCTCACTAGGCTAGACGGCTCGGTCAATTATTAACAACTCACCGCATTGTCATTATTTTTGACCTCTAACTAGAAATGGAGCTAATTATAATAAACTAGCGACCCGCCCCGGCTCCGCACGGGAAAATGGTTATTGTGGGTTATCCTTCAGTATATTATGCATTTATTATACATATAAACCTTCCTCTTGAATCACTCTATCTATTAAAAAAAACCGCATCAAAATCCGTTGCGTAGTTTTAAAGATTTAAGCGTACAAAGGGAGGGACATAGGGAGGGACATAGGGACAGAGAAAGCGACTTTATTTTATACTATGTAGTGACCTTGCATTCCGCCCATTGACTCCTTGTTTCTCTTATGAAAACTATAACTGTTCTATTTTGTTTATTACTGGGCTTTAAAGAATATTTGTATTGTATTTTAATGGGTGTCTTAATATAGTTAACCTGTCATCAGCTACGCCTGCGTTGTAAGTCAGCATTTCCCGAAGTAATGTGGTTTTTTCCACAGTAAAGGGTAGCATATGTCCTTCCCCAAGTTCTACTCTATCTTTTTACTAAGTTTCACCAAAGTAGGTTCAGTGGTTAACAAACAGGCAGACGAGAGTTACTTTCGCATTTATAATAGTAAAGAGTAGATGTATTTTGTATGCGAAAGTCTTTTTTATTTGTTTCCGAGAAAAGTTTAACAACAATTTATTACAAAAAACAGTTTTCTAAGTACCCGCATTCATCTCCTGGGTGAGGGCTGAAAATCTGTGTTTTCTCCTGGGCAAGTATATCGCTGAACCCTTCTGCATTGCAGCGCACACATGTGCGTGCATGTCTGTCTATATGTTTTTATGTGATTTCTTTGTTTGTTTTGAATGTTAATTGTGTGACATGTCTATGTGTGTTTTGTGTAATGCAATAAACGTTTTACTTACTTGCTTACTTTATTAATACCAATGAGCATGTCCTTTTAATATGAAATAAGCCACCACACGCACACACTCTGTATTTATTTATTTATTTGTAGGCAACCTATGGCCTGACTCAAACGCCGAAACTTGTGCACAAGTGGCTTGTTGATCTTATCGCCCTAACACGACCGAGCGTGCAAAATCGCGCAGAAATTGAATAAATAAACCCTGCAAGCCGCAAAGTGATTTCGAGCAAATATTGAAATAAATAAGTAAAGACAGAACTAGACAACCTCTTTGGAGTGTAATCGTAGATGAGAAGCAGCGATTTGTGTCCTCTTTTGTACCGGTTTTGTTACAAAATATTTCATAACGTTCATAACATTAAAAATTGCATATTTTTTTCAGTTAGTTTTCAGCTCATAAAAAAATGTTCTTATAGAGGGACCCGTATGCGAACCCAGAATTTGAGCTAAACAAATCTTAGTTGACCATGCTGACCCTGTAAATTTTGGGTAGAGCCTTTTGCTCTCCCCCGCAAGTCCGGTGAAGCTTAATACGTCGACTTCACGATGCAAGCGTAGATCAATTTAAAAAAACAGCCTGTCATCTGCACATACAACCTTTTAATTTTGTGTACAAGTTCCTTCACGATGTTTTTGAGACTGCCGAATATACGTACATTCAATTCAAAATTCTAAAATACATTGATACATGTCGAGACTCGAACCCACACTCACGGAATAGGAGACAAAACTCCTTACCACGAACGTTCCGGCCGCTCCATGCGATATTGTCCTGTAACTCCGCATTAATTCAAACTTTTCTAGCTTAAAATATCCAACTCTGCAAGTGTTGTAATGGAATCTCTAGTGTTTTTTCATCATTAATAAACCTAAAATTGCCATACAACTATCTCTTCAGCAGCAAACTTTTCCTTCCCGTTAACGAGAACCAGAATTCCTTTTTACGTTGCAGGTAAAACGTTTTGTATCCAATTCGTTCAGCACAAAGAGCGGCACACACTCCCAGACTCGTTCTCTTTCACACGTACGCCGCCGCTGTCGGAATTTTATCCGAAACCCGGAAACTTTAATCCTAGCGACCGTTTCATCCCACAGCGAACACCTGTGTTTATCCTGCATTATACATACAGACCAACATCCCACGCCATTCCCAGCCAAGAGGCCATTGCGAAACAAAAATACATGGAAAGGTAAAACGTAATTAAAGTCTAAACAAA
Organism: Teleiodes luculella; assembly: GCA_948473455.1. Lineage (NCBI taxonomy): Eukaryota > Metazoa > Arthropoda > Insecta > Lepidoptera > Gelechiidae > Teleiodes > Teleiodes luculella. The sequence continues at coordinate 3,481,932 of OX419589.1, read as the reverse complement.
ATCTGGGCAAGTCGCGAAACGCTCGGCTTTTCATTTATACGTCCACATTTTTTCTAAATACAATAGGTTCTGCAGGGAAAGAGGATTATGTTGTTAGTATTTGACCCCCAAATTAGGTACTTACTGAAGAAATATACTTTATTTAATTGGGGAGAATAATACATATATATAGGTACTTCATATTTAAATACAGTAATATGTAACAAAATCATTTCAGCAAAGTTTTTAACTTTTGACGTCACTAAGTGTTTATTAACTCGTCACTAAGGATTTACAACCTATCTTGATTTTGACTTGGACTAAAAGTCTTCAGAGAAACTAAGCCTGCTTATAATACTCTTCAAGACGGCTTTTCATTTTCAGTACTTATAAAACTTGCTTTAAAACATACTGAAAGAAAATCCTATACACACAAATTACTTGTACAAAAATTGTACAAAAACGTCTGCCCGAAAACTTAGCAATAAACACGATGCAAATAAGGGCATTCCCTCGGGCACTCGACACGAAAATTAGGCAGAAATCCTACCATTTCCATGTAAAGAGATATATTTGGCGTCGACTGCAAAAAGGCGGTTTCAGGGAAATATGCTAATCTAGTTAATTAGCGGCGTCTGCTGTCCTTCCGTCCGTGTGGAGAAAAATGCGCGGCTGCTTCTGAGTTATGCCCGACATTAATATTGTCCGCACTTCCGCCCGCCAACCGCCTATTTTCCGGCTGCGTATTGCCGAACTGCATACTGGTACAGACAGACACGATTTGCTCTGTAGCCACATGTAATTTTCTCCTTTAGTTAAAAAGTAAACTGTATACTAATCCAGAGACACTATCTGTATCAAAATACTAAATGCATGTTTGTAGAAAATTATTCCTTGATGTCCTTTATATTAAAAATTATCTATACCTATATTGAGATAACAGTCATGTTAAAGAAACAATTAACAGATTCCAAGGTATTATTTTTATACCATAATAAAAAAAAACATTTATTGTTATATCTCTTACTTAAACTCTTACTTAAACTTATAATTATGTTTTATTTACGAAGTTTATTTTATAATGAGTTTTATAACATTTTATAAATACGTCGAAGTTCATCGAACGTAATAGCAGTAATGGTTTACTTTAAAAACATGTGCGCTTCTATACTCGTATACAGTTTGATCAGGTAATTCGGGTTTTATGATGAGCATAATGTGACGCAGTACATTGTATGGGTGTCTGTACCAGTATGCAGTGTGGCAATACGCTTTCGGGCTTCCTCCATTTTCCCGCTACAGGCACTCCAGGCCAGCAAATCGCACAGGATCACTCCCAGTCAAACTTTTAAACGCTCTCTTTTTATCTTGCCTGTGGCCTGTTGACTGTCCGCCTGTGACCGCACTGCCAATACAAAAAAATATCGCCCGTTATCGATCGGCCCCAATTTAAACGGAATCTCCCCCGGGGCTTGCAAAACCGTGGACCATTAATTACGGGTCTAAAGACAAAACCCGATACGAACGTAAACAAAATTACACAACTTTGTCATTGGGTGATCAGCTGATCGATAAAGTGTTTGACTTTGACCTAACAGATAACTTATCTGAATTGTAAGCAACGAATCATCTAGCAGCGTATTTTTAAAGTACCTATTAAAAGTAGATTAATTGTCATGACTCACTCATAACAAGATTTTTTTATTTTTTGTGTGATTGTAGTTTCATATAGGTAGTTGCTTCTTAATCGATAAAAGTCGATGTGTTTTATTATATTTTATTTTAAAAGGTTTGGTTACAGGTTACAAATTACATACAACATCGGTAGAGAAAACAGGAACAAAATAACAGTAACATATATGTAACCCACTTACAACCTAACACAACATTCACAGAAAACAGTAGATTATTATGCAAAAGAAATTACAATTCCAAACAAGTTGTTTGTTTGTTTCAGCTTTTACTCAACGTTCTTACCGTGAAAGACAATAATTTGTAGACAACTTACACTCTCTTGAAAAAAAAAGACCGACTACATCTGCGTGATCTGTGCACCATAAATCCAATGTAGGCTCAATATAACGTGAAGATATTATATTCCTAGAACGATGACTTTTAATATTTTCTCCTAGTTCAAAGAACATAATATTTTGTAGCAATGGGACCTATTGCCTAAATCTGCTAAATATTTGATGATGATCCTTAGTCGCTCGTACATTGGATTAAAATCGTGAACCGGCCGTTGATTGGCTGCATTGGAAGGGCCATTGAGAACGCTCATAGTCTGATTACGTTCACGCGTGGACGTAATCAGACTAGAACGACAGCACCACTGCGACTAGAGTTTGGCACATGAAAGACAATCGATGAAATTGGAAAACATTATACTGGCAACAAAGTTACATAGAAAAAAAGAGTATCAAATTTGGTAAATCCATAGAATCGGGGTTGGTGATTTTATTCAAATTTGCCGCGTTTTTTCATTGTCTTCTTTCATGTGCCAAACTCTATCCAACCTATTTTTTTTGTTTATGCTGCAGAATATTGAAGCTGTGAGTTAGAAGCAGAGAGATGGGAGCCGCTTTGCTACAAAATATTATGTTCTTTGAACTAGGAGAAAATATTAAAAGTCATCGTTCTAGGAATATAATATCTTCACGTATATTGAGCCTACATTGGATTTATGGTGCACAGATCACGCAGGTGTAGTCGGTATTTTTTTTGCGAAGCGGCTCTCCAATCTCTTTGGTTAAAAGCATGTAATGTAGAGGACACTGGCTATTATGTTGTTTTTATTTTGTAACGTGAATGACACTCAATCGTGTTAAGTTTTTTTGTGTAGATATAGTTTTTTGTACGTATTTAAAACAGTAATGTAAGTAGGTAGGTATGTGGTGCAGTCAACGAAGATTACAAAATTAAAATACGTGACAATACTTACACTTATTACGTTGGCATGTAGATCTAGATTCTAATAAACTGCATATAAACTTTCCAGATTTTTTATCAATATGATGTATAATTAAAATGATGATGATGATGAATTGTTACATAAATGTTACCTTTATCTTTGAGAAGAGAGACATCTTCTTCTTCTAAAATTGTTCTTATATTTATTTTTTAACCGACTTCAAAAAGGAGGAGGTTCTCAATTCGACGCGTATGTTTTTTTTTTTTTTTTTTTTGTGTTTGTTATAAGATATCTCCGCCAATTGTGAACCGATTTTCAAAATTCTTTTTTTAATCGACCAGGTTTACTTGCAGGGTGGTCCCATAAAAATTTCACTAAGATCGGATGATTAAATTTGAAGATATGAGGAAATAACTCCTCAATTGACGATGCCGTTATACCCGATCGGTAAATTATTTTGGCAATATCTCGGCTTCTTATCAATCGATTTCAATAATTTTTCGTTTTATAGATAGAAGTTGTACTCAAAATGGTTTCATATAAATTTGGATTATATCTCATGGCGGAGTAGAAGACTAAAACCATGAAGGAAGACAAATATTACGCGCTCAGATGGAGTATCATGCCTATTTTGTATCGAAACCAATGCGGCCGCACAAAGGGGTGGGAGGGTAGGGGGAAGCGGGAGACGGTGTTTGTCTTTAACTCTATCAGTCTCTATCACACATCTTTGAATACGGTACGTTAGAAAAAGATAGAGACATTCATGTTATGACATGCCCAACTAAAAACAAAATATCAATAAAGTATGACATTTCTTTGTCTTTATTTGGCATGTAAAAAACAAGAAACTTAATGGTTACTGAATTTGAAAATAGTGATGTGATGTGGTATGAAGCGTAACGTATATTTATCGATTATTTCCGTACATTTTATCACATGGCTACTGGACTTATTTATCGAACTTCTCATATACAATGGTGATCAACTTGCAACTTGCAATAATATTGGGAATTGCTTACTTCTTTGGGCATTTAGTATTTTGTCTTTTTGCTTTTCCATGCATAATATATTATGTACTTATATCTTTTATTTCCTAGAGAGCAGCGAACTACCTAGAGAGGCATGGGGACAGACAAATAAAAATACAGTCAAAACCGTGCCAGTAACCTAGAGTTCTTTTTTTTTCATAATTTGGTGGGAAACCTGAAAGCTTCTACCATTCGATACAAAAGTAAGAGTGTAACATAATAAAATCAAGTGTGTTATTTAGCATTTTTAACTTTAGTATTATTTATTGCGTATATTTGTATTGAATTGTTTATTTAATTAGTTATTATTTATAGCCTCTTAAATAAGCATCAACCAAACTTTTCTAGTGGGTGTCTTACTGTGAGAATGGACAACTAACAACAACCCGCCTGCCAACCGTAAAGATTTTTCAAAAAGCCTCCTGAAGGAACCTTAGTCCAGCAGCGGGACTGTTTCAGGCTGTTTGTTTCCATCACTGCTTGGCAATTGAGATGGGGTTCACAGTGGTTGTAGGTTACGCGCCGGGAACTATACATTCGTCTATTTTATTTAAATATAAGCAAGCAAGCAAGCAAACGCGCAGTGGACGGATGGATGGATGTTAGGTTGTTTATTATCACAACCCACAACCCTTACGCTAGCGAGGCGCAATTGTTTTTAGTAAGTCGCCGGGAACCACAAGGCGGCGTCCTTCATACCTTATTACCGGGGTAGTCAATAGCAACAACTGCGATCCCTGATCCGTCAACTAAGCAGTATACTATCAGAAGTGTTGCTTAATACCTGCGTAAAATTTTTTCTTCCTTCATGACTAAAACGAAAACTCTTCAATAAACAACAGCACACTCATTGCGTTGCTTTTGTTATAATTGAAATAACAAGAAATATGCGGTTTTGGTTCATATATTCTGTAAACTAGTCATAGATTAAAGATTTGAAAACCCCAAGATAACAACTTAAGAATTATTCCGTGGACTAAACGGGCGAGCGTCGTCGGTATCGTAGTGGTTTGGTCAGTTGTTCGCCATTCGGAAAACTTAGGTTAAAGTCTAATCAAGTATATAGGCCGGGAGATGCTGACAGAAATTTTTAGGTCATTTGTTACAGTATGGCGGTTTTACAGGGGTCTTAGTACGTAATGACGAAGAGATTAATGATGGTCATAGCGCTGGTACTGGCGGCCCAATCACGTGGGCGTTATGGGAACTTGTCGGATAATTTACGGAAGTCAGATGATTTGTTACACAAAAATTTTAGTATTTTCCGATAGCCCGTAAAAAATAACTAGACGGTAGTGTCATGCCATACTTTTCCGGTGCGGCTTACAGGCCGCCATACCGACGCGAATGCGTTAATAAAAAATTAAAAATTCAACCATTTGTTACAGGCTAATTTTTGCACAGTTGATCATCGTCGTGCAGCCATTTACGAAAATCACCATGCCATACTTTTCGGACGGTTCCAAATGGTCGCCATACCGCCGAAAATCTGCATATTTTTTTTATTTCGCCTTACGATTTGTACCACCTTCAAATTTTTTTTCAACAGCTCCTGAATGATGATAAATAGAAGTGTGATAATGCCATACCTGTGGGAGGCGGCGAATGAGTATAATTTTGTTTTTAAATGTAAGATTTTGTTCGTATTTTGAACGATTTGTAACAGTGTGTTGCCCCTTTTTCCCTCTATTAGAAGTATGGCAAATATAATAATGGTCACATTACATCATATATTTTCCAAAAATCCAAATGCCATACTCGTACAAATCGTCAAATTTGATTGTAACCATGGGGCGGACGACTGTGTGACTGAAGCCAAGACGCAAAAAATAAATTTAAAAAATTGACGATTTGTACGAGTAATGGCATTTGGATTTTTGGAAAATATATGATGTAATGTGACCATTATTATATTTGCCATACTTCTAATAGAGGGAAAAAGGGGCAACACACTGTTACAAATCGTTCAAAATACGAACAAAATCTTACATTTAAAAACAAAATTATACTCATTCGCCGCCTCCCACAGGTATGGCATTATCACACTTCTATTTATCATCATTCAGGAGCTGTTGAAAAAAAATTTGAAGGTGGTACAAATCGTAAGGCGAAATAAAAAAGATATGCAGATTTTCGGCGGTATGGCGACCATTTGGAACCGTCCGAAAAGTATGGCATGGTGATTTTCGTAAATGGCTGCACGACGATGATCAACTGTGCAAAAATTAGCCTGTAACAAATGGTTGAATTTTTATTTTTTTATTTACGCATTCGCGTCGGTATGGCGGCCAGTAAGCCGCACCGGAAAAGTATGGCATGACACTACCGTCTAGTTATTTTTTACGGGCTATCGGAAAATACTAAAATTTTTGTGTAACAAATCATCTGACTTCCGTAAATTATCCGACAAGTTCCCATAACGCCCACGTGATTGGGCCGCCAGTACCAGCGCTATGACCATCATTAACCTTTTCGTCATTACGTACTAAGACCCCTGTAAAACCGCCATACTGTAACAAATGACCTAAAAATTTCTGTCAGCATCTCCCGGCCTAATAGCAATGTTTTAGAATTTAAAAATCAAACGTAAGACTGTAAAGGAAACATAGTGAGAAAATCTGCATTTAATTATGTACTAAACAAAACAAATTAAAGTTTTGTGAGTACCTAACTTGTCATGGTAAATTTCCACTAAAAAGGGTAAAATAAAAAGATAATTTAAAAAATATATAAAACCGCCTTCAACGTCCTAACCTACACTAAAAAGTTACAAATAAAATATAATTCTAGCTGAAAGCATATCAATTTAATATGGCTATTAATATTCCTTATTTACTTACATAAATTGTAACATCATATAAACATGTGTAGACATTGTTATACAATTTATCTTGGAGTCGGTGCCAGCTAATCACCATCATTTCGACCAAAAGACTTCTACTGCTAGCAGTCATCTATAGTGGGCTCAGTATCTAGTACTCTGACCGCGTTCTTTAAATTTTTTATATTCAACGATCTGAACTTTTGAGATCAGATGTGGTTCCGATTAAATAGCTAGCTTCAACTGGCACCGACTCCAAGGTGAAGAGTATAACAATGTCTACACATGTTTATATGATGTTACAATTTATGTAAGTAAATAAGGAATATTAATAGCCATATTAAATTGATATGCTTTCAGCTAGAATTATATTTTATTTGTAACTTTTTAGTGTAGGTTAGGACGTTGAAGGCGGTTTTATATATTTTTTAAATTATCTTTTTATTTTGTTCAATATCAAAAACCAATATTCCTTTATAAAAAAATACCCTAAGAATGATATTTTTATCAGTGTTATTGTTCACTCTATTAATGACCTATTAAATAAATAAAAAGTAATATTGGGTCTCTCTCAAAAAAGTGGCACCGCAACCTGCCGCACGGTTTTTGTTAGATTTTTTATTTGTTTTTGGCTTTTTACCCGTAATGTTAAACATATATTACGTAAAGAGACATATTGCGTGAAGGCCAGCTATTCTCATGTAAAAAAAATTTACAGATCTTGTGTGACGAAAGTTTGTAACATCAGTTTCACTTTAACCTGTCGTGTCCAAACGCCATACAGTTAGTTTTGAGCATAATTATGTCGATAAACTTGAACGTTTCTGTACAATTTTAGTTATTTATGGCATTATAGTGAAATGAACACCGATGTACAGTGATATTTATCTTAAATAATCTTCTTTTTGAAAAGTTATGAATGATTAAACTTTGTCCGGCGTTTTTTTCTCACCAACCTGCTTACTTACATTCGAACTCGTAGCACCAACACTATCAAGCCGACACCCCTCCTTCTTACCTTACCTTAACCAGTCGTTCACTGGCTAAACGTCTAAGAAGACACCTGCGTTCTGTGTTGCCAAGAATTTGAGAAATCTACGACGATTCACTCAAATCTGGGTTTTGTAACAGTTATGTCCTCTTTTTCCTGTGAATATTTTTCTTGTTCCTTTTAATATTTAAGTATGAAATTGGTATTAAATTATTGGTTAAGTAATCTATTGTAATATGTGTAATTCATTGCTCCGTGCAGCAAAGGGTTAATTTATATTAAATTTTTTTCGTCATATTCTCACTAACCAGTGCCTATTTAACCTGCCAGATTTTGCCAGGTGAAAGAGGAAATATACAGGTTAATGAAGTTTCATATAAATAGTAGGGTTTTCAGAACGTGCGTTTCATTCTTTATTATCAAAAGACGTCCACTGCTGGACAAAGGCCTCCCCCAAAGATCTCCACGACGATTGGTCCAGCGCTGCTCGCATCCAGCGGCTTCCCGCGACCCTCAATAGATCGTCCGTCCACCTTGTGGGGAGCCTGCCCGCCCACGGCGTTTTTCCTCAACGGCCCTCAGTTCTACGTGCAATGTGCCCCGCTTACTGCCATTTAAGTTTCGCGATTCTTCGGGATATATTGGAGACTTTGGTTTGTCTGCGGGTCTTATCATTCCTGATACGATCACGCAGGGAAACTCTAAGCATAACCATCTCTATTGCTCTCTAAGTGCCTCAAAAGCCTCTTTATGAGGCCTATCGTGCGACCACGACTCGGGTCCGTAGATTATCACTGTCAGCACACATTGGTCTAAGAATTTTGACTTGAGACACTGAGGTATTTGGGAAAAAAAGATATTGCGCAAGTTTTCGAATGCTGCCTAACCTAGTTGGGGTCGACGATTGACCTCCTTCTCGAAGTTGAATCTACTACCTGAAATGTTTTCTCTAAGTAGACTTAATGGTCTACAACTTCGAGAGACAACTGTTATTGGAGTGGGTACTACATTGGCATTCGACATCGCTTCTTCATGTACATCTCCTGACTCACTGGTTAAGGTCGTGAAGCATTGTGCCGTGGTCCTCGAAGGTCTTAGACATGACTTTGATATCGTGGTGTCCTTCCTAGTCCAATAGCTTAAAGACATCCTCCAATGTAGTGGTCAACGTTTCGTTTCGAAGAAACTACGTCTCCTTGTCTCACACTCCGCTGCAGCTGGATTGGTCTGGAGTTCTGGTCCTGGACTGACTGAGCTTGCGGCGTTGTTTCTTCGAGGATGACGAAATTAAATGGTTTCTGAAGGGCTTTTAGGACCGGTGTACCATTAGCCTTCATAAGCTTCAGCACCTAATCCGTCGTCACCCGGCGCCTTGTAGTTTTTTAACTGTTTGAGAACCATCCTAATCTCATACAGACTGACGTCCGGGATGTCTTCTGTACAGTGCCGGATTAGCCTAGCTTCAGTTTGCAGCTAGGCTGACAGGTATCCTTTTCATTGTGTACAGTTGTCCATAGAGTTCCTCAATTTCTTGCAGTAGCTCAGGCTTAAATGTCACAGTTCTACCGGCCGTAGTCTTCAGCTTCATCAATAGGCTCTGCCTAATAGAAAAATCTCTTGCGAACACTTTGAAGCCTTGTTTCGTCAAAGGTCCTTTAATCCGTATTAAATAGGTGAAGATTGCGAGGCAGACCCTTTGAGATCTGCAGGAAGCATAATTTACGAATTCCAGGACCATTCTCCGTCTTTCTTCCATAAGCCTGATCGTAGAATCAGCAATCTATTCATTTCCTTAAAGAAATGTTCGATATTTGATATTTCAATGCTGTTTCATAAATATCTCAACCCTTTAAGCTTTTTGACTTGATATAGGTCGATAAAAACATACATTTATCATCCCTTGTTATACCTTATTATTTATTTTTCAATATTTACCTACTTTATTAATCAATATATATGCAAAATCTCATTAACCTGTGCTCGTTCTCCGCTAACCTGTCCTAAATCTCTTTCACCTGTGGACTTCTTTTTTCTGCAAGCTCTCATAGGCAGAATCATTTAAATATTGCGTTCCCTCTTACATAATTGTTTTTAGATGGGGGAATTCAATTTATTTTTATAAAAAAAAGAGCAACTCTCAAACTTTTTTGAAAATGTGATAATTTTTGGAAGCGGTGCCACTTTTTTGAGAGAGACCCTATTGGGTCTTCTTGTATTTTTGTAAGATCATTGACTGACATAAAATAGAAAATAATTAAAGTAGGAGCGTATCTTACACAACATACATTTTCAAACAACATCACTCACCAAAACATCGTCAAAAATCTTGTAGGATTAATTTAAATATTCACGCAAATTGCAATCTTATATCTCTCCTCTTTCTCATTGTTGAGCGGCACGGAGAAAATTACGTTTCATAATTCATTCAGTCCAGATTCCCTTAGTCTAGCCGGGCTAGAGCTAGCCCGACACTAACCAGCCGACACGCCCGGTGGCACCAACAAAACTTACAAAAGCAAACTTCGGTTAACCCACCATCTAAACTTTATATAGCAGGTAAACTTCCAGTATCAGGTTAGGAAAATGAGGGAAATTTATTACTTTAATGAGCATGCAACGTGGAAGAACCTTGTTAAGTTTTTAAATTTTGATGAAAAAACTTCTTGATTTGTGCTTATAGAGGAACAGAACCGAGATTAAAAGCATTTATTTTTATTGCACACAAGATAGTAACAAAATTTACCCCACTAGTAATATAAACGCTAAATTAATGACGTTGCTGTTTGTTTTTTCCACTTTCGCAACAAAACAGCTTAATAGATTTGGATATAAGGCAGAATCAAATCTAAGATTAAAACTTATGTCTGTTGTTTTCCTGCCCTTTTCGATATGAGATATTATATAATATACTTTATTGCACAGTAGAAAACATTTACGCGGACTTATTGCTTCTTCTTCTTCTTTTCGAATCGACAGGACAAGATGGGCAGCTAATGAGATGGTCCATTTTCTGGGGAACCATACCACACCTACACTCCAAGTTAGAGTCTTATTGCTGAGTAGCAATTTCTACCACCCAACCTTAATTTGAGTTGGAGATGTTTCCATTATCCCCACAATGGAAAGGCAGGTTAGGTTAGATCGTTGATTATACAAACCAATGAACGCATTGTACAGAAGCCAGCACAAGCGGTTGGACATTCACACTACAAAATAAACCAGTAATAGGGCACAGCATTAAAAAAAAACATCGTTTTTCAACTTTTTGTTTTAGGGTACAAAGTCCAAATTAATGTGGTAACATAATTACCATTGCCTTATTAAGGGTTAACTCTTACCGCAACGGAATACGAGCGCTCTCAAAGTCAACATGTCCAGCCGCATGTGCTAGCTACTGTACAAAGAGTTAGGTTGATCCAATTCTCAATCAAGAACCACACGGCATCTAGCGTGGTACAGTTCCGACTTAACTTAATGAAAAGAACTTTCTTTCGCCAAAACTAAAGCTACCAAGATCAAACATTTCAACCGGTTACAAAGCGATTTATTAAACAGAAATTTAAGTTAAAGCTGTGCCACTGGGCCGTTACTAACCCGGAACGGATTTGCACTGCAGGCAAGGAGATTTGTTGCTTCGAAAACAATCTTATTTGTGCAAAGACGCCTCTACGCTGCGATAGAAAAGGGCGTGTAAATAGGTAAGGTAAAATATATTAGAATTAGAATATACTTTATTGCACACCAGTAATAAATTACAAACAATACAGTTACAACAATATACGTGTACAAATGGGCGGCCTTATTGCTAAAGTAGCAATTTCTACCAGGCAACCCATGGTAAAGGAGAGCCGCAACGATAAGTGCAGGACGGTGCATTATATTCTTTAAATTCCAAAAATACTAATTAATACCTACTAAAACCTACGCAAACAAATATAATATGTGTACTAAGAAAATATTGTGGTAAAAATGGCTATCATATATCACATCTCAACCTCAACCAAAGCCTAAGTCAATCCAGCGTGAAAGCAGTATAATTGTGACCAACGGAACTTTTCATTTGGTTCTAGTTTTGCGTCAATCTACGACCAACATCCGATCTATGCATTGAAATTCTTTAAAATAGTTCTTTAAAATTCTTTAAAAATACGACTCATATTTATGTACTACTAAACTTCTTTATATCAAGTTGTCAAAACAACGGAAAGGTTACATAAAGTCCGTAGTAAATCAACGAATTTTAAGGACCACCTACTTCTTATACCCTGGTGATAGAATTTTATTAATGAGCCGTGACACTGACTACTTATTTAAGGAAGAAAGAAGGAAAACGGTTTACTTTTAAATAGAATTATGCTTGTGTCGAAATAGTACGACGAATCAAGCTTCACCGGACTTGCGGGGTAGCGGAAGGCTCTACCCTAAAGTAATCAGGTACCAACGCATCTAGGGGCGGCTCGAGGGAGCCTCAAACCTAGGCCGTTGCGCCTAGCGCGTTGATACGGAAAAATATCGTGAAGGAGACGACGCCTGAGGGGCTCCGTCTCTGATTATTAGTTTTGATTTTGATTTTGGCCGCGCCCCCGCCGGCGGGTACGGGCATTGTTACCTGAAGGCTCTTCGGTATTCTGTGCTGAAGGGTAAGACAAACGGGAAGAGGTGAAAATGTACATAGCCAATTACTTACAGTAATTTGTAAGTGTAATAATAATCCACATCACATAATATTACGTGACTTCGTAAAAAAAAGTATGAAAAAAAAATTAATTACCTGACACATCCTCTTCGATCCGATCATTATTCACAATTCCAACGCGTCACTTATGCCATCCCCCTACGGTTATTGACACACGGGCTGTGTGCCAACTGCCCTAATGCAGTTGTAGAGACTGCCCTAATGCAGTTTTAGTTAGATTCATGTCATGCCGACTAATACAAATTCTAACGAACCGTGGTGCATTAAAACTACTACAGAACTTAAAGAGCATACGTTTTGGGTAGTTAAGTTTATATAGAAGAAAGTAAACCCAATGCAATTAGTTCTACTACACTGAATTGGACTACAAGGTTGGTTTGGCAGTTTTATTGCCGCGTCCCAGTATAGAATTTGAATAATTTTCTTAAGCTTATACACTGACTCGTGACAATTGGTAATACGCCTTTATTTTCCTCAATAGCCAATTAAATGCCGGTCTGACTACGTATTCCCGCGAATACCCGCTACGAACTAAAAAGAATCAGACCTACCCTATTCTTCCTGTAAGTTTAATTGCGAGGTGACTAAGAGTACATAGTTCAGAAATAGGTAGCAGCGTTTACTGTGTAAAAATAACTGCAATTACCATCCTTGGTGTTTTAACATCGGCCTTAGTCCACTTGTAAACTATTACAGACTGTTCTAATAAATTACAAATACCATTCCAGTTTCATTGTATATTTATGTATGTATATCAGCTGTCTGACACCCATAGTACAGGGTCTGCCTAGTTTAGGGTCAGATGGCCGTGTGTGAGGTGTCCCACATATTATTATTATTATTGGTATGCAGTTTAAAGAGGTCCGTCTGTGTAGGGCCTTAAAAGTAGCGAGATACGTCGCTAATGAGACACCCTCTCAAGGCGGCACTGAACCGAAATTTGTTCGTATCATACGTGTTATATTTGTTATATTTACAGGAATATAATGGAAGGGCTTTTATATGCAGTAAAACCTTGAATTATTATGCGGACAAAAGAGGTTTTGAGGTTTTTGGGAGCATGAAAATTCAAGTGTTCACGATAAAAATGTATGTAGGTTTTTTGTACTTACATTTGTTAGTCTGAAATGAGTATTTTAGAATAATGAACTTTATTGTCTTTTCATCTTTTAAATTCTTTAAGGCCTATCATCTGCATCAGTAGCAAAGTTTTGCTCTTCAATTTATTTTCGTAGTAATTGGCTACGATCGTACGAACAATTGAGGGCTGACAAAATCCTTTGCCAATTAGATTAATGCAATGAAATACTTCTATCAAGGATGAACAGCATGATGACGTAGGCTTGTGTCAAGTCACGTGGTCCGAATGCAAGACCTTGTTTTCTTAGACCATGCACACCTTAAATTACCTTAAACTACCCTAGTAATAGCCTCCGTACAGTACGTAGGTGCGAGGGTCCGTTGATGTGACCGCACCGGGGTGGCCAGAGCTTCTGTTCGTAAATCAGATGTACCGCGGCACAGATTTATACGCAAACATGCAACCGCAGCGAGCGAGCTGGCCACCCCTCCAATTTACGTTTAACACCTTCATTGCTGACATAACTTAATATGTTTCTTTTTCTGGATGATATTCGAACCCAATGAATGTTGGCTAACAGGTTAGCACCGTTGCTTTACAAATGGGAGGCGTTATTTCAAAGCTTACCACGTACCAACGGGTTTTAAATTTTCAGTTCCAGATGTGCAAGATGTGTGTATGATAAACGTACTTGAAATAAATTTGAACTTTGATCTGGGCCAGTGCAGTCAAAACCTATTAAGCATAAATCCCTAAGAATCCCTATCAGTGACATACTATTTCATACAATATTCAACCTATAAATGAAATTTACAAATATATACAGAAGTCAGCACATGCGGTTGGATATTCGCCCTACGACCACCTCTAACGCTACGGAATACGGGCGCTCTTAAGGTCAACATGTCCAGCCGCATATTGTGCTGGCTACTGTACCTACCTAATCTCGTACACAGATGTATAGAATAAATGATAATATTTTAACGAACTTTCTTCGGCCAACAACAGGAAAGCAAGTAACGTGTTAATCTTGCCGTGCTGCAGTAAATTAAAATAAAGCGAACTCACATTCAGTGGCGCACGCGTCATATTTTCATTCATTATCGGACACGGCAGGCTTTTTCAAAGCTTTAATTTCCAATCCGTCTGTTAATTAATCAATTTAAAATATTATTTCGCTGTGATTGGTAAAATGTGAAAAGAATTCACGTTTTATTTTGCTGGCGAGTGGAGACTGTGATTTTAATTTTTGTTCGGTATTGTGATGTCAATATTATTATTTATTTAGTTAAAATATTAAACGAAGTTTACTAAGTTTTAAGAGCGTCGGTGGCCTAGTGGCTAGGCCCGTTGACTTCCATTCCGAAGTTCGCGGGTTCAAACCTCGGCACGTACCAATGTGTTTTCGATTTTCGAATTCATATGTACGTTTATTCGACGCTCTTACGGTGAAGGAAAACATCGTGAGGAAACCTGCACACACCTGCGAAGAAATTCAAAGGTTGTGTGTGAAGTTGACCAACCCGCACTGGGCCAGCGTGGTCGACTAAGGCCTATTCACCCTGGTATCAGGGTAGGCTCGAGCTCTCGGTGGGGACATATATGAGCTGTTAACGAACTATTTTGCATTTATAAAAGAGAATAAAATCATTAATAATTGACAATCTTTGTTCACGAGGTAAATCATATCTTTCCCATGACGCAATAATATTTGGCACTAACTGTCCCTAACAAAACTTATGATAATCTGTAATTTTTTTTTACTTGACCCGATGTCAATCTTCCAAAAATACAGCCAACCAAATAAATATATTTTTTAAGTTTGAGTAACAATTCATTTCAAACAAATTACTTAACTATTTGACTTAACCTTTTGAATTTATTCACATCCACGTACACAAACATACATAGAAAGAAGTATTCTGTATGTAAGTAAACATGTTTATGAGAAATCTACATCTATATTATACGTACTAATAATTACAAACAGTAAAGGTTTGATTGACTGTTTGTTTGCATTGAATAAGCTCTGAAACTACTGAACCGATTTCAAAAAATCTTTCACTTTTAGAAAGCTACCCTATTTTCGGGTAAAATAGGCTATATTATATTTCAAAAAAACTCTCCCAGAAATTTTTCTATTTATACTCTAAGCTGGGATCCTTACTAAAACTCTTCTATAACTACAATAATGTAACGCAAGGTGTCAAAAAATTACTTAAAATATTCCTAATAATTGAATATGCTCCGAAACTACTAAACCGATTTTGATGAAACGTAATGCGAAGATAGAATAGACCTTGGGAGATAACAGAGGTGACCTTTTACGGCGGGAAAATTCCTCATTCCCACGGAAAAAAAATTAACGTGGGCGGGCGGAGCCGCGGCGGAAAGCTAGTACCTACTAAATAATTATATTACGAAGTGCTTGGTAAAACACATCAAGGCTAGCAACTATTGTTCGGAATTGAAGTAAGTATTAGAACAGCGATAACAAGAAATAAAAAAACACATTATATTTTATTCTAAACTAGTACCTACCCGAGGCACACCCGAGGCTACGAGAGGTGGACCGATGATCTGGTGAGGGTCGCGGGAAGCCGCTGGATGCGGGCAGCGCAGGACCGATCATTGTGGAGATCCTTGGGGGAGGCCTTTGTCCAGCAGTGGACGTCTTTCGGCTGAAATGATGATGATGATGAAGAGTACCTACCGCAGCTACCTACATTTTCAGTAGAGATTAAGATTTTTCACGCTATTTCTCCCGTAATGTTACGAATAAAATTATACGAAAATATTTTAGGTAGTTAAATCTTTTTTTTTTTTATTGACCTTTGCTTGAGTCGAAAAAGTACGACGGACCGGACTTCCAGGCAGCGGAAGACTCTACCCCTAAAAAAAGTCATATACCAACGCGTCTAGGGGCGGCTCAAGGGAGCCTCGGACCACGGCCTAGCGCGTTGATATTGAAAAACATCGTGAAGGAGACGACGCCTGAGGGGCTCCGTCTCTGATTTAGGTAAGTCATTTCGCATAACAGTTTATACTATAAGGCCAAAAACACACGGCGCGGTTTGTCGCGGACAGATTGTCACGATCGCGAGTGTACGTAACGCACGAGAAGTTGTCAAACGTTACATTACTTAATTATATAACTACTATGACTGTCAAACGCTACATACTAAATGACAGAACTTCTATAGCTCTTACTTCACCACATGGACTTATTTTATCACCTTAGTTTCACCACAGAATACCAAATAGTAGTCCCTAGTTTCACTATGTCTTCGACAGATCCAAGGATGTTGTAAGTACTCATGCTCTTATTCATGTTGTAGGTACTCATAACATCCTTGGACAGATCTTAGAGCTTCTTGCGCTTTTCGTAGTAAGACACCCCCCACACTAGCGTCTTTTGAGCGTCGACGTCGTGCGTAGCGCTTACAATCATCCGCGTCCGTCTTTTGTTTTACTGTCCTTGCTGCCTATGATTGTACGAATAAGTATCGTACATACTCGTACAACGCACGACGATAACGCTCAAAAGAAGCTAGTATGGGGGGTTCTAAGTTTGCTGATCTTATTGTGAACTTGTATGGAATCCGAGCGTTAAACGCGGTGCGGCACGACAAGCGAGTCCGTGTATTTTCCGACTTAGATAGTCGAATTTATCACTATTAGCAAGATACAGTGTACAATTATTCACTTTTATCAGAGTGCAAGTGTCATGTTATATCATGTTAATCATAATTGGTTGCAAAGTTAAGTTGATAAAACAAAGTATAAAATAGTGTAAATTATATTTCTATACAACATTTGGATATTAATAACCTACCTAGCTAAAAATATCACATATCATTGAACAGTATGTTTGACTAACTTTTCAGATTCAGCGAACAATTTTTTGGCTATTTCAGAGTCAAGGCTTAGTTTAGACGGTTTGATTTCGCGGCAGTTTCTGAAATACTTGCCGCTGACATTAGCGACCTCTGGCGACACAGATAAGTAAATCGTCGTCTGCGCAGCCTCCCAAACAGTCTTGAACAAGAATCCAATTCCAAAACCAACGACATTTCTTAACGCGGCACTCTGAATATTCCTCAATAGATTCGTGGATGCTACTCCAGGGTGTAAGGCGTTCACCGTCACTCCTGTACCTTCCAACCTTTTACTCAGTTCTAAAGCCATCAAATTCAAAAACAGTTTACTATTCGCGTAAACCAAATAGTCACTCCAATATTTTTCCATGTTCAAATTTTCGAAATCCATTTCGGCGTATTTGTGTATCATTGATGATACATTGATGATACGGCTCGGTGCGGACGATTTCATAAGCGGCAACAGCAAGCAAGTGAATAGAAATGGAGCGAAGTAGTTGACTTGCATACCGATGTGTAGGCCGTCCTCGGTCCTGTGATTGCCCAAGCCGCCGGCGCCAGCGTTATTGATGAGCACGTCGAGGCGTTTTTCATTCTTTATAATCAGTTGGCAACACTCCCGAACGGACCGAAGCGACGACAAGTCCAGCTGATAACAATGCACGTCTTTGTTGTTGGAAAATTCTACAATTTCCTTCTTGGCAACTTCTGCCCTCTTTACACTTCTGCAAGCGATGAGGATTCGCGCCCCTCTACTAGCCAAGTCCTTCGCTGTTTCCAACCCTATCCCACTATTACCACCAGTTATCAACACCACTTTCCCCACCATATGAGCACTCGACCGACATATTCCACACGTAAGTTTCTGGTAAAGTTTAAATAACAATACTATCACTAATATTATCACTATGACAGTCAACAGCACCATGGTAAAGTTTTTTTAATAAAGATTTCACAGTTTAAATGTGCGAGCACTATGAAAATACAAATCGATTATGGAGGTCATTCGCTCGATAAGCCACGCCGGACCTATCTGCTAGACGCACGTGTTGATAAGAGTTCCTTAGTTCCGTTATGAAATCACATATCGAAAGAAAAAAGCGGACGAATGTCTGTCGTATTTCCACTACACTAACACGCTGCCAAAAGTGCGCGCGCGCCGCGGTCCGAGTCGTCACGTTACATAATCTGCCATTGAAATTTGTGGACGCGATAGAAACGCGATAGAGCTATATTAAAAAACTACAGTATTATTATTCTTTGAGGAAAAACTCACAGTTTATTAATGTACTCATTTGCATTTTAAACCAGCTAAAATACAATGTAATATATAACCTAACTCTTCTTTATATGTAATACGTATAGATAATATTAGTAACGTCTTAACTCACGCATAGCATAATGCCTACTGTAGATGAGTAGATTCTTGATGTCTTGTCTAGCTAGTTAACTGTAATTTGACGCCAGAACAAGTTCTGGAGCCGGCTATAACGCAATAGCAAACACAGTGTAAAAAACATTGCTATATAATACAAGCCAATTCAACTTATACTCGTATATAGAAAAACTAAGTCGGTGTCAAAATATCTAACCACCTCCGAATTTTCTTTACCCACTTATAAATTTGTGTCGCTGAGCCACTCCAGTAAGTAAGTAAATTGTCTAAGTTTTATGTATATGTTAATCGTTAGTTGCAATATACCTAATTACTGAACATATATATAAGAAATAAGACAGACACAGTATGGATTAGTCAAATAGGTAAATAAAAATATTTTCAGGATATAATTTAGGTAAAGGAGAGAGATGAGAGAAGAGGTCATAGTCTGTAGACTAGTATAATTAGTGCTGTGCTAGTATAATAGGCTGTAATTATTAGTCATACTCAAACCTACCTACTTGCACAGTTAATAAGTTACGAATAAATTTTCAGTTATCTTTTAAATGTTCTCTACCTATTCAATAATATATTATAATGTTATATTAAGACTTGTAAGAATTCTTATACTCTCACAAGAAATAACAATGACGTGTTTGATTTTGCTGGTCTGTCTGTCCCGAACAATGAGCTGACTGACAGCTAATAATCCAGTGAAAACTAACCTTTCGGACCATCAAGTTGATTTCGCGTAAGATAGGTATTTGTTTTCCGAAAAAAATATAATCTAACTCATAAGTAATATGAATAAGTAGTGATATGTTTACAAGCTTTTTGTCGACCTTACATCATGAAGATCTGTTGATGTCCACTGCTGATCCTGGACAAAGGTCACCACTCCAACGACGACCTTTGAGGTATCATAACATGTTCTTACTTCTGCCTGCACAAAAAATAAGTTATGTAATGTAAGCCGCATGGAAATAATTTTGTAAGTAAATAGAGGCCCGAGATTTTCGGAGTTGAAAAACTGTTCCATTTAATGAGTAGACGGCAGACTTTCAGTAATGGAATGCCACCTGAAGAAGAATAAAGGACCAGCTTGGACGTCTAAGGCCTGTTCATCCTAATGTAGCGTGGGCTTCCTAATGAAGACGTGTGCGTTTAAAATAATTTAACGCCATTTTAAATTGTGCATTGCAGTAAAACAACCTACCTACTAAAACAAACATCCTGGCAAGCTTTTAAGCCTCGGCGCACCGGTCACCTTTATGAGAGGTTAACCGAACCGAAAAAAATCTGAATCCAAAAAAAAACAAAAATCTGAATTTAATGGTAGGTACAGGTAAGAGACACCCCTCACTAGCATTTTTCGAGCGCCTTCCAAGCGTCAAAGTTGTGCGTCGCGCATGCAATCATAGCGAGGCGAGTGAAACAAAAGACGCACAACTCCCGGAAGACGCTAGGGGGGTCTCTAATTTACCAACATTATAAACTGCAATGAGCCTCTTGTTATGGATGTGAATAAAAAAGGTAGCCATCTTTATGTGTGTATCTTGTATTACGATATTATTTTTTCTACATTTAAGGGCAAAAATATGTACCTACCTAATGTGTACAAAGTATGTAATGTGTGATGTGCATTTGAAACGGTTTTTATAAGTATATTTTATAGTCAAGTTAAATTCCCATAAAACGGGAATTCTCCCAAAGAAACCTATCAAACTTGAAATAAAGCTCTCTGATTCGAATCAACTCACTCACTCAGATTCATACCATCACACGGCGTCAAAATATAAAAGCCAAGGTTGCCTCCAGACTCATTACTCTTCGCCACGATCCAGCGAATATCAAAAGCTTAAAAGGTATTCGTCCCGGTTTATGGGCAGCCCTGGAGAGGCGCTTATCCACTTGGCTCAGATTCCATTCGGTCTGAAGAAAAATAACAAATATTCTCTGCCGATTTAGTGCTATTTTGTAGAGGCAAGCAGAAAAATACTTATTAAAAATTGTATTAAAAATTAAAATAACTTCCCAAAACAATCCAATCAATTGTATTTTCAAAGTTTTTCACTGTAAGATGAAATCGTTCGCCCAAGACGTTTATCATCAACGTCATCGTACAAATAAAAGACGTTCACTGCTAGACAAAAGTCTTCTCTAAAGATCTCCACAACGATCGGTCCAGCGCTGCCCGCATTAAGCTTCTTCGTTAACGTCGGTCCACCCTGTGGGGTAATCAAAATATAAATATCTCCCCGGACACATGAACGAACGAATGAAATAATCTAACACAACTACGATTTTTCTTGCTCAACACACAACACAATTCTACGACAAGAGATTTATGACGATTAACTAAGGATTTTATAAATACTCCCGTTAGTACTTATAAGATCATTCATTGCATTTAATATAAAAATCTGTGAGAAATCCGCCATATTGATGTTTCTTCTAAAAGGATGAAGATAAGTATACTTTACACGACAAAAAACTATATCTCCACTCTTCACGCACAAAACCTCATGCAATCCCGTATATTTCGGATAGAGTAAGGCACCTATTTCACGGGAGACAAAAGACAAAAGACGAAAGGGACGCAGTAATGCGTTAGAATGAGATACAAATACACCGCGCTCACTCTTGCGCATAACTGCGTCCCTTTTGTCTTCTGTCTTTGACTACCGCGAAATAGCAGCTTAAAACGGGCCAAGTGGACACAGACGTCCCATAGGATTGCCGTCGCGTCCTATTTAAAGCTCCGCAATTTGTCGCATCAGATCACATCAAACGATCTCATTACCAGCGTGCGTCAACGCCACCTTCATCAACAAACAACGTTACGTGTTAACTTTTCACATCGATGTGCAGCCTTTTCGTGTTGGATAAAATCTGATTTCGTTTTTTTGATAACCATCACACCATCACCTGCTCCGAGCTTCACCGGTGGCATAGTGACTAGGGCAATCGGCTTCCATTCTGGAGGCACGGCGCGGCGACTAATGTGTTTTCGATTTTCGAAATTTTTTATTTACCTGTCAGACGATTACAGATATATTTGCGCTTGTTGTACTCCTTTCATAATACATTGTGGTCGTACAGCGGCAGCAAAAACAAATTTGCAATACAAAGGTATTTCTGCTGCTTCTATTGTCTAATTAGCTTTCGCATTGTTTAGAATGGGTGCGCTATTGACTGCAAATAAACTTGCCGTGTCGTGCGCACGTTAACTTGAAACAGATACTACTCTCTTACATTAAAGAAAAAAAACATCATTCGAATCGTGCAAAGAAATTTAAAGGTTGTGTGTGAATTTGATCAACTTGCTTTAGGGTAAGGTGGTCGACTAAGGCCTGTTCGCCTTTATTCAAGAGAACAGGAACCCCTCGGCAGGAATTTAATATAATAATTATAAGCTGAGACGAGTGCCTGGTAAACTTCGAAACTGGCGATCCTGTTCCTATTAAATGTTGAAATTACTACTTTCATCACTTTGCCTTCAGTCATACTCGTTGTTGCGAACCTGCCAGTTCTGTTCAAACATGGTTCAAACTATTTTTAGCATTATTTCCGCAATTTTCGTATCGCCTCTTTAACTTTTAAGAGTTTATTCTTCATTACTGTTGTGAGACGAGAGCCAGTCTTGGTTTGAGCAAAACTTTGCAACTTCATTAAAATTTGACGTCGAAAATTGATTTGTGTAATCTTATTTCGAATAAAACATTTTTTTTTTGTTGGGTAATGATATTGGTATAGCAAATGCGTAGGTAGTTACGTTCATTTGTGCAACTCACAATTAACTTTCCATTGAATTTATAAAATGAATAATTGACCTCCTAACTACACGTTTGTTAGCCGCAGTAAAAGTTCCCATTAACACCCATTAAGTACTTTTACCTTTCAGGTAACTAGATACCTATAGTCTATACAAATATTATGTTTAAATACTTTTTCGTTCCTAATTACATTGCCTTACAAAGTCGCTTTGTAAAGCTGTTCAAACTTACCATTATGAATTAATTAAAGAACCCCAAAAAAATACCGCAAAGCCGATTCGCTAATTAAATTCCCTTCCAGCGATGCTCAAGGGAAAACGCAAGAATCCTTAAAAAGGCCTTCTCTTAGAATAGAACCCTATAATAATTATTATAGGGGTCTAATTAAAGTGTATTCACCTAATTAGACTCGAGACAAATCGTGTTGGGGGCTTATTCCCAACTCGATCTAACTTTCTCAACTCTACCACAATCTGAATTCGATTGAATTCAAATAAAAATGAAAAGGTGCATTGAATTGAATTGAAGTGAAATAATTGTTCGTTTATCATTGTTGAATACATTTTACTTCAAAGTGTCTTTTTATTTTAGTTGTTTAAAAAACCCTTAATAAAATATTATATATTTATTTATTTCCTAATAAACTATTTACAGGTAAACTTCAATTTATAAACTTTGTTTTTGGTTTCGAATTATTTTTTTAATCTATCACTCAGTTGCAAAAAGGCTCATTAAATATTTAAAGTGGCATTAAATACTAATCTTCCATTAAAGTGTTGCACAAAAGCAAATCATGTCATAATAAATTTTAAATTTAATGCTTCATTAAGTTTAATGGAAGAACTGTCAAACCCTCTGTCAAACCTATCTTTATCTCATTTTTGGTTGCACAACGCGTCTTTATCGTCTAATGGGCATTATTTTGACGTTTCTTTCATTAAAAATATAATTGGCCGTGAAAGCTCCATTAAAGCTAAAAATTGTCAGGATATTTAACGAAAGATGTCTTTATCTAGTTGCAAAAGCTTGAAATATTTAATTTACCTTACTTCTTTAGTACTTTAACCAATAGGTTATTTTATTATGGTTGCTTTCTAATATCAATTACTTAAATAACATTTCAAATGCTAAATAAAACACAGAAAATGTTTCTCAGTATAATATATTTAAGATAATAATCGTGTAAATCATGTAATATTATGTAAAGAAAAGAAAAAGTAAAAGTAGGTATTAAACTGATATTTAATTGATATACCTACTTACTTTTAATTCCTACATTTTTACACTGAGCTAAAACAGTACATACATTGCATTCCCCTACTTTCTTCCGAGCTTTTTGTTTCATATTATCATACAATGTTTTGAGCTGCTCTGTCCCTCTGTAGCCTGTAGTAGTATTACTGTTGTACTTTCTAGAAATTGCCTTCCAGGCTTCGGTTTTTTTGCGTACATACGTTCCTCCCATCCTTTTATCTTCAATAATACGCTTATAACTGGAACAAAAGTAATTTATTTGTTTACAACTTTTCCGGCGACAATCGAGGTTTAGATTTTTGTGTGAGAAGTATACTCCGTAATTTCAGTTAGGTATTACTTACATAGCTAGTCTGTGTAGTCCTGTTTTGCATAATTTGCCTTACGGTAGCATTGTTTAACATATTAGTAAAATTATTTAATAAACGAAAATGTTGTAAATAACACACTCACCAGTTCACTACTGCTAACATGATTTTCTACTGCCCTGTGTAGTTGGCACTCCGCTCCCGTTTTTTCTGCACTTCAGCCATCACAAAATAGCAAAAAATACAAAAAAATCGACAATAACAGTTTTTTTAAAGCCACGAATTGTAAATATGAATTGCTCGTGAACTGTCTATGTCAAACAATATTTGCTTTTTTTGAAGTTTTATGGCTCGGCTACCATCAAATACGACAGATCTGCGTCATTACATTCACTCTTTTTTAATTTCCATACTGTTTCTGAGGGCAACATTTTTTAATGAGAGCTTTAACTAATGAAGGATTATCCTGGCATAATTTATTTTTATGCAACGTCTTTAAACTAATGAAATCATTAGAGTTAATCTTCCATTACCAAAGGTACGATTTAATGCCAGCTTTCTGCAACTGAGTGTATATCATTATTATTTTCTTCTCTGACTATATTTTACTAAAAAGTCTCAGTGTGTCTCGGTCATGTTTTTTTGGAGCGTTCTATTTCAACCGAGTTGCTCAAGTCATGATTTTTTTTTTGTTTTATTCGTGTACGCTTTAAAAAGTGGCAAGTTAGAAAAGAGTTAAGTTGGGAATAAGCCATGTCGGATGGTAAACTCCGCAAACTGCGAACGAGGCTTCACTTTACAGGCCTGTTAAACTCTTATATTGTTGAACTTTGGTCGTAACTTTGAGACACCAATTACGGTCTTAATACAAAGGTGATTAAGGTGATTCTACAGTGCATCAAATGAATATTCAATGAGAATCCCTGATTTTAACCTATGATTTACTGTAGAAGTTTGCAACATTGTACCAGGGCAGCGGTAACTTTTAGCGCCTAGAGTTTTAGGATTAGCAACGTTGGCATTTCACTCCCTTGCAACGCATCATACTCAATGGCAGGCGTCACAGATGTCTATGAATTATGATAAGAATTTAGTTGATTAATTCGTTCCAAAATAAGATAATTTTGGCTATAAAATTATTAAATATTTCATACAAATTAAATTAAATATGTGTAAGTTTTTATGATTACAAGACGCGAGGTTTTACATCATAAATGTATTAAAGGGGAGCGGTGCGGTGGCCTCTTTATCAAAGTACGTTATCAATTGTAATCAGTAGATAATCAGCTACTAATACAGTTATAACGAACGAGCACAGTCTTGAAAGTAAAATAAGACAGAAACACGATGTATTTTTCTTTCTCCTCGTTAATATTGGCGAACATAGTGTTTCTTATAATAATAAGATTATACTGTTGGCTAACATGCGGCAAGTGTCGATGCAGCAGACATTTAGTGGGCAAAGTGGTGATAGTGACTGGCGCCAATGCTGGCATCGGGTTTGATACAGCCAAGGACATGGCCGAAAGAGGGGCGCGTGTGATTCTGGCTTGCAGAAGCGAAACACGAGGTACCGCAGCTAGAGACACAATTATCAAACTCACTGGCAACACCGACGTCCACTTCCGTCGACTAGACCTGGCATCCCTAACCTCAGTGCGATCCTTCGCTTCCAACATAATATCCACAGAAAAACGCCTCGACATTCTCATCAATAACGCCGGAATATACATAGCTGAAAACCAGAAAACAGAAGACGATCTACTTCTCGGTATGCAAGTCAACCATTTCGGACCTTTCCTGCTTACTAACCTTCTTCTACCGTTGCTGAAGTCATCAGCTCCTAGTCGCATCATCAACGTGTCATCCATCGCCCATCAATACGCCAAGTTGGATCTTGATGACTTGAATTGGAAAAAAAGAGACCATTACAGTCAAAACCAAGTATATTCTGATACTAAATTGTGCAACGTTTTGATGACAGTGGAATTAGACAGACAGCTAAAAGGCACAGGAGTGACTGTCAATAGCCTGCATCCAGGAGTCATTGTGACAAATATTTTAGAGTCGTCGAAGGCTGGGTACTTAAAGTATATAAAGTACGCCCTCAATTTAGTGAGTAAAACGTCGTGGGAGGGAGCGCAGACGACTATTTACCTAGCGGTATCCCCCGAGGTGTCTGAAGTGAGCGGGAGATATTTCAGAGACTGTTTCGAGGTGAAGACATCAAAAGATGGACAGGATAAGAAACTGGCTAGGCGACTCTGGGAGATCTCCGAGAAACTCGTCAAACTGAAGTGAATTAATTTAATTATTTGTTGAAGTATGTATATAAAATGCTCGCATAGTAAAATACTAGATTTTCTATCCTTTAATTTGTTAACTATAGGATGCTATAAGTAAAACTCACATGCATTCTCTTTAGATTACACCATAGCACACATATCCTTTACCTCGGTGCAAAAAAAGCGCAGCTATAGTTATAGAAGACATCGATCTGTTTAAGGTAAGAGTACTATAACAGGTTCAGCAAATCCTTTAATAACTACAAATGGTCATTCATCCATCACTTAGTTAAACTTTCTTAATTAAAACAGATCAGCTTTTAATATCAGACCTAGAGCTAACCATGTTATAGACACTAAACTATTATTATAATAGATATTTGTATTTTTTCATATCTATATTAAGTGGCTCCTCTTACAACGTCTGGATTGGATTTTTTTGTAGTAGAAAATGTCTCAGTCTGCATTCTAAATGATGTGATTTAATTACGTTTGAATAAATGTATCATTTTAAATAAAGTAAATCTTAAAATTAAAATGGCAGCATTAAAATAAACTACGCTACGCTCCGTGAATTATTATCATAAATCACTTTTCTGTTGGCGAAGCTTCTCGTCTCGTCTTTTGTATTCAAGCCCTCGTCCAGTATAAAATATAAGCAAAACTTAGAGATGGCACTCAAAAAGAACTGTATCGAAAATATGGAGCATGGCGACTTCGCAAGATATTGAACTTTACAGCGCATCTACGAAACTTTATCCGGCGACTGGCTTCAGCTGCAGGTTTTAAGGATATTTACTTTGCAGAGTTACTGGTTGTGTCGGACGACGAATCAAATCTACAACATTTTGAGTTATAACAATTTTGGTAGTGTTTTTAAAAGATGCTCCTCTAGAAATTTGAAAAAAAGTAAGTATAAAAGCCCTTGCACAAAAAAATAACAGATTGAGAGATTGTATTTGAAATGGGCACACCCCGTGTGGTAGGACTGGTAGGAAAGCGTGTAAAAGAGGAAAGTTTATAAATTAATAAAACCCAAACAAAGAAATAAAAATAGGAACTTGGAAATCGATTAAAATATAATCATATTTAAAAAACTGATGCTGGCGACGACGACGGAGTCGCCTGGTCAAGGAACCAGTTAAGCAACGAACATGTAAACTTGGAAGATTAACATACGATTATGATTTAAAACGGGATATTCACCAAAAAGTGGAAGTTTAGTTATTAGTTGTTTAATCACGCAATAACGGCTGAAATGAATTAAATTTTGACATGGACGCTCCAACCGATTTGATGTGTGGTGTCAAGACATGTGGAATCGGTAACAAGCGTAAACGTAGGTATATATGGGTACAGGGCGGTTGGACGAAGAAAGGAATTCGATATAACGTCAAGCCAGGCACGCCGCCGCTGGCACGATGCCTTTTCTTCGCCATTGTCACACCGAACGCCTCTCGCTTGCGCATCGATGCAGTCGCGTATTTTCTTTGGAAAACGCCGGGAAATCTGATAATTTCATACAACACCCGATATCTTAATTTTTTATTTCATAAATAAAATCCTAACACAACGTAACGCGACAATCGTTCAAAAACTAAACGTTCAAAAAGAAAATTTACTGATAGGTACAGATTCTACTAAATTGTATTTTATTGAAAAAACAATTTGATACCAGAATGTAATGGCAGAATTTCAATCGTGGTTTCATAACATCTAGGTATGATATACATAGTGGCGTAGTTATCATAGTTACTCTTTGATCATAGTTACTCTTTATAAATAATAAGGATGTAAAAAGCATTCTGCGTTGATTTCTGATTTAAAGCCTAATACATATCCAAGTAAGAGTGAATAGTAAAAACCGAGGGTGTTATATATACTATATATATATATATATAAAAACTAAAAACTGACATTGATTTTTTATTACAGGAAATGTACGAGTATTAGTTACAATACTTTATAACTCAGAACGATTTACGAGTAATAATGTTCTGTGATAGTATGTAGGTTACATACTATTCTACTAAGCGCGACTTTCCCACCTCTATACAGATTTATGAATTTTATGATTGATAGTAGAGCATTGTCACATTTGACATCCAACTGCCAAATTATTTCAACAATGCCCTAAATGTACGCAATATTTTAAAAGTTTTGTAATGTGGAGAGTATGAAAACGCTCGTTATTACAAAGCGATAAGACATCGCTTCCAAGATGAATCTTGACGAAGAAGACGCAATCATTCTGTCTCCCTCCTACTTCTGGAGCTGCATCACCCTCAACGAAGACTGCCCATTCTTCTCCAACCTCGACCCAAAACTGCACTACTTCGGTTTCACCGTGGCCGCCCTATACGCCATCTTCGTCATAATGGTAATATCGGACCTCGGCTTCTTCTGGTCTTTAGACAACATGCAACGCAAGATCGAGTATTACATAAAACTGGTGACGAGTAAGGCGAACCGTGTGCAGGTTAGCCAGAGGAAGTTGATAACGATGCAGGAGAGGACTGAGAAGCAGTTGCATAAGAGCCGTGATTGCACTCGCATGCTGACTTGCCTGCGAGGAGCGATGTGTGCAGGAGATCCTCACGTGTTGAACCTTCCCGCGGCTTGCGAAGACCTTGCAGCAGACGATACGTGGAGTAACGTGAAGAACTTCGTCGAATTTTAAGCTTTATTCTGAATACGTTAAATTGTAAAATCGTTTCCTAATGTATTTAAGGTCTGAAGAGTAGTCTCTAAACAGTTTGATACATGAACAAAATATAATGTGTAAATTCTGAATGTTTTTTTAGTCATCGTTATAATTTCAGCCTGCAGTGGACATGACAGAGGCCTGTCCCAAATATCTCCACAACAATCGGTCCTGCACTGCACTTTTCCAGCGGCTTCCGGCATGTTTTTAGTGGGAACGGAACCTTAAATAATAATAGGTAAAGCAAAGATGAAGCAAAATTATAATGCTTTCTATATTTCATTTTTATTGGTAGTTATTAAAACCGAAGAAAAAAAAAAGTAACTTGACGTGACCGACTAAATATTTGGTCTTACCACACAATATTTAAACACTTGTCGACAGGAAAAACTCTTGTATAAAAACCTTTAAAAGGAGATTTTTAGGCACCATTTTCCATGACGCTTCTCTTTGAGGCTTATATCATCATTCTTAATACTGTCTTACGCCTATTATTTTCTTCTGTTCTGACGCTTGGTGGTTTCGTATATTTTTTATTACATAAAGCGTTGCACGTACAGATCATAAATAAAAAAATATTAACCCAAATCTAGTTCCACTGATTAGTTCAGCCACTGAAAAAGTTACAGCTAATTTCCAAGCGTTTGCTGGCGAACCACGCTATCTTATTTAAAGTAAAGTATGCGTAAACTTTAACGAATCCAGCGACAGCGGAAACTCCCCGGTTGAAGTTAAGCAATTAAGAAGAGGCTAAGCGACGAGATTGCATGAAGCAAACTTGTGTTTTCCGTTCCTAAAACTATCTTCATTACACTAGATCTGCGAATGTGGGGCATGCTCGCAAACATGAGCACCAGCTCGCAGCGCTATCTGCGTTTCGGTCACCGGAGTGCAGAATGACAGAGACGGATGTACAGTCATGAATACGCAGACCCCTATTTTCCATTGGTCTCTCCGGTCCCTAAGGCCTTTAGGTCTCTGGCCCCTACGCTCTTAAATTGCTACAAGTTAAGCCAGCCGACATCAAATTTTGATTCTGATTGTCAAACGTACATTTCAATTAATCAGTTTCAAAATGATAACAATCAACATCAATAACAATCGACTCTAACCCCTAATTTCTAAAGAAGAAATCATAAATAATATCTAGTAATAATATGTGGGGACATCTCACACACGGCCGTCTGACCCCAAACTAGGCAGAGCATGTACTATGGGTATCAGACAGCTGATATACATACCTACTTAAATACACAAATGCTCATCACACGAATGTTTTCCCTTGGTGGGATTCGAACCTGCGACCCTGTGCGTAGAAGGCAGGCGTAGTTCCAAATAGGCTACGATGTTTGTGATCTTTTTAACTTTAAAACTATTATTATGAGAATACTTCATTGAACCTTTTAGGGCCTCGCTTGTTCAAAATGGCCTCCAATAGATTACCTAACTAAAACCGGCCCTGTAGATGCGCTGTCGAAAACAGCGGTTGTGTATGCGGAAACAGGCAGCCGATACCTACAGCTTTGCTGGACACGATTATAGGTAACTATAGCTTAAGATTAAATATTTGCGTACATTCTGTTTTATGCTTTCCTGGTAACCGTTTTAACCCTTATCATTCCTAGCTTAGCAGACGAATCAGGTCGGATTTCGCAGATATTATTTACACCTTAAACACTTTTGAAACTTAATTTTACTATCCTTAAGGAAGTTAACTGACATATTTTATAAGGAATACATGGCTTATTTTTTTATTTAGCAACACCCAAACTTATGAAAAAATTTAACTAAAAGTAAGCAGAGTAAACAAAAATTACCTTTTACCACGCCCACGGTAAAAGTAGACGGTAGTGAAATAATATAAAGCTTTTTGAAGTTTAGTTGGTAGCAGATAACTATTGGCATGGCTCCAGCTGATTCTAAAAATTCCAGCACATGCTGACCACGTAGAACAACTTCACAGAATTCCCAAACACCTAGAGATAGCTATGTTATTAGAATAGAATGTATCCGGCATCTAACGTGTTCGTAAAACATCTGAATTTTGTTAAGATTTTCTTTCAGTCTGAAAAATTATCAAAAATTACAATTTATTAAAATAATTGTGCCGTCCGGAGAAGCAAGAAAAATTGCCAAAACGAAAATTTTCAAATCATTTTTACAAGCTTTTGTTTAGTTGGTCTCACCTCTCGGTTTCTTTGTATCTCTAAATCTTGCAGGCTTTCTTCATATTTTCATAGATGAAGTACTTTGAAATAATACCTTATTATTACACAATATATAACTGGTCAAAGAAAAAAAACTAAATAAATTAAATAGACATTTCACATTGACATTCTAAATAAAAGAAAACAAATATAGTTTGATAATTTACATCAGTTCGTGACCTATACAAAAGTGAAAAGGTGGAAAAGTAGCGCAAAAGGCGAAGTAATAGTATTGAATATGTTAGGAAGATCGTTGTTGACCGCGGTGATGCGCAGTGGCCGGCCGATGATGAGCCGGCCTGCGACTCCTGCGTTCCACGTGCCCAAGCGCAACTGGGCGCAAGTGGGCCACGTCATCT
Organism: Teleiodes luculella; assembly: GCA_948473455.1. Taxonomy (NCBI): domain Eukaryota; kingdom Metazoa; phylum Arthropoda; class Insecta; order Lepidoptera; family Gelechiidae; genus Teleiodes; species Teleiodes luculella. The sequence continues at coordinate 3,450,273 of OX419589.1, read as the reverse complement.
GCGTCCCGCCCAGGGTCAAGGTGTCTTTGGCGGTGAGTAGACCGATGATTGAGGTCTGAAAATTATTTGTCAAAGCAATTTTATTCCGAGTCATTATAGTTGTAAAAATAGAGGCAGCCGCAGTTTTGATCCTACATTCATCGAGCCAGCAATTTTCGAACCTTGGTTACGGACTCGCAGTAAGGTTACATGTCAGAGAGTCAAGTTCGGGGCGGAAGTTGGCAGTATATTTCTAGTAAAATAGTTGTTGAAGCGATTTTTTTTTTAATTCAATATGTTGATCGATATAAGATTCACAAATCACTTTTCGACGTCAAATTTTAATGAAGTTGCTAAGGTTTATTCAAACCAAGGCTGGCTATCGTCTCACAATAATGACGAATAAACTCTTTAAAATTTAAGAGGCGATGTGCGATATTAGTTTGAACAGAACTGGCAGGTTCGCGCAATGTGTGCACTGTAGGCCTACTATGTAAGTAGCGACAGGCTCGAGAAGCTGTCAAACGCGACATAGTGACATTAGATCCATAGTAGTTCTGTCAATATGTCGCGTTTGATAGCTTCTCGAGCCTGTCGCTACTTACATAGTAGGCCTACTGGTGTGGAGATGAACCCGTGACCGCAACGTGAGAGGTGATAGGTATTACACACATGGACATCTGACCTGACCCCAAACTAGGCAGTGTCAGTCAGCTGTCAGACAAGTGTCTTCACACGAATTTTTGCCGTGGGCGAATTCGAACCCGCGACTCAGTGCTTCGAAGGCTACAGGGCTGTCAAATAATAAGTAAATAGATCTCAGAGATTACCCGTAAAAATGTCTTAGTGTAAGTTTATTAAAGTATTTACTGTTGTTGTTGCAGGAGAAATTAATGCATTTTACCATCATGTATGTGGTCTGGTTTACACCACTGGCTTTCCTGATGACCCAGCTAAAAGTTTGGCGCCGACTTTACATTGAGAATTAGTTCTACTCCACATATTATTATAATTGTCTGTGGCGCCTGTGACCGTTCACTTTTTTTTGTTTATTAAACTTGATTCCATAAAAAATCTTTATTATTTACTATACTTTATATGACAAAGGAAAGGTAGTCCTTAAAGCCTGTCCTTCTTCATATTATAATCCATAAAAGTTTTATAAATTCAAAAGTAACTCTGTCAGTATGTTAGGCTTTCATGCCAAAAGCACAACTTATTTTGATGCTATGTTTGATGATGGAATAGAGACCTTGTTTTGTTAATATTGTTGCGGTTGTAATAATAACACCGAAATTCCAATTAGCATGACCGAAGTTTTGCGTTACCGAAATTGTTTCAAAAGAAACTGCCTGTTCTTGGCTAGTTCAAGTAAAAAATAATTCGCACTGTTGCTATTGTTAAACCCCTGGTAAGTTATACTGCATCTGCATAGTAAAATTAAAGACAATTTAGTATAGCTAGTGGGCTATGTAATTTTTTTTTCCATTGCCTAACCCTTGGGCCCTCTATCTAGATGCACATCAGCATCACTGGTCTTGAGGAACCAGAATTGGGATTGGGGATCTGAAGAATTTTGTACTGTTGATGAACATTAATGAAAGTCTATAACTTTTGTTTTTATAGTTTTATTCACACTCTCTTAATAAATTACTATATTTAAGTACTTATTCCTACTTATTTGTTAATTTTATACAAAGCTTTAGTTTTAACTCCAATCTGTTACAAAGAAGCATACTTAACATCTAATGTGATACTATATTATAATCTTACAATACTATTTTTTTTATGCATGAATGCTTTTACAGTTTACAAAACCTTAATGTCGGCAGAAAACAAGAAACAATGAAATCAAGTTAAAACGAAAACTTAACATAAAACAAACAAACACAGCCATTTCAAAAACTGAACAACATCACAGAAACTTAACAACAACTCAACTCTTAAAACTACACAACAGAAAAAACAACAAACAGTTATATTTACAGTCCACAGTTAACCTTTTTTAGCAAAATTTGGAATCAAATAGTTTTCTAACATTAGTCATGTCTGTATGTCTGTATTTAGTTAGTTTGCATGAGAATTGTGAAAAATTAAGAAAACGTAAAAAAATATCGGTCAAGTCCAGCTTAACGCGATAACAAAACGGAACAAAAACATAACAATTTATTTATAACTAGCAACAAACTGCAACAGCGTAACAAGTATTTTATCCCCGTAGTCAATTCACAGCCAATATTCAAAATTAAACAGTAATTTTCGATTCACCACTTTGTATTTTCTGTTAAACAAAGCAATTTATACCAAAACAGTATGGCAATCAACTTTACTCAGTGAATACGAATTGTCCATTACGCCTGCTAAATATTAAACGTTTTCATGGGGGACAAAATGTTCATTAAGCCGTTGTAATTAACAAATGAACAAAATAAAACGTCATTTTAGCAACCATTTGTAGATAGGGGTAAAGTAAAAGAAACAAAGAAAAAAAAATGAAAATCTTAAAAATAATGAATAAATTTATAATTGAAGCGAAAAACGACATCTGTTGAAAAAGTAATAAACTAAATTATAGCTTTAAAAAAACTAATTTAAAAATAAACTGAAAAGACCAGCAAGGTTGCTTAAAAGACGTTAACATAAAAAAGCATTCCGATAAAGTTTCACTGTAGAATTTGTTATTATTGTTGTCTAAAGTTTTGCTAAAGTAGGTATTTTTACTTATTGTCAAAATAATCTTGCAAAGTAAGAATTTATCATAGATGATTACTGCAGTAAACTCTATCGGAAGGCAATACATCACAAATCTGTTTGTACCAGCAAACTGATTGATACAAGTTAGGCACTGAAGGCTTTAAGGCACATCGTGATTTTTCCAACTGAAGTGACAAACAAAAATCAGTCTAACGAATTAACGATGTATTCAAAATAAAGGCGTGTTAATATTCATTGACAAATTTGAAATATTAAACCCGGTAACTTAACTGCTTCAATCAATTTATAAATTGAAATTGTAAATCATTTATAATTTTGTCAGCTATTTTTCATAATTTAATTTGCTTCAAGAGTAAGAGCGACTGATTAATTGGCTAGGTATACTGTTTACTTTTCGGAAATTGAAATGATATTATTTCAAAAGAATGACCGCCTGAAACCACAAAATACCAGTATCATCGAAATGTGGGAAAACAAAAACTCAACTTAACAGAACAACGGTTAAATCAACAAGGAATATTAACGAACTCCATCGAAACAAAACGAAGATGGCAACAAATCAAACAGAATTGAATGGCAACAATTTCGGTAACGCAAAACTTCGGTCATGCTAATTGGAATTTCGGTGTTATTATTACAACCGCAACAATATTAACAAAACAAAAACTCAAAAGTAACAGCAAACATCCACGAATGAGACCAAATTTGAAAATTCGTTTTTGATGGTGTTATACTAAAAAACAAGGTAAAGTAACCAAACAAAAACTCAATTAAGTAACAATAACAAGTTGTAGCTTTAGGCATTTTACTTAGGTAGGTATCATGTTATGAATGTTTTATTCTTAATGCATGGTTTCCAAACAAAAACTGTGAATGTAATTTCGAACAAATACAATTAACATTAACCATCGATTAAAATAAGTTTGTTTTTAAAAACAAAACAGAAACTCGAAAATTTTACGAGACAGGAAAAGAGAAAGGAAACATATTATTTTAGTGTACCTTACTTGAAATTGAATTGTAATTAAAAACAAAACAAAAACTCAAAATTTCAGCGAAGCAGGAAGATAGGGGAATTGAATAAGTCTTAGTATTCAAACAACTTTAAACTGAACTTTGGGTCGAGCCTTTTTTTAATAATATGTTGACTATGTTTACTTTGTTTTTACTGAAACTTTGTATCTATTGAACGTGCAATCAAAAACAAAACAGAAACTTAAATTGGTCGTAACAAATATCTGCTAACAAAAAACTGCAGATTGAGTATTCAAAACAAGGTTAACACTACACAAAACGTAACATTTCCAGTCCAGCTGGACATGTGAAACTTAAACATGTTACTAATAAGCTAACAGAAACTGAACAATGAGTCGGTAACTAAAGAAATGGAACTTAACAAGAGATTCAAACACAACTGCATGTAACATAACAAACACTGCATGTAACTTAACAAACAACCGATCATTAAGGCGAACACGAAACAGTTTTGGTATCTATATCGACTTACCCTAACCTACCCTACGCCCTAACCACAGACATATAAGCAAACAAACATTATTGGAAAGCAGACTAAACATTATTGTATAATACAAAGAATGCCGCGTGGCATGCATTTCCACTTAAGCTACATAAGTTTTGTTGCTTTTCTTTAACATAGTTGGTAATATTTGGAACAAAAATAGTAAAGTACTATATTTATGAATGTAAAGGAGTACTTCAGTATACAAACACCCGCAATAACTGTTTATAAATATATTAATTTGGCAATTCAAAAATAAGCTACGAGTGAAAAGTTGCCACGCGTTCTAAGTATGTAATGTTTGGTCTGCTTCCCTTTATATGTCAGTGGCCCTAACCGTGTATCCTAAAGTGCAAACGCTAAGGTAAAATTCTAAACTAATCTACCTAAATGCCTAACTATCTTTGGGTTTCTAGGAAAACAATTTCTTTCACCTGATTTTCATGTCTCGTTGAGCTCTATGATGTGGCGGCATATTGTTTCATCTTTTTTGATCAATCAGTTTTAGATGTAGTTCTGTTGAGTTTTTGGCGATGTTGCGGATTTGAAGTTATTGTAGTGGTTACAGTTGTCAAATCGTTGTAAAAGCTGGTCACTGTGGTCATCACAATTTGCTCGTATTTCATATCTGTAAAGAAAAACAAATTTATAGAGAAAGAACAATAGAAAATTAGTAGTGATTAGGAAGTGGGATTCGGTTAAGTTCTATCAAATTATACTAAACTAAAGACTACGACTTCACAACAATGTTAAATAGAAGTACAGAAATATATATAAAACCAAATTAGATAGGTATTACAAAACGAAAACATTTTAAGAGAAAATTAAGAAAAAAGTAAAACTTACCATAACTTTTCTTCAAAAGCACTTGAAAATTTGCAAAACTGCATTGTAGTATTCTAATTGGATTATACACTGAGAATTTACCAAATAAATTCCAAACTTTTAATAAGTCACTAGTATTTTCAATCACAATATTTACACGGACTTTTAAACTTTTTTTTATACAAGTCCCCGGGGTTCCGTCTGGCTACCCCGGGGACATCGGATTCGGAAGTGTGACCGTTAGCGCCCTACTACCCTTATATATACGTCTCCCAAAATCCCCTCCCGCCGCCCCGTGGGATCGCGGGCGCACGTGTGTTCCTTGCGTAAGCGCACACAATAAGTTCCTTTACCGTATTCTTTTGTCCAATCGCCCCTTGGTCTTGCCTTGTCTGTTTACCTGGGGAGAAATCTCGCCCGGTGGGAATACTCGCAGCTGAAATCGAATTATATTATAGAGTGCTATAATCGCACGGTCGTCGTAAGAGGGTTGATTCGAATACTTTCACACGGTAAGCTCTTTATTGTTATGCAGATGACTCTTGTAAAGTAACGGACAGTTTATTGCGCAGTCTTCGAATGTATTGCGATGCATCTTATGCTTTTCAAAATTAATAATAATCTAGTTTACGATAGATTTTACCACAACAAATAACTTTTGTTTTATAGAATACTTTAAATACTTTCCCACTGCATTCCTATTAGTAGGTGTATTTATTTGCATTAGGTACTGACTGACCAAAACAGGATAATTTACTTGATCGATTGAACCTAAAATATTATTTTATCTAGCTTCTATAGGATTAACAAAATTATAAACACTAATAAAAGTTATGATCTAACTACAATAATATTCCTATTATATTCTAGCTTTTCTTGTACTCATTTTTACTAAATATGCGTTAGTAGAGATTAACATTAAAATCCACCGAAATATATGAACATTCACCTATAGACCCTATAGTAAACACATTAGTTATAATCGAAATGGTCATTCTATAAATAATAATCTTAGCACTACATGTACCTAGAATCTGTCATAAACAGAATCTGTCGTGAACCGAATAAAGGCTTTTATCCTACCAGCTTTAGGTTCTACGCATATGCCTAGAGTCCTCAATTGAAATGTCTATAATAGAGGGGTTGGAACCTAACACGAGTGCGCGATACTCGAATTCGCCTGAAGAAGCCGTCATTAATTTACGAAACACAAAGCTCGCCCGCGATTGACTTGGCCAAGTGTTTTGCACCGAACAAAAGCCCTTTCTGTGTGGGAACGTGCCTGCTAAAATAATGAGCCTTTTAATTTATAACGTGAAAGGTGACCCCTCTTTGCACTGGCTTAGGTGATGTACTGCGTGTAAGTAAATGGTTGTTTAATTAACAAGTAAATACTCGTACTTGAGGGCATCTCATACAGGGCTACTTGACTTCATACAGCTGATTTACATGCCATTTATAATAAAAATATAAGCATAATGAAAAGGGTTATTTTCAGCGACACACACACTATATTATTTTTTTCTGAAACAATTTTTATACGCAGCGAACAGGTGGAAAAATGTACAATCTGGGGGCACGGGAGTGCCCCCGCCAAGTCGAGCGCGAAGCAACACTGCCGTACCATCTTTACTGGAACCATTTCGCCGCATTTTCAGGCCCCTATTTGAGAACCTCTGGATAATACCAGAAAGCTGAAATTTTCGTCATCCACTAAGCTATGATCACATACTAAAAATCCGAAATTTCAAGTCTGTAGGTCATTTAGTTCCGAAGTTAAGCGAAAGCAAAGTTTCACATTTTCGACACTCACTCATGATCATCAAAATAGAACTAGTACTTCCCATAAACTCAGCGACCTGAAATTTGGTACAGAGTTAGGGTTTAATGGCTACATAAAGGAAAAATTATAAAAACTAGGATAATCGAAGATCTGGAGTACCTGGTGACCCTGATTAGAAAACACAAGAGCCCAACCAAACTATTAGAGATCGAGACATACCGCCTTTACAAAAAATATTCAACTTGGTGGGCCGCTTCATTTGATGTCAAAAATCGAAGGCCTGAAGTATCTGATGAAGAACTCTCGGCTGGTTTCAGCTGTATTAGAGATATGGTACCTAACGCCCCCTTCTGCTATTGGTACTTAAAAAAATCGACTGTCATTGCAAAAATCCAGCATAGTGGAACACATCTTCTAATTTAATCCAGCCTATAGCGTCCCACTGCTGGGCGAATGCCTCCCCTTCTGCTTTTAATACGTATATAAATAAAATTAAAGGAAAACTATGGAAAAAACTAGACTGGCTTTTATACTTATACTTACAAGTTTATACAAGGAGAAATAGTCGAAAGATCGAACGATTAACTTTATTCTACTCAAACATTATAGGTACAAATTAAATAAACAAATTACACTAAAATATTAATTCTAAAAATATGATGGAGGAGTGGAGGTGATACCCGCACACGTCGTTAGGTGGCGCTGACTGTATTTTAAAACGCGCTTAAGAAAAGAAAGATTTGTAATAATAAAAAAACAACTTCTAAAAAGAAAAAAACTATGTGAAATAAGAAAATGTAATAAAATAAATCAAATAATACCCACGTTTCTACAAAAAGAAGTGAAATCTCACCAAAAACATTCTGTAAAAAACTAGCCAACTCTCGATGGAGCTGCTTGTTTATCTTATCTCTAAAAAGTCATGAAATCTAGACAAAGTCGTACCAAGTCTAAGGTTCATTACTGCGATTTCTTTATTATTATAGTTAATGTTGTGTTACTTGGCTGTTGAAGGGTACACAAGGAGTTTTATAAACCAGGTGCTCCATGATTCCATTGCACCAATCCGTCGCCAGAACCGCTACTCATTGACGATGGAAAATCAACGGCCCAGTCACGCAACATTAACTATAATAATAAAGAAATCGCAGTAATGAACCTTAGACTTGGTACGACTTTGTCTAGATTTCATGACTTTTTAGAGATAAGATAAACAAGCAGCTCCATCGAGAGTTGGCTAGTTTTTTACAGAATGTTTTTGGTGAGATTAGTATTACAGTGAAGTATAGATTCACATGAAGTAACAGAAAATTGACATACAATAAATTAAATAGAAACAAATCTAATTTCGCAAACAAATATTAGAAAGGTCACTTCTTTGAGGAAAACATCATCTGAAAGGAAGATTGGAAAAACAGCACGATCGAATCAAACTTTCCCCTTAAAATTCCGCTTCTCAGAAGGAAGTCACTGTAGAAAGGTATAATATCAAGCAAGATTGCTAACAATGGGTAACAAGCGAAATGCAATCAATGCATGCCACTATGCACCGAGCACGGCAAACGATCCCATTGCAATCAGACGAGAATTCACCTGGCTGACTAGCGTTCGGATCATTCGTGCTGCTGCAATATAATGAGACTAGCTTTAAGATGGTATTGCTTACATCCTTAGACAGTTGCCGGGCTAAACAAACGTGCCTTTTAAAGCAAGGAATCATCTTTCTTTTTAGACAATCAGGTGACTTGTCCTACTGCTTATCTGGGATTTTGCTATTCCGGGATTTCACTTATCTGTCTTTCTGCCACGGAAGGCCTTCAATGTCCTTACATTGCTGGTTGATTAGGAAAAAACCGTGGAAAGTCTGACATAATGATATTTGTTCGCAGTCTACTTCTAATACCCCGAGTTTGGAATAAAAGTTTTCAGGACAGGTAGTTATTATGGAAAATAATTTAATGACCTTTCGAATTTATAGGAAAATCCTGTCTTTTTGAAGTCCAAAACGTGGACAGTTCTTTTTTTTTATTGACCTATGCTTGTGTTGAAAAAGTACGACCAATCAAGCTTCACCGGACTTAAGTGGACAGTTCGTTAAATAAAGCTGGCTTGTAATCGCATCGTGCCCAACTCTATAATTATCGCGTGTACATTCTGGCAAGCGAAGCGCGATGTAAATGCTTCGGTAATGGACTACCGTGCTATGAGCAGTCTGTGGAGTGTTCGGCAGCCTACTGCGAGCATAACTGCAAATTGCCTTCGTGTGTTCTCTTGATCCGGAATAATTCGGATGTTGTAAGTTCGAATCCTGATCGGGACAAAATCATCTTCTTTCTTTTATACTACATTATAATTAAACTCAAGAATCGGCGTGTCTGTAGGTACATTGATTAGTTTTTAAAAAAACTGATTGTAGGAGATAAAGGGAGTGTAGCTGAACACAAAAATACAAGTTTTGAAAAAGATGTCCGTCTGTCTGCCTGTCTGTTTGTTCACGCTAATCTCTGGTACTACTGGTCAGATTTTAATTAAACTTTACAATAATAATTATATATAGCTTATACATTAGAATAACACATAGGCTACTTTTTAACGCGGGAAAATACTTCTTTCCCACGGGAAAACCTGTTAATGCAGGCGGAGCCGCGGGGTGGAAAGCTAATTTAGATAAATCGATAATTTAACTGCGAGAAAATCATTGTTTAGCATCAAAACATTAACATTGTATGTATATAGACAAAAGTATCATGGTTGGTTGCGGTAGCATGGCTTTATACGTACTAGACTTCGCACGAGAAAATGGTTATTGTGGGTTAACCCTACCTAAGTATGTTATGCATGTTTTATACATACATATAACCTTTCTCATAAAAATTGCATCAAAGGCCGTTGCGTAGTTTTAATAATCTAAGCATACATAGGAACAGGCAGAAGGTAAACTACTTTGTTTTTATACAATGTAGCATAATAATATCATCTCTCGTATTCAGCGCGTGGATCCTAGCATAGTTAAAATATTAATTATATTTATTTGACCGTCTAACTGTCGCAGAAGTAAGACTCAGTTCTTCGAAAAGCACGTCATCTACCTAGTTTTTCAAGCCTGCCTGTGTAATTTTCCTGAATAAGAGCGAACTAATAAAGTTATTTTTAGTTTTCTTTTTGTATTTAAGTAGGATGATTTCGGAGATACGAAACTACTACCACGATCTTTTCCGACACATAAATATCTTCCTCGTTTTTTCTCAACGCTAACAAGAAGAAATATTTGGCGCAAGAAACAACTAATTACTAGATAGATAGATAGATAAAACGTTTATTGCATAAACTTACACACACACAAGTACAAACAAGCAATAACACAACATAGTAACAACAACATAATCAACAGGGAGAACAAACACAATCAAAGTTACTAAATTATTAAAATTAACTTCTATAGGTACCTATGTGTGGTGCAGTATACAAAGGGCCCGGGCTCAGTGCAATTCACCCAAGAGGGCAGCACTGGTTTTCAGCCTTCGCCCAAAGAGGGAGTTACGCGGAGCAATATCATAATATTAAAATAAAAAAGTTAAATATAGAAGACGTTAATAAAAATACATAAATAATGATAATGATCTGCCTTTAATAATAAATGAGAATATATATATATATATTTCAATATTTAAATAAAGTAATAAAGTAATAATTATTACAGATCATACATATTTGAACAAGTTATATAATAATGATAAATAATGAGTTTTATATACTTTCCAATACTACAGAGAGAAAAAAAAAAAAATCCAAAATAAAGCCTACATATAATATGAGAAAAGTGTTGGACAGTTTTTGCACTGAAGGTACTCACAAAAATAAAAATAAAAACTCGCCCCATGGCAGCCGCTAGCTCAGGAACCTTTTTGGAATTCCACATTTCTGTTCATCGATCAAGTGTAGCTTGTAATGTTTTTTAAAAGTTATTAAGGAAGTGATATTCCTAATTGGAGGTGGTAAGTCGTTCCAACATTTAGTAGCCTGAAAGCGAAAGCTGCCACGAAAAGCAATCGAACGGTGCAAATTTTGTACAAACGGTTGGCGCGTAGTTCTAGTACCAAATCGAGCATGTAAAGGTGATACCTCCAATTTATCGAAGAGGTACTCAGGCTTTTGGCGTTTTATTACATCGAAAACAAGACTTGCGAGGTGCAGTTTTCTACGAGATTCCATGCTCAAAATACCCGCTTTATTCAGATAAGGAGATATGTGGCTTCGAGGTGGAACAGTAAAGCAGAACCTACAGCAAGCATTTTGAACTCTCTGTATTAACTTCTGTGTTCTAGCTAACAAGCGAGGACCAAAGACTATATCACCGTAATTAAGTCGGGAGAGAATCAACGCTTCGCATAGATTAAGTCGAGTTTTTTCGCTAAGGAGGTTACGTATTCCATAAAGTACTTTTAATCTATACATACAGTTCTTAACCAGACCCAAAACATGCGATTCAAAACGCAGATGACTGTCGAATTTGATGCCCAAATTTCGAGCCTCCTCGACACGCTCAACTATCTGCCCGTCAATTCGCACCACCGGACTAAGGGCCAAGATCTTATTAATCACGCACTTTGTCCCAAATACCATACACTTCGACTTAGTTGGATTGAGTAGAAGAGCATTCTTACATGACCAGTCTGCAACCCTGCTAAGATCATCGTTCAAGGCATCTACGGCTTTAAGAATACCCCCAGGGACATCGGATACGTATGACTACTCTCCAAATTAAACAGTAGCTCCTTGAAAGTATTGCATCTGCATGGACCATTTAACACACAGTTTTACTGCACCACCGTATCACTATTTACTGGCCATGCAGTATTACTTGGCTCTATTTTAAAAAATAAACTGTGTAAAGAACCGTTGCTATCAAAATAGCTCACATGTGTAATAAAATGCATTTGATTTTTATCTTCGAAACACACTTCAAAATGTTTTTTCCATTTTTAGATTCTTCCCAAACCCCTACTATATTATTGTAAAAGCGAAAGTCTGTTTGTTACGCTTTTACGCCAAAACCACTGAACCGATTTTAATGAAACTTGGTACAGAGATAGAAAGACTTTTGGAAAGGAAATAGGCTACTTTTTACCGCGGGAGGATACCACATTTTCACGGGAAAACTGATAGCGCGAGCGGAGACGCGGGGTGGATAGCTAGTAATATACAGGGTGTAAATTAAAAACTGAAAGGACATTCTCAGTAAATGGATCTGATCAACTTTCTCAAAGAAACTTTTCCCGGAAACAAAAAAATACTTTTGCATACAAACTGTTCGATAATAATGAATGATTATTTTGAACTTTATATATATTGTCCTATAAAAGTTTCAGTGAAAAAGGCGCTCAAGTTTTTTCGTCTGAAATGTTGATCATTATACTCGTATTAGCCAGTGATTAACGAAGAACTTCCACAAAAGGCCAAAAGACTTCAGCTTAGTCAAATAAAGCTCGGCCCAAAGGTACTTTTGATTTATAGCCATTCTTATTGTGCTAATCTAGACATCTTGTTGTGGTCTTGGTTCTGATAAAAATAAGTATTTTACAAGAATATATAATCAAAACTTCAAATTAGCCAACAGTAACTCTCAACAATGCTGTATTATTATTACCCCCAGAGCTTACATCACACGTGTAAGCGCACTTTCCAATGAGTTTTGTTAAGATTCCCGCGCAAGGAGCGGAACTTCAATTATTCACCACCACTCGCCCTCGGCCCCATTCCTTTGATAAACGACAAAAGAACCAGGCCCGGCGCTTACAACAAAAAGACTGCAGAGGTCCTAAGTACAATAGTTTTTGAAAATAATATTAGAGAATAAGGCTTGGAGCGATCCATAAATTTACCTAGTCAGACTAGACTTCTAGCCCATTTGTTCACCTGAATTTCGACTGTCTAAATTACCATTTTGATAAATTATTTTAAGATTTTTAAAGGAGCCCTTTCACACGAGTGATTTTTTTCGGCGATTTCTCGGCGGAGCGAGCTCGCAGCGAGCACGCGGCGGCTCGCGGCGTGCATGCAGCGATATCGCCGCGACTTATTAACCGCCGCGATAACGCCGCGTCTCGCCGCGGTACCAAATACCAACCACGCGGCGTGTACATAACCCTATCGCCGCGCGAGTTATTAACCGCCGCGATACCGCCGCGAGCTGCCGCGAGCCGCCGCGTGCTCGCTGCGATCTCGCCCCGCCGAGAAATCGCTCGTGTGAAAGGGCTCTTACTGAATTAATGTATAACGATTTATTATTTTAAGCTTTATTTCTAGTATAAATAACACTTAAACTTGTCTAAAGGTTATGATTGTAGAAACTAAGCGACTATGATCATAACGCCTCATGTAGTAGTAGTCCGCGATTTCAGAATTGATCGCATCGTAAAAGTTTATATTAATGAGAAGGATCTTTCACTAAGGTTCTATAACCCGTTTTGTATTAAAATGTTCGAAATATACTAGAGAAAACTGATCCTCTAAGCTTGAAATTTCGTATAACCGTTATTGCAAAGGTAGCTCAGCTCAGGTTAAAAATTCAAAAACGAGTAATTCCAAAGAGAACTTTGAAGTAGCCATATTGCATTTCGTTGATGTAAGCTTTTCAATATTAAACGAACGAACGAAGGTAGTCAAAGTAGAGGCACTTTATTACAACCGAACCCGCATATATGACGGTACCCCGTCATAGTTTTATACGAAACTAGCGACCCGCCCCGGCTCCGCACGGGAAAATTGTTATTGTGGGTTATCCTTAAGTATATTATGCATTTAAAAATAAATAAAATAAATAAATAAATAAATATGTGGGACATCTCACACACGGCCATCTGACCCCAAACTAGGCAGAGCCTGTACTATGAGTGTCAGACAGCTGATATACATATACATATATAAATATACAACATCCAGACACAAGGCAAACACAAGTGCTCATCACACGAATGTTTGCCCTGGGCGGGATTCGAACCCGCGACCTTGTGCTTCGTAGGCAGGCGTACTACCAACTAGGCTACGAGGCCGTCAACAATTTATTATACATATAAACCTTCCTCTTGAATCACTCTATCTATTAAAAAAAAACGCATCAAAATCCGTTGCGTAGTTTTAAAGATTTAAGCATACATAGGGACATAGGGACATAGGGACAGAGAAAGCGACTTTGTTTTATACTATGTAGTGACTAGTGATACTTATTAAGGCCATCCATCATGGCAAGATAGAGCGTCGGTGGCCAAGTGGCTAGGGCTGTTGACTTCCATTTGGAAGTTCGCGGGTTCGAACCTCGGCACGTACCAATGTGTTTTCGATTTTCGAATTCATATGTACGTTTATTCGACGCTCTTACGGTGAAGGAGGTGCGGGTTGATCAAAATATACTACATCTACTACAGTCAATAATAATCCACTGCAGGTTTAAGGAAGAGAGTTGTTGTCATATTCCCCACGCTTCAGACGAATGGAGGATCGGAGACAGTTCGAGTTAAACCACTGAACTGATTTTGATAAAATTTGGTACAGAGATATAATAGACCTTGAGAAATTATATATGCTAGTTTCTACAGCGGGAAAATACATAATTCCCACGGGAAAATTTACTTGCAGTCATCCCCTGTTTTCTTATTCTTAGGGTAGGTTTATATTTTTAAAATTTATGCTGTCCCAGATTCGTAGTTTACCCTTTCCAATAAAAAAATAATTATCAAAATCGGATTACTCTGTAAAAAAATTTTCTTACATAGAAAAATATACCTACGCGTCTACTTGAGAACCTCCTCCCTTTTTCGTCGGTTACAAAATGCTATCGTAATTTGCAGTTGTAGAACAACAATTTTGTCCAAAAAAAAAGTTATCCAATTCGGTGTAGCCATTCTGAAGTAAATTTTTAGAATTAGGAATAATTCAGAGATACCATGTCTGTGATTTATTTTTAAAATATATTAGAATCGAATATACTTACTAATATTGCACACCAGTAATAATAAATAACAAGACATACAGCTTTACATATAGTTCACAATCATGAACGTGTACAAATGGACGGCCTTATTGCTAAGGTAGCAATTTCTACCAGGCAACCTATATTTTATTGATATGGATAACTTTAAAAATATATATAATTTCCCCTTGACTCAGTGAGCTAATCTACGTAACATTTTATTAGCTATCCAAACGGCGCGTAGAAGAGGTCGTAACCGCATTGTTTTATTCCGCAGTGTTTACTGCCGCAAGAGCAGGCAGCAGGAAATAAGGGGTTTTTATTGGTGTAAACATACGCCACCAACTTTATGTCACACTTGACGTTTGAGTGGTTGTACACAATGAGGTTATGGCTGTTATATCACTGGTTTTTCTCTCGGAGGATCTTTGAAACAATTTCGGCACACTGAAATTACTAGGCTGTATGGTTACAAATGTCAAACCTTTGTTTTATTCATAGGTTGCATTCAAGCATTCATTCATGTTATAATGTTTGGTTGCATTATATACTTAAAGATAAAAGAGTATCTAACATTATAGAGACGTAATACATGTAAATCTTAAAGAAATAAATTCTGTTTAAAGCTGAGGTGCGGGGCTTTGTCTCGTGGTTGTAATTGCTCTAAATGTCATGCAGCTTTCTATTGGTGACTTTTTATTGGTCGAAACTGACAGAAAACAAAAAAATATCAGTATCAGATCACATTTATATATATTATGTTAACAGTATCGGGTCGCCTTGTCTCTACACTACCTAAAATAATTTTCTTCTTTCCTCTAGGTAGACTTAGTACTGTGTGGTAAACACTACTACATACAGATTGAGGCAAAAATAGCCTTTTTGCTCACTAGAAAGCTTTTTTAAGCAAACTTAGGGTAAGGAAACCGTGAAAATCTAAAAGGCTTTTGTTCAGCAGAAGAAATCTTTAAGATGATTTGAATATTTTATTGTTGACACTTCATAAAACACCCGTTTATTTGCTGTAAAATGTTTGTATTACCTATTTATTGGTACCACAATAATGACGCATCAGGGAATACTACAAATCATGAATTTGCATAGCAATTAAGTTACAATTTCCATACAATTCATTCTAACACAGCCTGTTATGAATTTAGAAAATCGTTGTTTGATCATCTTATATTTCTATAGTATATACAATGATTTAGTATTCATCAACAGTTGCAAACATATCCCACTTCTTAATGCATTTTTCTGTAAGTAGCGTATTAACTAACAAAAACAATTTTCCTAAAAAATGCGAGATCGATATAAAATGTTTTTGAACCAAAAAAATATAACAAAACTTTAGCACAAAACGGGGCTACCGTTTCGACTAGGGCCTGTTCACCCAAATTTGGTGATTATAATTAGACACAGAGATGTTCCTACCAAAAAGCTTCTTTATGATAATGGATGAGGAAAGGAGTAAATCCCTCTCTATTTTTGAAATTTGATTATACTGTAAAGTTATACATAATATAATATCTAAAATTCAGATTTTTTTCTATTTTACTCTAAGATTCAACCAATCTTCTAACAAAGTCTCTCACGTAACAAGGACATAATATACACATACTATACAGCCTTGCGCGTTTAATGAAGAAAAATACCTCGAGACTCGGGTAAGATTGAAAACTCTCTGGCTGTAACTAGATTTATGGAGAAAAAAGCCAAACAAAAATCTTCGCCGGCCTGTTTCACCTCAAGGGTTCTGTGCAAAACTGTTTATGTAAATCAGGGCGCAAATCTCGTCGACTCTCCGTCATAATACGGACGGAAAAGCTTAGGTTATTTTCGAACTTGCCCTGTGCTGGGGTCACAATTGAGCGCGCCAGTTTTATAGCCCAGATACAGTACGTAATCTAGTTCAGGTGCGCGTTCGTGAAATCCACTCGGCTCTGAGGAGGTGCGCTCCGCCTTTTATTGCATATTGAGACGTACTGTTCGTCTGATATATTCCCAAGTCCCGCCATTACCTCACACCGTGCCGACTGTAAACTATCTCTACTTTGAAACTGGGAATTTCGCGCGACCATTCGCTTCCTGCCTCCAACAGCAAAAGGAGAGTCGGAAGCAACTTAAGCCTTTTAATTTCAGAGAAAAGAGAAAAATTTGCAGCGCTGCGGTGAACTTTCCGTTGCTTTACTCTGAATTCAAACTTACAGCTATTTCGTTTGTGGAAATCCCCTTCTCTAGTAGTGTTTTGATACTAAGTTTTGTTGGCTCTTGCGCTTTGTACACATTGCGAATAGCAACAATATTTTCCCTATTTCTGTCTAGTTGTATGACCACGGATGTTATAATGTATTCAAACGTTTTGAATATTGTATTATAATACACTCGCATGGTTTCTAGTGAGGCCACACTGAAAATCAAGCTATTTACCTACTTTCAAACACACAAATGTTAAGATAGAAATACAAAAATACAGGAAAATAAATCATAATTGAGCTTTGAATAACATTATAAATTATCTAATTCCACAGGAAACCTCTACTAAATGTGTGTGCGATATTTATATGCAATAAAGCATACCTACCCTATTCTACAGTTGTTAACTTTTAAGAAATAAATCAAGCTTTCAAAGACAAGTTTCTAAAACCATTTCTTTTACATTTCTGTAGGTAGCCATCGATTCGTCGTGACAAATTCACGCAATCCTACAAATCACCTGGCTATCCGACGAAATCGGCATACATTTTTATAGCGTTCCTTTTCCCCAGTTGTTTGTGAATGAATTTCACATCGGATGGTCTCAAAAGAAGATCGCGGGTTTGATATCGTGGGAAAGCAGGCGGCGGTGTGCAAGGTGCAGCAGTGCAATTTACTTTTATTCACCATCTGCCGGGACACAGGGAATTGCGCGATTTTGGCTCTCTCTTCCCGCCTCGCTCGCGCTCCGCCAACCAAAAGGAAGCTCAGCGCGAATCTAGGGGTTGAATGAGGCGCCATCGGTCTAGGCGCCATGCGCCAGTGAACAGGGGGCGCCAAAAATACTAATGTCACAACGCAGTTAAATAAATTTTGTAAATGCACAAATTTTTTGCATAAGAGTATTATTATATCTATTAGGCACCTATAACTGCCTTAACATTATGGAGGTAGTTAATATGATAGGTAGTGTAAGGGACGCAGCCTACTAATACAAATTAAACTCACTGAAACTCTTTGAATTCGTTTATTTTTCACTAACACAACTGCACTTAACGTAAGTTTACTAATACCATCAAACAATTCCCAAACGGGACGATCCTGGATCCTGGATTTCGTCGCACGCAAATTGTATGCATGTGTGGATGAACTATAATAATAAAAAAAAACCTCTAAAAACACGATTTTAGTTCTTGTTGAGACTCAAAGCAGTTTGTCACATTCAGTTTAATATTTAATACATTTCTAGAAACTTTCCTGATGTTAAAAAACAGTTTTTTTTTTATTTTAGCTTACTGTTTAGTTTAATGTGACCGTGGGGCGCTGAAAGGTTTTTGTTGTATCCTGATAAAGACCTAGAACCGGCCCTGGCCCTGAGGAAGCTCCTGCAGTTGCAATGCGGGATGTACTTAAGTGTTCAATCGCTGTTTTACTTTATTTCTTATCGCTCCAACTCCAACACAAACGCGGAACGGATGCCGCCTTAACGGAACATTTCCTTTGTAACATTAGAAATAAAAACCTGGCTTCATTATCTATGCTCCTTTATCTATAAGGTCAACTGTTTCATAATTAATTCCCATTGTTATTCATATTAGTTCCCTGTTAGGAATGGTAACGCGAAAGAAATGTCTGGAAATAAGATTTCCATAATAAACGTTTTAACGAGGCGGCGGCGGAGTGTTGGAATGGAATTCGTCGTCTCGTGATCGTTATTGTAAAAGCATTATCTGGGATCGGGGGTTCGACACCGGAATATAAATGTGGGGATCTGTGGGGATCTGTGCGGACGTTCAAGGCAATATGTCAGCCGTGGCTGCCGAGGAATACCTATTATTTCTTGTCTATCACAAACCGTTCGCACAAACTGTGTCGAGTCTGAATGGTGACGACGATGTCGTTACGAACACAATCTCTGTTTCCAATGTTAAGTGATGCTGAAATTATGGTTTTGTAATGACAGCTTTTTGGAGATTATGATGTAAATGATTCAAAGATGAGGTCATTAGGTGCGGTTGCCTTAAAGAAATAATAATGTTTTTCATATTCATTTCGTAATGATAATAATGTCTATTCATTTCTACGGTAATATCATTTCATTCATTATTTATTACAATCAATCATTCTATATTCATTGCTTAAAATGTTTATGTAATAAAAAAATCTAGTAATAATATAAAGTATATTTATTTGCATGAACACTTTTTATTGGACATAATAAATATACGCAACCAAACAAAAGTTGTTGTTTTGATATAATTCTCAATTCGTACTAAAAAAGCTCACACCACACTGTTAAGCATAACGTTAGTGACCGATAAGGGACAAAAAGAACCTTCTGCCTTATAATACGCAATAGATTGAGACTTGATTCGTCGCACCAGGGTGCTTTCCGGGGGTTGAATGGGAATATCCAATGACATGAGTAAGCGCGTGCCGCCCGCATATACCCGTACCTATTACCAACTTGTAATATCATTATTGCTTTGATTTTCTCACACTTTCTGTTTTAAAATAAGTATATTCGTAATGGCATTCGTGTGAATGTTTATAGTTTAGTTTTACTCGCACGAATTTAGATTGATTTAATGTGGGGTACTTTTTACTGCAGGAAAACAATATGTTAGTGTATCAAAAGCTAAAAAACAAATTGGAACATAGTACCTAGTTGTAGGAATCCTTACTAATATTCAAGAAATCTGTTGTTTTTTTTTCTGCTGCTCGCGTTGATGTCTTTACTATGAAAAATCTCGCTTTTACGAATAAAATTATTAATTTTAGCTTTAGCTTAGCAACCCTTATCTGATCCCTTTAATCAATATTGAATATTACAGGAAACACCCAATATTAGATCACACTAATAATGCCTACACAGCAGCCTATATCCATATGGTACTACAATATTAACTTAGGTTCGATTAGTATAATTGCTATTGTTAATTACCGCTTTGTTATGCCGATACTTGCCCACTACTATGAATATTTTATTACCTGCTATCTGAGCCAGAAACAAAGTCTAATTTATATATCATGATGTGCTTATTCGAATTATTTTCTGGCGAGGTCAAGAAATGGTGGCTGTCTTTTGTGGTAAATGGTTGGTTGTGGTACTGTCCAAATTACTATCTTTCATTCTTATGTATTTATCTACTTTTGTACTTGTTATCGTATTGCAAACTTAAACTAATAAAAGGCCGAATAATATTTTCCATTTTTTTTTTAAATGAAATGGAAAACTTGTCGGACATTCATCAAAAGCCAATGAGCAGTAGGTATTTAATATTATTTATAGAGTTACAAGAGGCGGTGATCGATTTGCTGCCCCATACCTTCGCAAGCAAGGGTCGTGTCATCATTCAGCCAAGAGACGAATGTTGTGTTAGTCTTTTGAGACTTCTTCAGGAATTTCCACAGCAACCGGTTCTGCGCTATGGCCATTCGGCGCCCCTCACTAGCTTTATTTTGATGGCCGTCTAGATACTTCGTATAAAACCACATTGACGTTGGCTGTAATTTCCCTCTGTTGTTCTGGTTATACACTAATGCCCGACAATTCTTCAGCAATGGAAAATTAAGAACTTTGATGACATTCTACAGCCAATGCTCCAGAGCTGGACTAAGGGTGCGTCTACAGCTACACAGAGGCGGAGCGTGGTATCAGGTTAATGCAATGTTACTTTAATATAACCATTACTTAGTAGCTTCCCGCCGCGGCTGCGCCCGCGTTAATAGGTTTTCCCGTGGGAATGAGAAATTTTCCCGCGGTAAATCGTAGCCCAAGGTCTATTCTATCTTTGTGCCAAGTTTTACCAAAATCGGTTTAGTAGTTTTGGAGCCCATTCAATTATTAGGAATATTTTAGGTATTTTTATTTTACACCTTGGGTTACATTATTGAAGTTTTAGTAAGGATCCCTAATTTTTTTGAGAATAAAATGTAGCCTATGTTACTCAGGGTGAATGTAACTTTCTAATGGTAAAATATTTTTTGAAATCGGCACAGTAGTTTTGAGTTTATTCATTACAAACATACACACACACACACACACAACAAAAATACAAATCTTTCCTCTTTATAATATTAGTTTAGGTGTAAATTATGCCAAAGCGATAAGTTACGTTCAGAAAATTACTGATAATTATAAAAATGTATGTAATCAAAAGACTGAATGGTAATGTAGGTATCTTTAAATATATTGGCTTACATTTACATTTAAATTGGCGCAAGGCAATACCTACTATAGAATAAAATTATACCGAAGATATTGCGTCCTTTGAGATACCTCAGCCATTGTTGTTTTTTTTTTTTCTTTTAAATGTTTTGAAGACGTTCCAGCCAGCTGGCCTTAGCACGTGCGCAAGAGTAGACGTTGCGACCGTTACATCAATCTTATCTTTTGTAAAGCTCCTTTCAAGCAGGGATGATAGCCACTGTTTTTTTTTTTTCGAATGTACGGTATATTTAATCTGTAACGGAAAATAATATCAGAATGGGGTTTTTACTTTTATTTCACTAGGGAGGGTACAGGAGTATGGACTGAATTTGATAAATTATTTTACTAATAATAATACTATCTTAAAGCTGAGTAACATATTTTTTTTTTTTTTTTATTGACGGCCTCGTAGCCTAGTTGGTAGTACGTCTGCCTACGAAGCACAAGGTCGCGGGTTCGAATCCCGCCCAGGGCAAACATTCGTGTGATGAGCACTTGTGTTTGCCTTGTGTCTGGATGTTGTATATTTATATATGTATGTTTATCAGCTGTCTGACACCCATAGTACAGGCTCTGCCTAGTTTGGGGTCAGATGGCCATGTGTGAGATGTCCCACATATTTATTATTATTATTATTATTATTTTGCTTTCGCTAAGAAAAAACTAATGAATACCTACAATACCTCGCAAATCAAGAGAAATTAATCCTAAGAATTAAGTTTCCCAGTAGAGATTGCTATTATAGCACATTACAGCCGCTTGTTAACTTAACTGTTAATATTCCTATGATTTGTAATAATTTCATTTTATTTTGTGTCTGTGAAAAAGATTTTGTTTTATGTATCGTTTTTGTATTGATTTCCTGACTCTCCCAAGAGAAACGCATCATGATACCGCCGCCACTCACCGCAACCACTGAAAGACCGACTTTGTAATAGGAACGCCGTTTTTAACGGGAACTAGTTTCCACTCGCAAGTTGATAAGTAAAGTTAAAAACGGAAAAATGTCCGCTAGTGTTGATAAAAAAAAAGTTTGGGCACAGTATAAATATAGTATGTACTATACGGTGGTTTGGGAAACCCTGGTGTAAAGCAAAACGTTCAGCTTAACGTGCTCTTGTCTGACTGTACCTATAAACGTGCTCATCATCGATTTGCCTAAAATCAAACCCTTGTACCGGAAAACAGGCAACGCTGACTAGATTATGCCATTAAATTAACACATTATATAGATCTCCTACGTATATTATTATAATTTGATTGAAGGGTAGATTTAAGTTCCAAGGCAGCCAACCAGCTAGGCTACGCTGGCCGTCCGCTGGCCAAACGCTGGCAGTTTAATAAACAAAAAACATTACTAACCTGTGGCGTAAGACAAGCCCTCTGCTGCTTTTCTTTCTTTGTCTGATGTAAAAATTAAAAAGACATCCTCATTTTTTTAGCCCTGACATCTAGTAATTTTAGCCAAAAAAGGAAATAATTTATTCAGTACTGCCAGCATCGTTTCTTTTACCTGGTTTCAGGTAATTTAGGCTTTGACTGGGCGTACGTGAAACGTCTCTAAACAGACGCAAACAAAGCTTGCCAAATGCTGAAATATCCAATTATCTCGCTCACCTACAACTGCAGATCATATTTTTCGACCAATTCTCTATCATTATTTCATCAGTGGTTTAGAAACGTTTTGTCGAGTCAGTGTTTGGATCTTTTAATATTTTTGAGGGTCTGCTAGCTAGCTTGCAAAATTTACCTCTGTATATTTTTTTGCCTGTTCTGTAAAATTTTGTGAGTAAGTTAAGTCATTTTTAATTTATTAATATAAATATTTTATAAAACCTGTTCTGGGGGATCAGCTGTTAAGTATTATAAAAATGTAGTGGCAGTTGTTGGCAAAAACATATACCTACTTAAAAGTCAAAAATCAAAATCAAAAAGGTTTTTGTTCGTAGTAAGATTTTACAAAATCATTTTCGACGTCAAATTTTAATGAAGTTACTATGTTTTGCTCAAACCAAGGTTGGCAAATAAGTCATGTGGCGCCGCCGCCTCCCGCCACCGCCCCAGAGAAAGTTCTTTCTTTAATTTACTGGACGGGTCTAATTTCGGTTTTGGGTATTTACGTCTTACTTGGCTGGCAACTGGCTTTTTGACATTCGGTTCGGTAAATTGAAGGCGAAGGTTTCATTTCAAAAAATAAGAATACATAATTATCTATTAAATTTAAATCGTTAATTTTTACTACTACTTAGGTACAAGTTTTGTTCTTATTTATCAGCTATTTATTTCATCGGTAAGTTGAAATTCGTGTGTCTTTCGTGGGTGGTATTACTGGTATTTATTGACGTTTTTAAAAGTTTTTGCGCGCACCTTCATTCAGTTTGAATTTTTAAACTTGCGGTCTATAATGTCCATATAATGTCCTCTTGTTTCTATTTCTAGGCAAATCGTCATTATGTCTGAAGCGTCACAGGAAGAAGTGAGTGATCTGGCGGATGCTATCCAGGATTGCCGAATTTCCGCGGAAGACTTGGCAAGACAAATTGAGTTGCACAATATCATTCCAGATAAATTGCCAATAGTATGGCCTAAACCTAGAGTAAAGCCACCAACTATCTTTCTACACAAGAGTGTTGATTTCGCTCAACACTGTAAGGATCTTCTGAGAATAGGTGTAAACTTTTATCAACCCTATTTGGGGTTAAATTACACCAGAATTATTTGCTTAGGATTCAATGATCACAAAGTAATGAGACACTACTTTGAGAGACACAATCTTCCATATCATACATTTAGTCATCCGTACAACAAGAAAGTAAAAGTTGTAATTAGAGGGTTTCCTAAAGATATAGATTTGGATAATGTACAAAAAGCTTTAACAGCAGCTGGTATTCCAGTTGAAAAGGTATACAAAATGAAACTGAAAGACTTTGTAAAAGATAAAGACATTTTGGTGTTGGCTGTAGTACCATGTAATGAAGAAGGCAAGAATATTTTAAGACTGAAAAAAGCTTTTGGGCACGATGTGCAAATAGAGGCACCAAAAAAGAAGTCTAAGCAGTGCTATAGATGCCAAAAATGGGGCCACACGCAGAGATATTGTCACGGCGAAGTCAAATGCGTCAAATGTGCCGGTGACCATATGTATACCGAATGTACTAGGAAGCCGGAAGATGAGCCTCCAACTTGCGTTAACTGCGGTGGAAACCACACTTCTAGCTACAGGCAGTGCCACTATTGCCCCGATTCATCTGAATACAAAAGGTACAAGCGCTATAGTAAGAAGATAGAACAATTTCAGGCTGCTCCAGTTCAGAAGCCAAGGGAGAAGAGGGTGCTGATTACGTTGGAGAACTGCGAGCAGTTGTACAAAACTGTAAAAAACATCTCAAAGCACAAAGTCGCTCCATTGTAAGACAGATTATTCGTTCACTACCTAAAAGATCTCAACTTAAGTCAGTTCATGTTGCATGCATTTATTTTTGAACAAAATCTATATTATTTAAGCCAGTATTTACCAATCTAGAATTTAAGAGAATTTAACAGGGTACCCCTAGTTATTTATTGTTTAAAATTAGTAAATTTGTATCCAAGAACAAATTTAAGAATGCTCAATTTTTTGCAATATTTACTTTTTGCCAAGTTGTTATTTTTTTACCATTTTCTAAGAGCAGTGTTAAAAAGCACATAAGTGTTAAAAATAAACATTTTGTAGAAAAGAATAACCTGTATACTTTATTTTAATTCAACTATTTACAAAATTATATTTACAAATCAACTTACAATTACATACTTAACCTAGACATATTTAAATATTTTATATTTACAGAAACTGGGTAGTGTAGGTAGAACGAAAAAAAATTGAATAAAATTATCCTTAATTTTTTGAAAATTTTTAACAATGACTTGCAAGATTTATGAATGGTTAATAGTGCATAAAATTGATAAAAATATTAATTGGTACATCATTATTAAAATATCCAAAAAGAGATTCTAATAAACACTCACTACCCAGTAATATCTTACTTAGTGCACCTGAAACTAGACCTTACTCTTATGACATAGCCTTCACAGTATGCTGAATATTATTCGTCATCGCCGACTCGTTCTTCTGAGGCTCGTCGTTGATTTGAGTTACACGTACCTGTAACAAGTATCAGCTATTGTTAATACAATATCATACAACTCCTCTTCTTCTTTGTCCATCCCAATACAAATCATACAACAAATACAAATAATACAACAAAGAGGTTGGAAGAGCCAGCTTCGCTCGAAGCTGGCTCTTCCAACCTCTGTAATACAATATCATCAACTTTAGGATTTTGTTTTTCGTGTGGGCGCACAAAAAAATGGTGAGCCGTCATGGGCCTGGATGAGAAACATCAAAAGTAAAGTAAGTTTGGGATTGCTTCAAGTAGTTTTACAGGTATATGCTAGATGGCGTTGCCACGCGGCGACCGACGCCCGCTTGCCACGGTAGGCTCCTAAAAAACCTGCTCGGGGGGCGCCACATGTATATTTTTATATTTATGTCAACAAATAAGTTCCATTGAAATTCCGCAATATGGCGAGGTGTTTTATTTTTCTGGTGGGGCTTTAGTAATTTTTTCAATAAAATTCGTGTCAATATTTTTGGTTCTGACGGATTAAAGAGATCTTTTTAAAACCAGAAAACATCCCAATTACCTCTAGTTTGAGATTGGATACTGGCAGGTTGGAGTCAAGCTCTGCTAGAACCCGATCTAAAGTGTCCACAAGTCGATCCGCGTCCACGGTACTGAACACCATCGGCGGCTTAAATTTAAGCACATTATTGTCTGGCCCGTCGCGGCTTATAAGAATCTTCTCTTCGCGCATTCTGGAAGCAATTAAGTAAGCTTTTTTAGTAACATAAGTTTAGTACATAAGTGCACCACATACTTATAATTAAAAGAAAACTGCGTTGTAGGATGGTATGACAACAGCAGTTTTATCACTTATCAACTGGTTTCTTTTAGACACGGAAGGTAAGAAACTGAAATTGGAATTAAAATATCACACTGTATTTAAAAGTTAAATAACCAAATGAAGTAGAAAGGCCATGGTTACTAATTAAATTAGCAAGGATGTAAACAGATTAGCTTTGCTAGTAAACATCACTCTTATTTTTTCGACTCAACTCGTTTTTCGTTCTATATTCAAAGTGTGTTGACACTGGCACAAAGTATAACTAGTGCCTTCACAAAAAAAAATCTTGCTTTTCTATTTAACCAACAGATGGCGCTAATATCAAACGAAAACACAATTTGAATCTCACCTATTGACGATATGTTTAGCTTCAGCAGTGGCAGGAGTGCGTGCTTCCCTGTCGGTGACAAGTTCGACTCCAACGAACAGCCCCCTGCCCCTTACGTCCCCCACCAGCCTGTGCTTGTGTGCGAGCGCCTGGCAGCGCGCCAGCAGGTGGTTGCCCACGCGCAACGCTCGCTCCATTAGATTTTCATCCTCTATCACGTCGAGGACTGCGTTCGCGATCGCGCACGATACAGGGTTGCCTCCGTACTGGAACCAATAATAGAAAATATTATAATGTATGTACGTAATATGTTTTTGGCTCTATATCATAACTATTATAACAGAAAATTTGGTTAAAGCCTGAACAGATAATATTTTTAAAATATATTCGTCGTCATGAACAGAGAGACAGGTGTCTGTCACAATGGGAGATTTTCTGCCAGCTTGAAATAAAAAAAAAACGAGCTTTCTCTAAGATTTCCATAGATGACGCTAGTGTAATAATGAGAACAGTGCGATTTATTGTAGTTTTTAACTATTTTTTTGTTGAATTGTTCATGGTTCTATCTGAAATTAATTTTAGGATAATTAGTCGATTAATTTGAATGTTTTTTTTTATAATCCAATACTTCTGTATTTATTACCTCACTATTCACTAATGCCATCTGTTGAGCGGTTTTGTAAGGATATTTTTTCTTAATTTGCTACTGGAAAGCTTTCCATTAAAATTATCGTCACCATCTTTTACTAAAGAAGTTAATTATTCTTACTGATGCTATGCACTGCACATTCAGTATAAACAAAAACAAATTGTTTGGAAAATTATCACAATTTGCAATCCCATGTTAGCTAATGGGAAGTGCTAATGAGAAGAGCGCGGTGACTTCATAGCGACAGTGTTGATGCCTTATTTGCATGCATCCTCAATTAGAACATTCTGTACTAATTTGTTGGAAAATTTTCTACTAATATAGAAGTATCGTATCGTCAATATTTTTAAACCTTATGTGTAGCGATGTCGGTATGCAAAAGAGCGCTCAAATATACGAACTTTGAATTCAATTTCCTTAATAACATTTTTACCGATCGTTGTAAAGATCTTTGGGGGAGGCCTTTTTTCAGCAGCAGTGGGACTGGTTCATCATCTTTTAGTTAAAATGACGATAATGTTGATCCAATTTTTTAAAATATTGAATATTATTTTTCTAAAGATATCGCCTGATTCTTCAGTAACTTCTAAATAGTAAAAAGAAATATGCCTACTATTAATTTATTTCAGCGGCCATTTACTAACCGACATAACTGTAGATAGGATTAAAAACCTATCGATAAAAAAAACTTAATTACCGTGTTGAAATATTCCACTCCCGTATCGGCGAAGCTCTTAGCTATTTCGGGTGTGGTGATGACAGCGGCGACGGGGTGACCGTTGCCCATGGGTTTGCCCATCGTCACGATGTCGGGGACCACATCCTGGGTCTGGAATGCCCACATGTGGGTGCCCACGCGCCCAAAGCCCACTTGCACTTCATCGGCGATGCACACGCCGTCGGCTCCGCGGACGTATCTGATCAGAAACAAAACAGATGTTCAAATTCGTTCGTTACAACATATAAATCGAAATAAATCCATGGTCTAAGAAAACAAGGTCTTGCGTTCGGACCACGTGACTTGACACAAGCCTACGTCATCATGCTGTTCATCCTTGTCGAATGCGTGTTAATAGACATGATGCCCGTGGCCTAATTGGGCTATGGTTTTAGCTGAGGGAAGTCCTTTTTGTGTGGTGTCGCAGCACATGCGGATAACGTCATACCTATCTGTCTGTACCAAATACTTACCAAATTGTTTTGTGAATTTGCTTATGTTGTTAAGTTTTGTTTTTATCTATTCGTCATCGCCGAGAGAAGGTTCTTTATTTTTCTGGTCAGGCTTTATCTATCTGTCTATGTTCTATTTTACTTTAATCTTACAGAGTAATGCTGTGGATATTTTGTTCAGTTGGATCCGGACCCCCAATTATCATAAAACATAGAATACTGGCCATATAATATGATGGATAATAATATGCCAAAACATTGCACGCGCCCTACATAATGCCCTAATGACATAACATAGCTAAAGCATAAGCTTATGTTTGTTTGAGGCTTAGTACACATAATTTTATATGTAATGTAATACATATAGCTTTATGTATTTCATATTTGTTGACTATATTAAGAAAAAATATTGGCCTCAAATTGATTGTAATTAAATGTATCTATAATTCATTTCTTTTTAATATGTTGTTTAAGTAATTAACACTTTTATTTACGTATGAGTTATCTTGATGCAGTTAACTATCTAAGAATAAATATTTAATATCAATTGAGGCTACAAGTAAACAAATTTCTAAGAATTAGGAACATCACATAATCAGTGTACTGGCGCCTTGGCTAATTAAGATAAGACATAACAAATAATTTGAACAATTAAACTAAATGTCGAAAAACATTGTAATTAGCGTTACGGTTCCAAAGCTAATTAATATGTCGTTATCTCCACACTGTATATAAACCGAATGTATCAAAAGCTAAAATAAAACAAACAAGTATTTAAATAGACGAATCTTGTTATTATTTATCTTAAATTCTAAGAGCAACAAGTGATGTTTGATAAGGTAACTTTTCTTTTGGGAATGAGATAAGAAATAGCCTAGGGACTTAAGGAATGCATCATAATACTTTCTTGTGATGTTATTTATCTATCACTCTGCAGTCAAAAGGGTGAGTTTAGTTGGTCTAAATTATAAGCCCTTATTTGGCTATAACCATAGTCTAGTCTTTCTTTTGAGGGAGGGGAGGCCTTTGTCCAGCTGTGGGCGAAGATAGTTTTTCCTTTCATTTGCATAACAATACATTCTCACAAATTATCGTCACAAAGCAAATTATATTTCTACGTAAAACAGAACAAAGGCGCAACAAACTAGAATGAACTTGTTTTGCAACTATGAGATAAATAAAATAATATTACTGAGATAGTAAACCAAGTTGCGTGATCAAAACATGATAGATGAACCTATCAAAGCAAAACATGTGCTCTGTATTCTAACAAAGGTTATTAAATTAGATAAGGTAACAAACGAGCGACGCTTTACTACAAAAAAACCTGCAATGAAAATAAAGGGTCCCGTGCCACTACGCTACGGATTTACTATTTAAAGCCTGACCACAGAAATAAAAAACCTCACCATAATGCGAAATTTCAATGGAACTAACTTAATATTGGAAATTATTGCCATAAACATAAAATAAACACGTGGCGCCACCACAGGTTTTTATTTCTTTGGTCAGGCTTTACTTTACTAGAATAAATTAAAAATGATCGAAATGCCTTCGAAAAAGTACTGGCCGAAATCAGTGCAGGCAGTGGTGGGAAACACAAAAGGCTTTTAAATAATAAAAAAACGTCTTAACTCTTGTTATGTTTATCATTCATATTGGTTACGTAATAAAATAACATTGAACTGTTCGTGTTATTACTGCTGCGTGAACTATGCCTCAGTTCTCTATGATCTTGATGTGGTGCGTTCGGTTTATTGTGCGTTTATTCAAGCCATTAGCTTTAGATAAGAGGGCAAATTGTTTATGCAAACAAGTTGACCGTGAAAAGCATTTTCACAAATATTGTAATAAATATCATTGACGTCATAATAAGTAGTAATGCATCAATAAGCTTAAAGGAAAGGTCGCGTAGTAATTAAGTAAGGAAGTTATATATTTATTTCTTTTGCAAATATAACAGATCTAGGTAAACAATGGTGTTACGTCTAGTTATAAGAAGTTATTATATTTGTAAAGGCTAGAGCTATATAAACTAGGATTTCCTGTGTTTTAGGACTAATGAAGAAATAATAAGTACTTCTGACTAATAGCTATTACCTTTCTGGTAGGAACAGGAGTAGGTTGAGGTTCGCGAATGGTGATCACGCGAGTCAGTTAACCAAATACTTCCACTAGACAAAGAGGATTGATTGCAAATTGTTTATTTATGCAAATAAATTGACCATGAAAATTTTGACAAATAATTAAATAGCCATATTGTATTAAGTACCCTCGAATATACCCACATAGACCGATCTTGCTTGCCCCACATACCAGACAGTGTATTCCCTCGATCCACCAAGATGTCATTCCAAATATTAGTGAACCTACCCAGTACATACGTTATTTGTACACACAATGAAACTCCAACCCAGCCCCTATCTATTTCTGGATGACTTTGAACATTGTTATCTAATGAGAATAAAAATTTTAATAAACCCCGACACAAAACCGTTACTTGATCCTTTCAACAACTAGAAAAGAGCTGATAATCTTCAAAAATATATTTTCTGGGATCATAGCTAAGAAGACTCTAGATTGTGACACCTTGCAAACAAAAAAAACTAGACCAAAATCGGCGCATCCGTTTAGGAGCTACGATGGCACAGACAGACAGACACACACGTCAAACTTATAACATCCCTCTTTTTCGTCGGGGGTTAGTTAATAAAAAATTACTTACTCGTAAGCGCGCTTCAAATATCCATCAGGCGGGATGATCTGCCCCCCACAGCTCTGCAGGCTCTCGTGAATGAAGGCGCAGACGCCGCCTTTAGCCCTCTTCGCCTCAGCACAGATCTCCCCAATGTCATCTGCATACATCTGCCCTAGCTCCTCTTCAGATGACGAATCGTTGGGGTAAATGTACTTTCCTCTGTACACGTCTGGGACGGGCGCCTGTGACGTAATGACCGGTTAATACGTAGAATAAATAAAGAAATATATGGGACACCTCACATACGGCCATCTGACCCCAAACGTGCCCAAACTAGGCAGAGCCTGTACTATGGGTGTCAAACAGCTGATATACATAAGTAGATAGATATATATATAAATATGAAACATCCAGACACAAGGCAAACACAAGTGCTCATCACACGAATGTTTGCCTTAGGCGGGATTCGAACCCGCGACCCTGTGCTTTGTAAGCAGGCATACTACCAACTAGGCTACGGAGCCTTCATAGAAGTTTGTCTTACTAAAGTTTAATAACTAAAATCCCTTATTACATCCCGAAATTAAAGTTAGCACAGTAATTGATAGGAAAATATAGTTATGTTATTATTTTAGTAATAAACTGCTTAAAGATAAGGTATTATTAGCATATATTTCAAGGGCAGAAAGTTATTGAACTCTTAGATTGTTTTTCAGCGATAATATATTTGGTTTCATATTCATCATACATACGTCGGTACAAGTAAGACACGTGACTCGGGTCTATTTCATTTCGAAATAAGAATATTGTTTTAGCTTATTTTGTCAACAACGGAAATTTGCCCAATCACGTGAATTTGAGTACTTATGAAATGATTTAACTGGAGCTCTGGAAGACCTACTAATTATAGACCCAGACGGACGATAAGAAAATATGTCAGTATATAAGTAGGTGCCCGTATATCAATACTCATTTATGTTTAACTCACATTCACACAGAGGAAGATTTATTGTAGATATATTATCTAAATTTGCGATTTTAATCAACAGACCTAAGAAAGCAGCTAATAATAAATTACTGTGATTACGGGCAAAATTTTCTAATGCAATCAGATTATAAGATTAGTGTAACACGAATTATGTATTTATTTTTCATTGGGACTCAAACAGCTTACACTGTTATATAGTTTCACGAATCGTTTTTTAAAAACTCATAAGCCAAAATACTAAGTGGTAGTATTTAAAAGATTACCTATTCGAAATGCGAGAAAATACAGCGAAATTAGAATCTAAATTTAGAAGGACTATGTACAATGCATATAGGTACGTACATTTAGAAGTTATTGTATTTATAAACAATGCACTGTGCAATACATTGAATCATATTTTCATTTAATCGAATTTTATTTTTGGTCATATTATTATTTAGGGATCGTGCCTCGGCGCGGTCTTAAGGTGCATTTTGTTTTAATACGAGCGCAACGACAAACGGTAGGCTATTATAAGGTCATGTTCGACGCGTTCAATGTAATTTGAACGTTATTGTCGTGGTAGCTAGAATTAAATTCGCACGTTTGCTATCAGAGAATGCACCTTCTATACCTAGTACGAAGCCTAGTACTATTATATATTCTGTGCCTAAACTTAATACTCTAGTTTAGGGTGGTTTAGGCAACAAGAGGCCAAAGGAGGAGTCAAATATGAATAACCAGGAAGGAATTGCCAGGCTAGGAACAAAGTCCAGCCTGCTGTAATATTAAGATAGGCTCACTCACCACATGAACCCACTCTGGCTTGTCTGGCCCCCCTGGTAGGTTCAGTTTGTACGGGGACACGTCAATCATGGACGTAAGGTGGCCATGATAAGCGCTGGAACAAACAGGCGCTAGAGCACCCCACAAAACCTCTGCGATCCTAGCATTCGTCTCGCTCGCACACTCTTGTTGGCATTCTGGGGTTAGTTCCGTAGTCACATCCAGATATAAATATAACAACAATATAAAATATACTTTTGTTTTGTTACGCTTACTTTGCCAGTAAATATAAAAAATAATATACCTTTGTTAAACAAATTTTTGATGCAAGCTTAAATTCTTCTATAAGATGTTTTCATTCTTAAATCATTAAACTTAACAAATACCTATAAAGTTTGTAATTTGATCTGGTAATAAATAACTATATTTGACGAGTAGATAAATACTTCAAAAAAAACTAAATATTGTTAGACATGATTACGGAACCGTGAAATTAAATTAATTTGAAAGTATTTAAGAACGTTTCATAAATGAAGACCGTTAAAGAAACGATTTCTTGTTTATAAAATAAATGAGTGTTTAGAAAAAAAAATGTATATAACGACTGTAATTCGTAAATGGAACCACAATAATTAACTTAATTTAATTTTAAACCATCGTTTCATTAACGCTCCAAATCGATAAAACAATTAATAAATTAAAAAAGCAATTAGAATACTTTACAAACATATTAAAACTTGACACAATTCAATTTAAAATTATTGTTCTGTTAATAATTTTACACATTAGAGGTACAAAGGTCAAAGAAAAAGTAATAAAAAAATAACATTCCTAAATGCTCAATAAACATTTGAAAATAGAATCACGCCAACAAAGCTCATTCAAACCCTTCAGCCACACAACGACCCCAAAAAAAGTGACAAATAAAAAAGCACGTAGTAAAGATACTTACTGGTCAAGAGTGATAACATCTTTGTTCTTGGTGTGTATTCTTGCCAGCCTGATAGCCAGGTCATTGGCCTCGGAGCCGGAGTTGACAAAGAAGCAGACGGAGAGTGGGTCGGGCAAAGTGTTGACCAGTCTTTCGGCGAGGACCACTAATTCGTCGTGCAAGTAGCGGTTGTTGGTTGAGATTAGGGACATCTGGTTGCGGCCGGCTTCCACCACATGGGGGTGGCAGTGGCCCACTGAAAGAAAATAAATCACACTTATACATCACTACATAGTATAAAATAAAGTCACTTTCTCTGTCCCTATGTCCCTATGTCCCTCCCTTTGTACGCTTAAATCTTTAAAACTACGCAACGGATTTTGATGCGGTTTTTTTTAATAGATAGAGTGATTCAAGAGGAAGGTTTATATGTATAATACATGCATAATATACTGAAGGATAACCCACAATAACCATTTTCCCGTGCGGAGCCGGGGCGGGTCGCTAGTAGTATAAATAAAGCAAAGTCGCTTTCTCTGTCCCTATATCCCTATATCCCTATGTATGCTTAAATCTTTAAAACTACGCAACGGATTTTGATGCGGTTTTTTTAATAGATAGAGTGATTCAAGAGGAAGGTTTATATGTATAATACATGCATAATATATTTAAGGATAACCCACAATAACCATTTTCCCGTGCGGAGCCGGGGCGGGTCGCTAGTAATTATTATAAAGAGGAAAGATTTGTATTTTTGTGTGAATGTTTGTAATGAATAAACTCAAAAACTAATGAACCGATTTCAAAAATTATTTCACCATAAGAAAGCCTGAGTAACAAAGGCTACCTTTTACCGCGAGAAAACGCTTCTATCTCACGGAAAAAAACTGTTAACGCGGGCGGAGCCGCGGCGGCAAGCCATATACCTATGTACATATTATAATTTTGTAGGCAGTATGTCTCGTATACAACGGCTATTGATTATACTTCTTTGTCTTATATAGTTTACTCTGGCTTGTTGAAAGCGCGGACGTAATAAGTTTGCAAAACAATAACCTAAACATCCATTGAAAGAAGCACACACGATTGTATGTTGAATTGAAACATTGCAATACAAAGATTACGTTCTTATCCCTAAAGGGTGAGCAGAGAAAGGTATATTCGTGTAAAAAGAAGACTTGAATCGTGTGCTTCAAGCTATAATCCTCCCTTATGAACCCTTAATGAAATTCAATTTTGACTATGCCAAAAAATGCTATTGAAATAGTAGTAAATAGTATCATTGTAAGAAAATTACTATCGTTATGATTCTGAAAATATAGCTATAGTTTGGGGAGGATTGTAGCTTGAACATCCAGCTATAATCCTCCCCTCTCGTACAGCCAAACGGTGGGGTCTTTCGACTTGGTTTATATCCAAAAAATAGACACGAAATAGTATTCATTGCTCACCAAAGAAAGAAAATTAGACGCGCTGTAATTCCGAAGATATTAAGCGCATGAAACGTAATATATAAGCTGGCGAAGCGAATACTTAGAAAAGATTTACTTTATGTAAGACTTTTTCCCGTGTCACAATTGGGTATCTCGTCAAACAAGTGTCGTATCAGTACATGAATGAAGTGCATGCCGATTTCACCAGCAGCGTGCTTTTTATTACTAAATCTCTTGCATACAGCTATCAAGGAATAAATTGTTTAATTGTGTAGATACTAGGTACATATATCTAATCTATTCAATGCATTTGCGTGTGTAAAATGTTTGACATCATCAACATCCGACATGTCACAAGGTGGCAGTTAGTGAATTAAAATAATAAAGTTATTTTTAAGTCGCCATTAAAAATATATTAAATTAACTACCTACTTTTATTAATTTTACATTGTTTAAAAAATATTTTTTTATCTCATAGACAAAATGTTGTAAAATTTTGTAAGACTTGAAAAATCTTGAGCTAAACTAGCTTATACTAAGTATATAAATAATATAGAGAACATTGGACGAAAGTCAAAATAAGTTTTTTTTAAGTAGGTATTATTTCTTGCAAAAAATATTGACAGAATGTTTGAGAAAGAACCTAGCAAAAAAAACTGCATAATATACCTACTCGTACCAATATTATAAAGAGGAAAGATTTGATTGTTTGTTAGTTTGCATTGAATAGGCTCCTAAACTATTGAACCGATTTTAATGAAACTTGGTATAAAGATAGAACAGACATTGGGGAGTAACATAGGCCACATTTAACCGCAGGAAAATTCCTCATTTCCACGGGAAAAAAAGAAAACGCGGGCGGAGCCGCGAGGCGGAATGCTAGCTAGTATTTAATCTTCTATCTAAAATATAATAAAACTGAAGAATCGGCGTATCTTTACATTAATTTGTTTTTCAAAAAACTGATTGTAAGTGATAAAGGGAGTGTAGCTTAGCTGAACATAAAAATACAAGTTTTGCAAAAAAAATCCGCCTGTCTGTCTGTCTGTTTATACACGCTAATCTCTGGACGGATTTTAATGAAAGTTTACAATAATATAAAAAAAAGGACTGTAAAAAGAGGACTTGAATATAGTCAAAATCCTACAAATATTACAAACTCGAAAGTTTGTGAGGATGTATGTAACTTGTAACTCTTACACGCAAAAAATACCGAATGGATTTTAATAAAACTTTACAGTAATCTAGCTTATACATCAGAATAACACATAGGCATACTTTTCACCGCGGGAAAATTCTTCTTTTCCACGGGAAAACCTGTTAACACGGGCGGAGCTAAGGCGGAAAGCCAGTAAAAAATAAATTGACTTACCATGGGCGACATTGTTGATGCAGTCCAAGTATCTCTCGCCCGTCTCATCGTACATGAACTGGGCGATTCCCCTCACTATCTTCAGCGGCGACGACCGGAAGAACAGCTGGCAGGCAGCCCTGTTTCAATTCATTAACAATCAATTACAAACATGTATAAAAAAGCAAATTAAAATTCTTAAAGCTGTTTTTGGGCCGGGACTGTCTGAGTCGAAAAGAAGAAGAAGAATTACAAACATGTTATAGTAACATTTAAATTATGTGAGGAATCCTGAAGATCGAAAACGTGTTGGCTAGTAAACTTGCAATACTTTAGGTTTCTTTGTTGAAAGGGGGGATATCAAAGAATATTATTAATACAAAGAACATAATATTTAAAGAATGTTTTTGGTTGGACGTTCAAGCCAAGACCCTGAAGGCAGATACTATACCAACCAGTGTTTTATCAGCCGTAATAACATTTATTAATAGACATCAAACGATGACAGAAAATAGTGCGGACTTGTAATTAAATATTTTTTAGCAAATATAACTTACCCGATATGTTTTTCACGAAGCTTGATGGTTTCAGATTTAGGCATAGATTGTAAATAAGCCATTTTAAATTGATTTATTTTATTTACAATAAAAAAATAACTAGATAGATACAATGATTGATGATACAAGAATATAAATAGATAGGGGGTGTGTGTATAGGTAAATGAAGAGCTAGGCTTAGACGCTGGTCGCGTCACGTGCGACGTCTGAGCAACGAATGCTGAAGGGACGCACGTGTCGGATCAATTTATAGAGGTGGAGCTCGCACGCCCTCCGCGCAGCCAATGGAAATAAAACCGCGTTATCAGCTACTGATAACGACTCACGACGTTTGTTGCCGACGAACACGCGACTCTAGTAGCGACGCCATGGGATGAACGCATGGGATGTTATCATGTTAAGGCGAAGACACATGACAAGAAAAGACCAATGCCAATTGGGTTTCAAATTCAGTTAGTAAATACAGACCGAAAGATGTTTATGATTGTAGGTATACTATACACCCCACGTTGTTGTTCGAATTTCCCCCAGTAATATTTATTTTCCATTCCTGATCTGTCTGTATACCGAAACGGAACCAAATAATAAAATTAAACCCTTTATTATTTACCTTTTTACATTATTTAATGTAACTTGATAAATCCTATATTTAAAAAAATATTGATTTATATAGGTAGCTAATCTACACATAGGTATATAGAAATCTTTTACATTTATTTGATTTTTTGTGTTAGATCATAAACCTATCTTTAAAAGGGCTCAATCTGACTAATAGTAATTATATATAAGATAACGTAAGTCTTTGTTAAATTGTAATCTTTGTGTTCATTATGCGACATCAGTAAATTACTAGTAACAAGCCTTAATTTATTTCATCGTTACAAGCTTTTATTGCATTAACCAGGATCGTAAATTAACACATACTAAAATAAGTGATGTGTGTGTAATATTAATATTATTATTATTTACTATAGTACGGTCACGCTCATAAAATCTGTCTTCACGATGTTTTTAAGTATCAATGCGCTAGGCCGAGGTCCGAGGCTTCATCGAGCCGCCCCTAGACGCGTTGGTATATGACTTTTTTTGGGGTAGAGTTTTCCGCTCCCTCGCAAGTCCAGTGAAGCTTGATTGGTCGTACCTTTTCGCCACAAGCGTATGACAATTAAAAAAAACATAACGGTCGCTTTTCTCCTACCTTTACAGAACCTCTTTATTTGTTCACCTTTCAGTCCTACTTTAATATTTTAGTTAATATATACCCTGAATGTTTCCGAAAATGTTATTTAAACCTTTACAAGACAGTGGCCACTATATTGCCACCTTAATTTTAACCTTATACCCTCCACATAAAGTCGAAAACGAACGCATTTTATTAAGTTGTTATGCTTTATAAAGGGTTACGAGTATAAATTCAGGAGATGTGACTGCACTTATGAGCGTGACTGTCCACACTACAATATACCTAATTAGATAATTTTGCTTTTAAAGATCCTTAACCCGGTCTCGTTTTATTTGCAAATGTTACCGTGCTGACGTCAATGCTTATTGTTTTGTCACGTTTTGCATGATAGTCATAATTTTAAGTTATAGTAATTATTATAGTAAGCCACAATATTATAATCTACCTAATCTATCCTATACCATAAGAAGCAGACTGCTTAAAAAAAAATAGGTATTTTAATTTCAGTAATTTCACCGCAGGAATGAGTAAAATAGTAATGTCTTTCTTAAATGGCACCTATCATCCTTAAAGTCCTTATCGAAATGTATTTAGTGATTCAGAAAATAAAGTGCAACAGACACTATTACAGTCGCATAAATATTATTAATAGTTTTTTATGCGTCACTGCTTATTTAAATAAACATTGTGCCGCAATTAACGCGCGTATAAAAATATTATCTCAAATATTTATTTAATATTATAGCACTGTTAGAAAATTATCTTTGGAGAAATTCTAACGTACGTTTGTTAGCAAATTTGACGTAAGGTGATAAAATATTTGATAATGTTTAATTTGTGTTTAAGATTATGTATTTCAATTCAGATGCTATCTGAGGGCAAAGAGGGCGCTGTAGTAGTAGGGTCAGCATATTCAGGAGGTTACTGCGTAATGTTGGAAACCGGAATCATCTAAACTACTAACATTATTGCATTGTTGACCTGCGAGTGTATCATACTAGAACATACTCGTAGGGTGTGATTGCGACTACAAAGCTTATAAAAAGCTTTTGAGCAACTTACACAAAAAAAACAAAAACGAAAAAAATTGCAACAGCCCCACACAAAAAAGTAATTTTATTCGTACAGTTTGTATTGAGAAGAACAATAATATTTTGCCATTTTTTATTAACTATGAGATCGCGTTTGACCGCAGTCTCTCCTTTCCGAACCTGACGCCGAAATCACTGATGCAGTTAAAGTAGCCAAAGAAATTAGACTACACCTAACAGAATGCCCTTCTGGTAACGAATACCTTTCAGGTAACAATTACCTACAAAAAAAAACAAGGTCTCACTTTTATGTGCTTTATGTATTTGCTATGCCGCTACTTGGGCCCTGCTGAAATGTTGTGCGTTGATGATATGTTATTTCAGTTTTCATCAGCTTATATTTTATTTCTGTAGACGGAATAATGTAAACATTGCCAATTTCTATTTCTATAAAGACTTCTTGAAATTACCAGTTGAGTTTAAATCAATAGGCTTAAAAATAGCAATTCCTAATAAATGCCAAGCAAAATGATAATTAACATAAATTAAAATTGCCTCTTTTGGTACTTTATATGAAGAAAATATCTATTGAAATTTTCTACAAAAGAGTAATTTGTTTCTCTGCATAAGTGCGCCAGAATATATACGAAGAAAGAAAGATATAAATAGATGCATCTTGATTGCCAAACGACTTCTGTTTGCATCTATTCACCTTGCCTTCATACCAATCAATGCCAAAGTCATCGTAACATCGAATTAACAAAAGCCGAATGATAAACCTCTTTGTGTTTAGAGATTATTCATATTTTGACATTTTATCTTGGATATTTCCAGCACAAACAATCTAAAGTCATGTATTAGTGCATTTTGTAAGTGGTCTTGGAAACGGTAAAATCAAGAGCACGCTAAGCCGAATGCTTAATGAATTTGCACCGTTCTTACGTCCACTGAACAAGAAATAAGAGTCGCGGTGCGCGTGTAAAGTTGCCTTGCACTTGACCGTACATACATACAGTGCATTTTATATATGTGCTGTTTTAGTGACACCACGCGTAACGGAAAGATGAGGTAGTTCCAATGTCAAAGAACTTAATAGAGATGGTAGAAATGCGAAATAGAAACACATACTTTCAACAAATAATCACTTATTTCATGCTCTCAATTAGAGATTCGGTGAAAATGTATTTGTACTCTAAAGTAATGTACCTACTTGTACAATATTATTGAATGTGACGAAAATAGTCAAAACTATATGCATGCTGTAACATAGAAAAATCACTCACAGAATGAAAAATATAAATATAGGTATTTATTTTACCATCGGTACGTTAAAAATAGAATAAATCAGCAAACTGATAACGTTAAGTAATACTAAAACTTTAAATAAGTATAACGTAGGTCAATAAATAGCATTATTTGCGGAACTTTCCACCTAGTTGAGTACTATCTGCTATACAGGATGTGTTTTTGATCGTTATAAAATATATATAATTTAGGTATATGACGGCACATCACTTACGCGTGTTGTGTTTATAAAATATCATCCTTTACGTGTCGTGCGTAGTTTTCACAAAGTACATAGACGTAGAAGGTAATAGTTTCCACGACAAATACAAATAATTGTTTTAATTATATCGCAATAATTTATGTTTAAAGAAGGTATCACAGGATGTTTTTCATAGCTTAAGTCATACAGAAACTTATATTTTAATTCTAATTTATTCGTTATTAATATCTGTTTTATACATACAAAGGTATTATTATTATACGTTATTTATTCATTTTAGTTCTAATTCTAATTCATTCTAGATTGAATTATAGCCGACCAATATCGATAATAGCC
Organism: Teleiodes luculella; assembly: GCA_948473455.1. Taxonomy (NCBI): domain Eukaryota; kingdom Metazoa; phylum Arthropoda; class Insecta; order Lepidoptera; family Gelechiidae; genus Teleiodes; species Teleiodes luculella. The sequence continues at coordinate 3,409,203 of OX419589.1, read as the reverse complement.
GATAATATCGCACGCTAGTACTATTATGACAGATTAATAAATAGTTATTGACGAAGAATAAAAAAAGAATAAGAATAAAATTGTATTTTTGTTATTAACGTAACTATTATATATTTTGTGCCAATATTCATAATATAAAGAACTAGTTTCCATCCCGCAGCTTCGCCCGCGTTGATAGCTTTTCCCGCGGGAAAGATGAATTTTAGCGCGGTAAAAGGTAGCCTATGTTCTTTCCCAAGGTCTATTCTATCTTTTTTTCAAGTTTATTTAAAATCGGTTCAGTAGTTTTGGAGCCTTTTCACAGCAGACAAACAAACAAACCTTTCCTCTTTATAGAATTAGTACAGATAAGAGAGAGTATTATTTTTATCGCGAATGCGTCCGTCGTGAATCAGTCGGTTAAGGTCAAACCGTATCAATCTGGTCGATGACCCTGTGTAACTTGTAAGGCAATGACTGAAGCTGGTCCTTCAAAAAGGACAAAATACAAAAAAGGCTAAATGAAAAAGGATTGTATATATAATAAAATTATATGAAATTATGTTCATTTTATTAGCACCTCATTCATTAGGAGACCCGACCTCAGCTAAACTGGGAAGAGGAGTGGATAAAGAAGATGTTCATTTATTAGGACATTATTTCAGTTAAACGATTAATCAGCACATTTTTTATTTATCATTATCTATTTCTATTTTGCACTTAAGTGTACATTGACATTTCATTTGAATTTCAATCAACTAATTATTAATCGTCATTGCACTACGTCATAATCAGTGTTACCAATTTTGGCAAACATTTTAATGAGATAACGTTGTTTTCTCTTAACGGAGAGCTGACAACATTATTTTTTTTTGTCGATATCAGTACATAATACCTACATATGCCCCAACAATATTTATATTTCTAGATCGATAAGACTGTCCAGTCACGTATAAATTAAATTATATTAAGTAAATTTAAAATATACTTAAATTAAAATTAAACATAAATAACATTAAATTTAAAATTTAAACAACCCTCGCCACAAAACCGTTACTTGCAACCCACAACTGCTAGAAAAGAGCTGATAATCTTCAAATGGCTGAAGATATTTTCTTGGATCAACTGTTTTGTTCTGTATGTATCACTACGTAGTACAAAACAAAGTCGCTTTCTCTGTACCTATATCCCTATGTATGCTTAAATCTCTAAAACTACGCAACGGATTTTGAAGTGGTTTCTTTTAATAGATAGAGTGATTCAAGAGGAAGGTTTATATGTATAATACATGCATAATATACAAGGGATAACCCACAATAACCATTTTCGTGTGCGAAGCCGGGGCGGGTCGCTGGTTGTCAATAATAGCTATTTATGATACTAGTGCGGAAAGTATGTGATTTCCGATGAGTGTCATTTTATTCACGAGCGAGCAAAGCGAGCGAGTGTATAAACCGACACGAGTCGGAAATCATCTTTCGCACGTGTATCATACAAGATTTTACTATGCATTGTGCAAGAAAACAAACAGTTAAATATATTAAAAAGGCGTAATAAAATGGCGGGCTTCTTAAATACATGCGCGCTGAAAATATTATCTACTGCGCATGTGCAAATAGCTATAAGGCATAATGAGTAATAAAATGTATTCAGCCACGAAATTTTTTATTCAATATTTCAACGTATTTTATCAATAAAAAATAATTTCTAAAGTAATTATACTAATTATAAACGCGTTTATTGAATTGTTATTTTAATTGTTCCCTTTATATTAGTAACGATTGGTAATTGAGTAATTTGCAAAATATCTCAAAAACTGAAATGTCAGGTTGTGGCTGAATGACAGGCTGAGCAAAAATAAAATAAAAACTGAAAAGTAAAAAGCACTAGGGCGGAAAGTAGCACTTTTCCGCACTAGTGCTTTTTACTTTTCAGGCTGGCTGCTTAGAAAACGCTCTTTTCGAGCACATGCATTGTAAAGTATATTGTATTGTATTCTAATTCTGTTACATTTTGTTCAATAAAATATAAGAAGATTAACCCAATTACAGCATAGATTAGTTCTGAATTCCACAATCGCGTATGTCTGAGCAGTAAACCAACAAGGTAGTGATAGCAAATAGAGCCGATAGCTTCATTTGTTTTGTAGCAGCCGCGTGGGTGTCACGCTCAGACGCCGTGGGTCCGGCCCGCTTGCCTAAGAGCTTATCGGCGTACGCGCCGCTTTAGGAGACATTCATATTGCTACCAGCTATGTTTGACATGTATAAATAGGTCCTAGAGATTGTCAGATATAATTTAAATAATCAAAAGTAATGCTCATTCGCTCTAGGAGTAACTTTACAAAGCGGCTGGACATCGAATGGTCATTCTGTTTTCGCATCTATTCTCTACTAACTTTCCGCCCCGAGAGCCTGCCGGTTTTCCTATGGGAAAGAAGTATTTTCCCGCGGTAAAAAGTGGCCTTTGTGTTATTCTGATGAATAAGCTACATTAGTGTAGTTTCATTAAAATCCGTCTAGTAGTTCCAGAGATTAGCGTGTACAAACAGACAGACAGACGGACATTTAATTAAAAACTTATATTTTTGTGTTTAGTTACACTCCCTTTATCACCTACAATCAGTTTTTTGAAAAACAAATTAATGTTCAGACACGCCGATTCTTCAGTTTTATTAAAAGTATAGATAGAAGATAAATTAATGTAGAGATCTCCTTCTTAATTTTTTTATCGCTAGCAAACGAAATTAGGACAGAAAATGTAGGTTATAAAAGCATGTGTCAATATAGACTGACCCTAACAATTATATTGGCGCCTGAATAGACGTCAGCGCCCTACCTTTGTACTATCTTACCAGTCGGTGGTGTAAACAGACCTAACGACTCAGAGCGAATATACTTTTTTTAATGGACCTAGGTATATCTTAAGTGTTCTCACCCAGTTATAGATGACTAGCTTTCCGCCGCGGCTCCGCCCGCGTAAACAGTTTTTCCCGCGGTAAAAGGTAGCCTAAGTTACTCAGGGTGAATGTAGCTTTCTAATGGTGAAAGAATTTTTGAAATCGGCACAGTAGTTTTTGAGTTTATTCGTTACAAACATACACACACACAAATACTAATATTTCCTCTTTATAATATTAGTATGATGAGGAGGATCTCTGCCCGGGACGAAGATAAAGATAAAATAAATAAATATGTCGGACATCTCACACATGGTCATCTGACACCAAACTAGGCAATGCCTGTACTACTTTTACTATGGGTAAAAGCCAGCTGATGTACATAAATAACTATAGGTACAACATCCTAAGACAAGTGCTATTACACAAAGGTTTGCTTTGGGCAGGTTTGATTTAAACCATGACCCTTTGCTTCGAAATTGTGACGGTGATAAACTCTGATTCTTGACTAAATTTTTACGTGTCAATTTTACCTGTATAGCAATCTGCTAAGTGTCGTCCATTGGCTATGGCTGCTTCTAATTGAATGAATAATCATGGTTGGCGAGGTAGGTACTAGAAAATGGTTATTCGGTTTCCACCTTACTCAAGTTTCACCATCCATCCAACTTCGTGTTCCACCTGAAAAATATAAATAACAGATTATTTTTTGTAGCATAAGTTTGCTCATCTAACACTCTAAATGTGAAAATTTGTATTTCTTTCTTTAGTCGGAACTGTCGGAAGACGACTCTATACACACATAGCTGATTTAAGTTAAAATACCTGATTAGAGGCACTGAATAAATAATAGAACTGTTGTACTTTTTATTCAACACAATTTTCGAAAGTTTTTTTTTCCATAATTTTATAAATAAATCGACATATTATTGATAATTATCATTTTGAAAAGTTGGCATTTTGCGACGTTGTCTTTATGAGATGAAACGCTTTATCGTTCGTAACGTCAGGAAAATTCATACTTAATGTATGAAGCAAGTAGAAAACAACGACGCTAGAAGGTAACTACGACCGCGAGTGGATAGCTAGTCGTTAACTTAAAAATATACGTACCATTGATTTTTGTTTCTCAATTCCATTCACTCGGCTGGAGCCATGCTGGAGCAAATAAAACTGGTTTATGTGGGATTTCTCGGACTGTCTTCTCAAACCAGACTGCCATTCACCGAAGAAAGGGTATTTTCGTGTCCTGCATGCCTTCAGTCTTGCACACCGGAAGAGCTCATGGAAACCTCAGAAGAGCGGTTAGTGTGGTGGGTATTGGGCAACATAGATCTGGAAACCAGCTATCGACACAAAAGATTTATGGGATAGGTACATTGTAGCCCGTGACTATGGGAAAAAGTTACCAGTGTGTGCTATATGGTGCACGTTCTACAATGATCGATTTGGCCGCCTACCAATTCGATTTCTCTTTCTAATCACTTTTCCTATAGTCACGCACGGGCAATAAATGATTTATCAACATTGAACATCTCGACATCTTTAGGCTAACTCATATTATTTGAATCTTAAAAGTTTATTAAACCTTGCAGACAGTATTGTGAAGTTTGGCAAAAAAGTATTCAATGGAAATAACTTACTTCTCAGAAATATTCATGACATGAAATGGCAACGCCCCTATTAATTTCTACATGTATTTGCTAAGCTGTATTTTTTTTCTTTACCAAGCACGATGTGTGTTTAATACCTTTTTTTTAATACCTACACATGATAATAAATGTAGACGACTTATTAGCACAGAGACAGACAACTTCGTAGATAACTCCGAGGTGATGCAACGGGAGATTAAAATAATGAGGACACTCATCATGTTTTTATTTTCCGTATCTATAAATACTGTCATAGAAGCATAAATATACGTTACGAAATAGTAAACAGAGTGTTAGTGGTCGTTTCCCCCTGTGATCGTTCGCTCGATCCGTGGATAGCATCAATATCAAACCAATGAGACTCTTTGTTCCGATCGGACGAACTATTATCGGGGCAAACGATCATAATGTTGTAGTGGTGCATTGGCCCTAAGGTATTTATTTACCTGCTGCGGTTCAAAATCCAACAACGCTTGTAGTTCGATTCCTACCTAACTATTTCTACAATAGCTTTCTACATCTTCCTCGGCCAGGGAAGTCTTCAAATATTCCCCACACTTGATTAGGGAGTTGAGGATTGCAGTTGTTAACCTTTGATCGACTCACACGGTAGCAACGGAAAGAATTAAATTACTTAGCAAAAAATTATAACCATATATTACCTACATTCTGTTTATGATTTTTAGCGCTTTAGATTAATCTTAAGCGCAGGCCACACCGCTAGCTAGAGAGCGGGCGAGCGAGATAGTGGGCAAAGCGACGAGAAGGAAACTATTAAAATATATGGATTCACACCGGAAACTACAGACGGGAGAGCGAGCGGGCGGGAGAGTACACAAAAAGATGAACGATAGTATCGCTGGATCTTCAGATATTTCGTTTGCAACGTTAGTATCGTTCACGTAGCTTAGCTCGATAATTCGCGGTATGAACCGATGTATGTAAAGCCCGTCCAGAGAAATAAAAAACCTCGCCATATAAGGGAAATTGTTGCCATAGTCATAAAAATATACACGTGGCGCCCCCAGAGTAGGTTTGTTATTTCTTTGGTCAGGCTAAATAATAATTTATTTCATATCAAGTTACAATGACTTAAAAGAGGTAACACGATGCTCGCCCGGTTCGCTCGCTCGCTCGCCCGCTGGCGGTGTGGCCTGCGCTTTATAGGCGGTGAAAGAAAATGTTGTAGAAAAGTGTATAATAAGTTTCAAATTGACTTATTGCTATAATACCAGAGTGGTAATATGGAAATACGACATCTAGTTATGGGACGTGTGATTAAGAACACACACACTTTATGAAAAATAAATAAAAAGTGAAAGATACATAGGCCATAATACGCTTAGATATATTGTATGTTATGTCTGTCTACGCATAAGTTTACTCTATTCCACATTCAGAATTACCTACACAACTTGAGAAATTTGACCTTGCATTTGTTATTATGACTTCCTGTTGACTACAATAAATCTATTACCGGTGCGATACTGATGGTTATACAAATAGGAAATAGATACACACTACTTATGTAATCTTAACAAGTAAATACTATTACCATGTGATAGGCGTAAATAAAACAATCTATTAAATATAGAATAAGTATATATTGAATAATTAAATAATGTTACTTCAAATATGTTGCCAAAAAAGACTTATAATATGTGTAATCGTAAAAGTAATAATAAAGGTATCTAGAGGTCAAAATATTTCGAGTTTGAGTGGAAACATACATTTTTAAATAGTGGGTAAATATTGCAAGTAGGCGAAATATTGAATTTCGTCGGCCTCAGCAGTGTACTGATAGCCTAAACATCGTGCATCTAACAATTTATACCTTACGGTTTCCAGCAGTAACAACAGACTGCTGTGTTGCATTTTCATCTTGAAATAGGTGAACAGTTTGTTTGCTAGATGTAATTTTACCTACTTATTAATTTAATTGCTTTAAGGACCATGGGTTTCAGGAACGAGTAACTGGGTATTTCACACTGGGAATACAGTTAACAACTCATAGAGATTTGTTACAAAAAACCACAGAACTGTGGCAGCAGAATGCTTAAATGAACCTCTGTCAAAATATCTTAAAAGCTGTTAAACAAGTTACACAATCAAAGGACCTTCGAATATCTGAAGTTACATGATATTAGATATGGGTATTTTAAAAATAATTTAACAGGCTTTCGCGCCCAATTTAATTTTTCGTTTAATTATTGGACGCACGATATTATGAGTATCAAGAAACGGCTGAAGACGCAAGCGCAAATATCAAAATTTGGACTTGTCATCACAAAGCGTTCGAATTTCGAACAATGCTCCGTGGAGCAACAACATGGTACATTATACAACAGTTGACGTGGTCAATCCAGAAATCGTGCAAAACAGTCTATCATTTTACTAATAATTATTAACTATACTTTTATAATTACAACCTTTTGCGACAACGGAGCAAAAATGTCTAGTGCTATAGTATAATATATATTTTTTTCATAAATATTACAATGTATGGGCACTTCTATAATAATTTATGCAGGATGTCGTAAAACAAGTTAGGAGACGGTATCGGTACGAAAAATCGTCAATGACTGCGAACAACAAGGAGCATGTTTAAGTGTTTTGTTTTCAGACACCCTGGGTATTAAATTTAATAAGACTCCGCATAGTTTCCTTTACATTTGTGGAGCTGTCAGTCTTCCAGCAAGAGTTACGATATGGCGGAACTACAAACGTTACCAAATAAACGAAACAACGATTTCAAACTTTATTTGCCGAGAGTTCACGACCATCGTCGACACAATGTGACAACAGAAACGGCAAAAACAGATTTGCACAAATAAGTTGTATTTGCTGACGCGCCGCATTCACAATGTGTAGAAACGAGTGTTATAGAAACGCAACTAAATTTGTAATCGTTAATACGTTTATTTGAAAAAGATCCTACAAACCATAGCGCGAGGACACGACTGTGCGACACTAACATACATCTGCATAAGTACAAATTCACCAACAAATTATGCAAAATATTATGTTGTCCCAAACAAACTGCAAAACGTTCCCATTCCACTGTACCTCCTTGTAATTGCAAATGACGAAAGTATGCGATATGAACAAGAGTATCATTATTATAAATTTATCTTATACGTACTCTAATAAGTAGCCATTCGAACTCTGTAAGGGCCAGCGCACACCTAGCGAGGCGCGGCGAAGATGCTGAAAGGGTAACAATGTAAAATAAACTTTAAGTCTATGCCATACAGGCGCGCGTCTGCTCTCGCGGCAGCTTGACGGCGCCGCTCGCTACATTTGTTTAACAAGTCATTTTTAATCGTATGGCTAAGGCTTACTTTACATTGATACCCTTTCAGTATCTTCGCCGCACCTCGCCAAGTGTGCGCTGGCCGTAATGATTACATACTTTTAATAGGCGGAGATACCACACTTACAAAGTGTATAATAATTAAACTACAAATCCAGATGTACAAAATAATTATGCATCATCGATTTAGAACTAAATAGACTTGATATATTTATCTATTTGTGATGCGACGTAGTGTCCATGCATTGACATAAGTGCTACAGGACAGGCGATCCGTACAGCTATAGTGTACTAGTCTACCTTACAACGCATTACCAACTGAACATACAAAATAAACTAGAATGTCTTACGTTAAAAGTATTAAAACCAGAGCTAGGTGCAGGCATAAACCTACATTTCTGAAAGTTTGCTATTGAAGTGTGCAATTAATGGATAGAAAGTGCTTAATTTGGTTGTGTGGAGTACAAAAATGTAATCATGAAATACACAAGACTTAACGGACAGAATGCAATTTTAGCCCTTCCGTCTTTAGGTACAAGAATTATATTGCACATATGTTGCTTTAGACCACATTAATATGCTAAGCTTTTCATGTTTATCATAATCTTGGTAGCGTTTTTTCGATAGTGATTCTGGAATTTGTATTTGATGGTCACAAATTAGACTCCAATGTAGGACATTTGATATTCAGATTTCGATAGGAATATGCCTGCGATGCAATTGGTAAAGACATCAAGATCTCACCAGTTGCATCAGTTATTGTTTAATCTTGTACATCTTTACCACTGCCTAGCCTAAGTACAGAATTGCAAATGTGGATCATGGGATATGGTTTCTAATATCTACTGGGCTATGAAATATGATGCGATGAAACAGTGATGTGAATTTTAGTATGTTTTGGAAAACAATAGTTGAAATTGATATGTGCTGATAGGCAGCAAAGTAAACTGCGGTTTTATTCACCTCAACGTCGTCAGTGTGACGTCAGCCCTGCAACTGGGTGCATTACAACTATAAACATGCATTAAACATCTAATTTAAATATTCCGAACTAATCAACTATATTACCAAACTAACGATATATTTAAACTTTTTGTGTTAGAAACAATTTATGAGTGTAAAAATAGTTTTCCGAGACAGTTCCGAAGCACGCTCTGTGAGAGATAGACAGTAAGCAATTGTTATGGCGTTTGTTTTTTTTTTCTTCAAAAGATACAATTACCAAAATATTATCTAAGGTTGGAAATTTCGCTGGAAATCTTGATACTTTGTGCATATTAGGTTACAGTAATACTAACAACTGATTTGTTTTACACATGCGTCAAAAACTAGTCTTTTGTGTAGAGCAAAATTAGCTTTGGTAATTTTATCTCCTGAAGCGAAAAATTAAGTACATTATGCACTGCATCCGACCCACATACAGACATACATTGCGTAGCTGTGTTCAGCTTAGGCTAAGAATCTCAACGTTTACCAAGCAATGTACTGTAACTGAATAGTAATTCATATAAATCGGAAACAGTGATCAAACGCCCTCACTAAGCGAAACTAATCTGAAATCTAACGTACGCAACGCAATTATGGACGGCAAATTGTCATGACAAAATATAACTTGAATCTGAGTCTAGTTCATGTACAGTAAGGAGTTGATGCTATGGACGAATTACACAAACGAGCCACACTTGTATGATCCACGCATTAGTATTACTTACCTACTAATATTGTTATAGACAAACGTAACCAATAAATATGAGAAGCGTGCGCTCGACAAAATGGACCACGCGAGAAAGTAAAACGGCAATTATAGATCAGATAGCCAGATTATTTTTGATAATTGCCCAGATTAATAAAAAACAGTTTTTTTATTTAGAAATTAGACACTTCTACTTATATGTTGCCATTAGATGTCGTAATAAATCAAGGATTAAATACGAGACGGAGCTTGTCCCAGCAAAATATTTAAAATTATTTATAAAAAACCCGAGACATTCGGGGAAGTACCGGCCGTCTGCTAAATCTTAGACTAGACATTCGACTTGTCGGATAATTTTCGCGCGGTCCAATTTGTCTACAGAACGCGAGTGATACATTTTAAAAGGGGACAATATTATCTGCTACACAAACGAGTGTACATACTAAACTACATGAGAACACGCTGCATTTCAAAGTAAATTTGACAAAAGTAATCAAGTACTTACAACGCCAAGGAGTTATATGAACTATTTGAAACCACTGATAGATTCCCAAAGAAGACCAAATTATCGCGCAGCTCTTATCCAAAGGTTACAATCATCAATTTATACTAACTAGCATTCTAAAAATTTACTATCTACTATGAATGCTGAAGACATTCACCGTGTTACGAATGCACATAAACATCTAATTTATAAAGATATTGAACTAGAACTACTCGTTGGGGTACCGGCAGCAAAATAATCGGCGTCGCCCCAATGTCAGGTTTCTTTTTTAATGAACACATGAGTTTGCCTTTACTATACGATTCTACCCACACAACTACTGATGTTTTAGAATGTAGGACAGAATTAGATTTTTTCACTATAGCGAGAGATGAGATATACCTATGTATATATCCTTTATCGCTATACAACTGCAGCCCTCTAACATGCGCGGTCCACGCGTGACAGACATAATTTTGTCGTGCGTATTCTCTTATCCCATTGGAGGATATTTCAATATGGCGGGTTTTTTGACAGTTAAATGTGCGACAAACTTTTGTCATAGCACTGCATGTTACGGGGGCAGATTTCATTCAGAAGAACGGGACTATGCCACATAAATTAGTCTCCAATCTTTTTGATAAAAGTCCCAAGCGATATACGACGCAGGGTTGCCAGCCTCTCAAATATATCATGTAAATTGTTCTAGGGCACTGCGGTCTTATCGAACATAGGTCGTTCTATTCAAGGCTAGAGTGGATCTGGATATCGCCGTATATATATTATCTACTGGAAATATTAAGTCTTCGTATTAAACACCTTAATACCCAGTCTGGTACAGCTAATATGGAGCTGCTCAGCAAAATTACTTAATGATAGTACATAATACATATACATTTCTAATTGTGTCATTATTTCAGTAACTTTGTGAAAATCTGAAGTTAGACATTTTACAAAGAGTGACCTAGTACGACGTAAGCAAGCAGTAAACCACGGTCCAAGAAAACAAGGTCTAACAAGAAGACCACGTGACTGACACAAGCCTATGTCATTTCTACGTCATTTTGCCTATTCATCCTTGTCGAATGTCTGTAATACTCGTAGATAAGGATGAACAGTAAAATGACGTAGGCTTGTGTCAGTCACGTGGTCTTCTTGTTAGACCTTGTTTTCTTAGACCATGCAGTAAACATTTTGAAAGCTTTTCGCGGGCATATTGCTAACGCGCTAATATTACTATACGCTGAATAATTTACCAATACTTGCACGAATTATCCAAAATTGTTATTATGATAATGACGATGACGATGACTGATATTATTGTTATTATATTTTGAAAATTCTAATACGACATTATTCGTACAAAATACACTTATCTATCATTATATAGTCTATATATTTTATAAAAATGATATCATTAATATTGCTTGTTGTGTTGGAAGATCCCTTTGCTACATTTGTAGCAATGTTTTGAATACCTTTGTACATCCACCTGACATGGGAACGTTTAATCCTAGTTAATTTACGCGTCTGCTACCGGTACCACCCACGTTCATATTATATAGTTAATATTTTAAAGGCTCTCAAGACTCTACTTTGCATTACAATATAATAATAATAATATAAACTTGTAAATAAAGTACTATAGTAATCGAACGCCCGTCTTCATCCATCTCCAAAGACTTACGTACGTTCTTGAAACTGCAATTTTCGACAAGAGAATATCAAAAATAGTGTCACGGTCATCATTCTACATTCTGCCTAATATTCTGTAGTCTAATGACTCTATTTAGGTCACTTGAAACATCTTACACCGAATCTCGAATATGGACTATTTGTAGTTTCATTTTTTTCTTTTTTGTGAACTATCTGCTGTTTGATGTTATTTACTTCACGCATGAACCTTAGCAGACAATACGAAAACGTTGACTTCCAAACCGATCAACATTTCGCCAACAGTGCGAATATGATATAATATGAGCATTTTCATCCCTTAAGTGTAAATATTTAGAAAGGGATTTTTATTCATTACCAACTTAATATATCAATTTATATGTTAGACGTTTGACTTTGCAAAGATGGAATCCGGTTAAATTGTGTACCGTCAAATCTGAAACGGGTGTTATGAAACTCCTCGACTAACCTAACAAACATAAGTCTTGGCAACAAGAATAAATCTAGTGCCACATTGAACAAAAAAAAACATAAGTCTTCTCATCCATATACTTAGTACTTAGTTTCAAAATTGAGTTTTGTTCTAAATGTTACCTAAACATTTTAATTCGATTAAACTAAAGAGTGAAAAGGGATAAAAAAATTAAGACTGGTGCACTTATAGAAAGCGTCAAGAGATCTTTAAATAATTCGCTATTAGAACGCGGATTTCGCTTGCTGCTAGGTAGGTTACTTAGTAAACTGTTCAGTAAATTAAGTCAAAGACTTTCAGGAATTAAAAACACTTCATGTTTTTTCTTACTATGTAAATATATATACCAAATATTTGCCTACCCAGCACGCGATATTGAACTAAAAATTTATGTTAAAATGCTAACCAAAACCTGTAAAATTTACATATACCAATGACAAAATCTGGTGACTTTGATTCCTCACTTATGATAATTTCGACGGTAACCACTAAACAATAGGTATATAAATAAGGCAAATGCCTGTTATTTGTTGTACTAACACAACTTAGATTTTTGATTAACATTCTTCTTGCTGTCCTTAATACATTATGGAGTTATCGCGAAATAACTCCACACAAAGTATTAAAGTCATATTTACTAACACTATTACGAGAAAGAAACTAAAATGAGCTATAATGATGAATCTGGTTCACCAATGACAGTCTCTCATTCATAACCCTTTGACTAGTAAACAGTGTGTCAAGTCATTCTCGAAATAAGCTAAAGCGGAACAGATACATAGTAATACGGGAATCTCGTTGAATATGCACTCAATATTGTTAAGATAATGTAAAAGTAAAATGAAAGCTTTTTGTAGTCAATATGAAAAATACGTCAAAGTTAATGAAATCTGAAATCGTGTCGCAGTAAAAAATAAATAATACGAATGGTCCAAACTGTGCAAATTTTAAAAAACAGGAAGTTAAGACGACTGCTAAATAATATACCGATATGTTTATTTTTAGCAGGCTCTAGATGTAATGTTTTCAAAATGCATGAACAAACTGTACTGCTGGATACAAAGTGAAAGAGACAATAAGATAGCCATAAATACTTCACACTTCAAGATTTTAGAAGTTACTTTGTCGTTGGTTCTAATGCAAATAAATAAGATATCGAATACAAACAAAGATAATAAAATATATTGTGAATAACGACTTTCATTCTAGGACGTTTTAAGGGCATTTCTACGCCGAAAGCCAGAAATATTACGTTAATCTCTGCTTTAATTTAAAAAGTACCAAGACGCGATTTCAGATTTAGATGAAAAGAAATGAAGCGAAATGTTGCTAACCTCCTCATAAGAAGCAGCGCCGTGCGATGTCTTGCATCTCTCTTACACTCTGCTACAAACTCTCAAACTAGTATAGCCACAACCTTCAAATGAGCTTCGAAATTTACCCTTTCTAGTCATGTCAAACGGAAACGAAAATGAAATTAAATAACGTTAGCGGATATAACATTACAGTTTATTTACAAAATTGAGATCTAATTGTTCAATGGTGAGAAATTTATTTTCGCTAGCCAACTCTATCGTATGTTAATAAAGTTTATATTAATGTACTTTCATTTAAACAGGAGTTAGCAACATTTTTCTGCCATTAACCTATACAATCTGTTCATTTCATTGAGATCGATTACTCTCTAATCGAGGGTCAAACTATAACTAACGGAGGTATGTATAAATATTAATAACAGTTAGGAAAAGTCAAAATACGTGTTATTTGCAATTTTAGCCTTTAACATAAATACAGGTAAAAATGGGTTTAAGTAACACGGCGTTTTTAAGTAATCGTAACGGCTTGTGGTTCATTGTTTTATTTTGTTAGTTTCATGACTTTTTAATGCATAACACTTCTGCGGGCTCCCCAGTTAAAGTTTTGTAATAATTTCGACAAAAAATAACTAAAAATGAAAATCATCCATAGGCCGATAGTACCTTTTTAGTTCAATTAGAAGTAATACTGAAAAATCAAAACTAAGTCTCATTTAATTTAGTATCTCTAAAATTAAAAGAGACTATTAGACACTAGTTTTGTTCTGAGTTATTTATTTAATTATAATAGAAAATTACTCTACTTAAGATTTCGTTGTCGAACGGAAGATTAGTTTCCGACCATCAGAGTAAACGACACTATTTAAATTAAATGAGAACTAGGGACATCCCGTTATGCGTTTTTTTTTTCAACAATGTACACAAGCCGCTTTAAAATTTCTTTCCAGACGCTCGCAGGGCTCAAATTACAAACAACGACGACAACACAGGAAAAAACCGGGTATTTAAACGTAAAACCACACCGCGCATTATAAAGCTTGTAAAATCGTAACTAAATAACTTTTAACCGACGATACTTCAAAATACTTTATGTTTTTACTCTTTAAAAAGAACTAAATTTATTATAGAACTTCGAGACAAACGCTTTGGAACTGCGCGGTGGGTGATGTATACAAATTTTGAATTACGCCTCTTGCACACTAGCGCGAAAACTTATCACTAAAATATTTCAATCAGATATTTGTTAAGGGGTCGATTATCCCAAAATTTGCTGACCAAACCACCTCTGAAAACCAACCACAGTACGATTTTTTTTGTGATACCGGTTATAGCTTACTGGCATGATATCATCTATTCTTTCTGTAAGATAATTTACCGGCCTGCAAGTAATAAAATAATTGCTTTTGTTTCGTCTCCAAATAATTGATAAATGTTGCTATAATGTCCGCATAGCAAATAGAATGACATCATTTTACATGCACTGAAAAGTGTTTCGCGTCATCTTTCTGATTCGGAACGAATTCAGTATAAATAAACAGCATTGCTGGAGTGAAAGACCCAGACAGAGACGAAAGGCTGAAACTTGTTCCCCCCTCTCCCACTGAGAGAGAGAGAGAAAGAGAGAGACTGCATAATGATGATAGTAGTGAATGTGTACCTGTGGCGGTGTGCAGAGGTGGTCGGAGGGTAGAGGCGTGTAGTGTTTCGCCCGCGTCCCGATAATGCGAGGACTAAACTCGTCGAAGCGTAAGAATGCCGTTTTGAAATTTGTCACTTGACGTGATGGCAGGAAATTTTGAAATCCACAATATACGAAGTTATTCAAATATCGAATTCAATTTCTTATGGTAAGGATACATCTGCTGTACGTACGGCTCCGAAAGTTCAGCGCCTGACGAAACCCCGGCTGGTGCGTCATATAGGGCACTGCAAAAACAGGGCGTATTCAGCCGAACGTTCCTTGCCGTACGCACGGCAGGTGTGTCACACCACAAGATCACGTGATGAACTTCAAAACGGTATTGTTATAGTTGAGTTTAGAGCGTGTGTAGATGGTAGACGAGCCGGTATCGCGGCCATCGCCTGTGTGACAGTTTGCGCGCGGAACACCGCATCATACAAACTATCGGCTGCCGCCGTCATTTGCCGTTCGTTTGCAGAGCGGCGTTCAGTTGCGTCCACAGGTCCTTCTTGCACGACTTCGACCTGCAATTTGTATTTTGGTCGATATCGGGATAGAGCTATGTGAATAAATAAATACAACGAGAGCAATTTATGATCACCCTAATCAAGGCAGGCGAACACACCTCGCCATATTGCGGAATTTCAGTGGAACTAATTTTATAATGGAAATTGTTATCATAAACATAAAAATAAACACGTGGCACCCCAAAAATATACAAGTTTTTTATTTCTTTGGTCAGGATTTACATACATATATAAATACACAACATCCAGACACAAGTGCTCATCACACGAATGTTTGCCCTGGGCCACAGATTAATAAATAGTTACTTGCTATTCTATAATAGCCTACAAAATCTTAATAATAATACTTTCTGCCCTGAACTAAGTGTTAGTGATTTCATAGTTTTGGCGAGAATCGTGCGGTACAAGCGCTTAGGCGTTCGGCGCCCCTCCGTCCCTTGTACGTTCAAACGTACGCGAGCGAGTGACAGACGCCTGCCTGGGCGGGCTTCGCACCCGGGACCCCGTGCTTTGAAGGTAGAAGCATTACCAACTAGACCACGGGGCCGTCAATGAAAGTGACTGTGGTGTTATATTATTACCTGCGCAGCGACGCGAGCCACTCTTTGAACTGCGTATTGCCCTCGGGCGTGAGTTGGAAGGCCGTGCGTGCAGACAGGACGATGCTGACAAACTCTTCATACTCCACCGCCGTCAGGTGGTACAGCTTCTGGTGTATGCATTGGATGTACCTGCAAGTGATGTGGAGTTCAAAAGTGTTCAAGTGACACGGAGTTCAAAACTGTTCAAGTGACACGGAGTTCAAAACTGTTCAAGTGACACGGAGTTCAAAACTGTTCAAGTGACACGGAGTTCAAAAATGTTCAAGTGACACGGAGTTCAAAACTGTTCAAGTGACACGGAGTTCAAAAATGTTCAAGTGACACGGAGTTCAAAACTGTTCAAGTGACACGGAGTTCAAAACTGTTCAAGTGATACGGAGTTCAAAACTGTTCAAGTGATACGGAGTTCAAAACTTCAAGTGATACGGAGTTCAAAATTGTTCAAGTGATACGGAGTTCAAAACTTCAAGTGATACGGAGTTCAAAATTGTTCAAGTGATACGGAGTTCAAAACTGTTCAAGTGGTATAAAGTTAAAAACTGTTCAAGTGATATGGAGTTCAAAACTGTTCAAGTGATATGGAGTTCAAAACTGTTCAAGTGATATAGAGTTCAAAACTATTCAAGTGATACGGAGTTCAAAACTGTTCAAGTGATACGGAGTTCAAAACTGTTCAAGTGATACGGAGTTCAAAACCGTTCAAGTGATACGGAGTTCAAAACTGTTCAAGTGATATGGAGTTCAAAACTGTTCAAGTGATATGGAGTTCAAAACTGTTCAAGTGATATGGAGTTCAAAACTGTTCAAGTGATATGGAGTTCAAAACTGTTCTTATTGGGTGCTAAAGCTTATCCCTACTAATATTACAAAAGTGAAAGTAACGTCCATACGGCGGCGGTGGGGAAGTGGAGTGGGCCCTGCCGCGATCTGTATAAGATGTAATACTCACATCTGCTGGCACTTCTGCACGAGCGGCGCTAGCGTGCCCCGCAGATGCTGCATGACCAGGTGGTGCGGGCCGCCGCGCGCCAGCCAATGGGCGGACTCCACGCACAGCTCGTACAGCACGAACGGAGACACCACCGAGTTCACCGCGCACACGCAGAACTGGTGCAGGTACTGTAATACTCACATCTGCTGGCACTTCTGCACGAGCGGCGCTAGCGTGCCCCGCAGATGCTGCATGACCAGGTGGTGCGGGCCGCCGCGCGCCAGCCAATGGGCGGACTCCACGCACAGCTCGTACAGCACGAACGGAGACACCACCGAGTTCACCGCGCACACGCAGAACTGGTGCAGGTACTGTAATACTCACATCTGCTGGCACTTCTGCACGAGCGGCGCTAGCGTGCCCCGCAGATGCTGCATGACCAGGTGGTGCGGGCCGCCGCGCGCCAGCCAATGGGCGGACTCCACGCACAGCTCGTACAGCACGAACGGAGACACCACCGAGTTCACCGCGCACACGCAGAACTGGTGCAGGTACTGTAATACTCACATCTGCTGGCACTTCTGCACGAGCGGCGCTAGCGTGCCCCGCAGATGCTGCATGACCAGGTGGTGCGGGCCGCCGCGCGCCAGCCAATGGGCGGACTCCACGCACAGCTCGTACAGCACGAACGGAGACACCACCGAGTTCACCGCGCACACGCAGAACTGGTGCAGGTACTGTAATACTCACATCTGCTGGCACTTCTGCACGAGCGGCGCTAGCGTGCCCCGCAGATGCTGCATGACCAGGTGGTGCGGGCCGCCGCGCGCCAGCCAATGGGCGGACTCCACGCACAGCTCGTACAGCACGAACGGAGACACCACCGAGTTCACCGCGCACACGCAGAACTGGTGCAGGTACTGTAATACTCACATCTGCTGGCACTTCTGCACGAGCGGCGCTAGCGTGCCCCGCAGATGCTGCATGACCAGGTGGTGCGGGCCGCCGCGCGCCAGCCAATGGGCGGACTCCACGCACAGCTCGTACAGCACGAACGGAGACACCACCGAGTTCACCGCGCACACGCAGAACTGGTGCAGGTACTGTAATACTCACATCTGCTGGCACTTCTGCACGAGCGGCGCTAGCGTGCCCCGCAGATGCTGCATGACCAGGTGGTGCGGGCCGCCGCGCGCCAGCCAATGGGCGGACTCCACGCACAGCTCGTACAGCACGAACGGAGACACCACCGAGTTCACCGCGCACACGCAGAACTGGTGCAGGTACTGCGCGCCCAGACGCTTCGATATGCGCAGCAGCCATTTCACGTGCTCGCCGTACGGGGGATTTCTGAGAGCAAACGTTATAAATAAAGATATTATACTGTTCAAATGAATCGTGATCAAGAGAGAGACCTCTACCACTGGGCGGTCACTCCATTCAGAAAACGCGTTTTGACAAGCTACTTCTTTTTGAATATCAACTACAAGTCAATGGCGCTAGGCGCTATGTAAAACACCCTAACACCACGGTGCCTGCGGGGTGCGGGGCGTGGGGCGCTATATCGGGCGGGGAACTCATTTTGGCGCGGGGGGGTGAGTGTCCTTTCTGTACGGGTTAGTAGGTACTATTATTTTCTTCTGTGCCTCTACTTCATGTTGATGTATATCATAACGAGTTGATGTAGCTGCCTCAAAATATATAAGAATTCGTCACTTTTTAACTGACACAATCCATTAAAATAAATATGGTTCGAAATTGATTTAATAAATCTAAATCAGAGAAGAAGAGATGAAATGACCGATGCCACAATATACAAGAGCAGCAAGTCAAGATAAAGTCGCGCATTAAGTTTAACGTGCTCTAAGCTCTTGATTGTTACTTTGTGTGATCATGTGCTCCATATATTAGCATTTCCATGTTAGCAGTTCTAAGAATTATATTGTTAGTCTATTTCGCTGTTATTATAAAAATCACACATTGCGCGTACCTGCCAGTTTTGTTCAAAATAATATCGCAACGCCTCTTTAAATTTTCAAGAGTTCATTCTTCATTAGTGCTAGACGAGAGCCAGTCTTGGTTTGAGCAAAACTTAATAACTTCATTAAAATTTGACATCGAATAAAACCTTTTGACTTTTGACCCGCATCTATATTATGCACATTTGCACATTAGCTCACCTGCCAAACTTGTTTTGCGGCCGATCATCGTGAACCCTCCTGGCTTGCGTCTCGAGCGCCAGCATGCCGACCCTGTAGGCCGCCAGCAGGCGCCTCAGCTGCGCCTGCGGCAGGGGCGGAGGCCCGGGAGCCACGCCCCCCGGCCCGGGGTTCTGTAACACGCCGGCCACGCTCACGCTCACGCCGGCCATGCCGCCTACCGAGCCGTGCGTCGCGGGGAGAGGCGGCGGGATCGGTGCTGGGTGCTGCCAACAAAATAACGCTTTTATTGCACTTGTAAACAGCGTTGCATTTACTTTGTGTCTTTTTCTTGTTTTTTTCACTTAAGTAATTATTCTACAACATATCCAACCATTTATTTTACTTTTGACGTAAAGCCTGACCCGAGAAATAAAAAAACCTCGCCATATTGCGGAATTTCAATGGAACTAATTTTACTATGGAAATGGTTGCCATAATCATTAAAAAAAAATATACATGTAGCGCCCCCAGAAAAAGTTTTTTATTTCTTTGGTCAGGCTCATGTAAGGTTTTAATCAAGTATCACAATTTTCGCACTATACACACTACGCAACTACAAGAACTATAATCACACCCACCAACGCTAATCCAAAAAGACAAAACAGTCCACACCTTAAACAATTGCAAGTAACAGACATTTTTTAAAGTTTATGACCGCGAGTTAATTTTGATATGAGCTTGCCGATATTTCGACCGAGTTACACCGGTGAAAAACCGCGGAGATAATCTATAAAAAATGTGTTATTGTACAAAGTTGACAATCGCGAAAATCTAAAAACGTTCAATGACAAGTAAACACAGATTTCGATATCTACGACAACAGAATGATAATAAAAATGATTCCGGTAATTACAAAAAATTGCGCCTGCGGCAGCGGCGGGGGCCCGGGAGCCACGAGGGCGGGGCTTTGCAACGCCCCGCCCATCTCCACGGCGCCGTGCGGGGCCGGCAGCGGCGGCGGGAGGGGCGCCGGGTGCTTGCGGTGGTCAGACAAAACAACACGTTAATCACAATCACATAAGGTTCAAGGAGCTCTTTTTCTCAAATGTTCGTATGACTTATTTATTATTATTTATTTATTTATTCTTTATTCAGTAAATAGTTTGCACTTTACATAGGTAGGTACTATGCGCCAAACTGTAATCACAGTTTGTTGGCGCTTTGCGTTCTTATTAATTAATTACTTAGCGTAGGCGTATGCGACATAAGTCACAGTCGACTTCCCAAGTCGAAGGACCGCTGTTTTTCCGTATTTCTGAGTCACTCGTCTTCGGTATGGTGTTTTGTTCATTTTACGCAGATAAAACAAAAACCGGTAGTTTCCGAAACTAAAACGGAACGTAAATCTATGGTCGCTCACTCTTTGCGGATTATCCCCTCGCTCTCACTCCCGTGTCGATTGTATAGGCGTCTCTTTCGTGTTGGGGGTGTCTGTGTGTGTGTGATCCTAATGTCAATCGAGCGCGAACGTCATTGTTGGATTATAGACGTTATTGCTTGACGTTTAATCTATCACTCGCTTGCTACAACGAGTGCTTGTGACCACTCGTTGCAATCGAACGATCCAAAAATGCCGTTTTTCGTTAGACGAGCGTACATCTGTAGAAATCGAGCGATGTTAGCGACACGAACGTTTGAGAAATAGAGCTCAAGGTGCCAACCCACAGACGAGGGAAAGCGTGCGAACTTATTCGAGTCTATATGCAGCCTATAACACCGATTGCGCCCGATTTATATGGAACAGGCTGCATATAAATTCGGATTGAGATCGCGCGTTTCCCGCATCTGCGGGTACAGGCTTTGCTCACAGCTAATGATTAAAATATAGCAAACAATAAAATTTATTACTTTTAATAACAACTAAAATGCTGACTCTGACTAAAATTGTGAACAAAAAGAGGGTCTCTAATACTTTGCGCATCCCTTTTTCAAAATACGTTGTGACAAAAGTGTATAAAATTCTCATAAGCCTCAGCAAGGTGTAGTTTAATACGTAAACCTGTCATATGTTTTAGTACACGTGGTGACTAGAGAAAGATAACTCAAAAATAAATCGACCAATTCGAGTATCCATCCAACTCTAAACAGTTTCGTTGAGTGCGTAAACCTGTAGCATGTTTAAGTACTCACGGTAAATTACGCCACGTCTATAGTTAAGTTGAGAGCGTAAACCTGTGGCTGGCATGTTTGAGTACTCACGGCAAATTACGCCAGCCTATACAGTATAGTTGAGTGCGTAAACCTGTAGCACATTTGAGTACTCACGGTAAATTACGCCACTGTTTAGTTGAGTGCGTAAACCTGTGGCATGTTTGAGTACTCACGGTAAATTATGCCACATCTATACAGTTTAGTTGAGTGCGTAAACCTGTGGCATGTTCGAGTACTCAAGGTAAATTACGCCACGTCTATAGATTAGTTGAGTACGTAAACCTGTGGTATGTTCGAGTACTTACGGTGACGGGTATGGGCTGCGGGTGTGGGTGCGGGGCGTGCGGCGGGTGCGGGGCGTGCGGGGGGGCAACTAGCCCGCGCACGAAGTACTGAGGAAGCGCGTACTGAGCCGCGCCGCCGGAACCGTACTAAAACAAAACAACATTTTTAGCTATTAGGGTCATGTCATGATCTATAACAGACCACTGATAAAACATGAACGATTAAAAAATGGGACGGCTTAGACGTGCTTAAACACCTCTTTTACCACAGTGAAAATACAACCATACTAAGGAACTCATGAAACTGAATAAAATCACTTAATATCATTACAGTTTGATTCCAGTGTACTACGTAACCGCAATGAAAATGCGACCGTAATTAGGAGTTTACACATGTGTGTCCGATCGTTGTGGAGATCTTTGAGGGAGGCCTTAGTCCAGCAGTGGACGTCTACTGGCTGAAATGATGATGATGATGACACGTGTGTCAGACGGTCCCAAGCCTTTAATGCGCTATTGTACGACGCTCTAAATCTAGAACCTGTTATAAATCAATGATTAGGGTATCACTACATAGTATAAAACAAAGTCGCTTTTTCTGTCCCTATGTCCCTCCATATGTGCCTATGTATGCTTAAATCTTTAAAACTACGCAACAGATTTTGATGCGGTTTTTTAAAATAGAAAGAGTGATTCAAGAGGAAGGTTTATATGTATAATCTATATTAATAATTTCGTCCAGGGGTACGGTAGACTCGATCGAAACCTTATATGAATAATAAAACATGAAAAAATATTGATTTCGAGTCGACAACATATATCCGCAAAATTCGGATTATAGAGAATTTCGATAAATTCTAATGGCACTGACAAACAAATCGCAGTCGCCATGATAAA
Organism: Teleiodes luculella; assembly: GCA_948473455.1. Taxonomy (NCBI): domain Eukaryota; kingdom Metazoa; phylum Arthropoda; class Insecta; order Lepidoptera; family Gelechiidae; genus Teleiodes; species Teleiodes luculella. The sequence continues at coordinate 3,386,447 of OX419589.1, read as the reverse complement.
CAAACTGCAGCCGCCATGGAAACATTGAGTGAATCATAACAAAACTAAATACTTTTCTTCAGTCGTTGACTTTTCGCGAAAATATTGTTTTTGACCAAAGAGATTGGAGAGCCGCTTCGCTTGAAAGCGGCTCCCATCTCTCTGGTTTATGACACTTTTTTATGATATACTCTTTGTTATAATGTGTTTTTTCACAAGTTTTTTCAGCAGCGATTTTATTTCTATCTTAAGAGGAGTAGTAGTTTGGTAGTAGTTATTCCGTGATGAAAACTCGGCTTCGGTAGCTGTTCGTAAAAATTTTAGGCCATATTTTACGCCGAAAAACTTTTTCATGACTATTATGTCTTGGCCTATATTAGGATTGAATCTCAAAGATTACTGTTTCTTCGAATGAATCAAAAACAAGGCTCAGTCTTAGACCAATGTGTGTGGCCGGTGATGACTTATGGATCTGAGACGTGGTCGCTTACGGTGGGCCTCATAAGAAGGCTCAGGTCACCCAAAGAGCGATGGAGAGGGCTATGCTTGGAGTTCCTTGCGTGATCGAATCAGGAATGATGAGATCCGCAGGCGAACCAGAGTCACCGACATAGCCCGAAGAATCGCGAAACTTAAGTGGCAGTGGGCTGGGCACATTGCACGTAGAACCGAGGGCCGTTGGGGAAAAAAGGTTCTTGAATGGCGGCCACGCGGCGGAAGACGTGGCGTGGGCAGGCCCCCTACAAGGTGGACCGACGATCTGGTGAGAATGGCGGGAAGCCGCTGGATGCGGGCAGCGTGGGACCGATCATTGTGGAGATCTTTGGGGGAGGCCTTTGTCCAGCAGTGGACGTCTACTGGCTGAAATGATAATGATGATGACAAGGAAACATATTTTTGGAATACGGAGTGCATGGTTTTACACCATTATCTTCCCGCCAAAGTAGAGACAGAGACTGAGTGCAAACAAAGAGGTTTACAGAGAATAAACCTTAAAAGTTATATGTTTTGTTAATTTATGTTGGTTAATTTTGAATGTTGATTTAAAATAAAAAATATTTGTGTAAAAACTATTGAAGTTTTTATTAACTATATTTATTAAACACAATAAACGAAGCTATACGAATCTATGCCTTGCTTACTTTTAATATTCCTTGAGAACCGATGACTACAGAAATATCTACCTACATTTTGTACCTAGATGTGTACCTATTATGAGTCACATTTCACCCGAGCGAAGCCGGGTTTTCATCTAGTACATGCATAATATGCTTAAGGATAACCCACAATAACCATTTTCCCGTGCGGAGCCGGGGCGGGTCGCTAGTTCCGAATAAAGTAAAGTAAGCTGAATGAAATCTGCTCCCGTAACATGCAGTGCTATGACAAAAGTTTGTTGCGCGAAAACCCCGCCATATTGAAATATCCTCCAATAGGATAAGAGAATACGCACGACAAATTTATGTCTGTCACGCGTGGACCGGGCATGTTAGAGGGGCAGTACAAAAACAGAAACGATAAAGGTGTGACTGACCTGCAGCTGGTATATGGGCGGCGGGTAGGGGTGGTAGGTGAAGGGGTAGGGGATGGGGTAGGGCACGGGCAGCGGCACGGCGGGGGGCGGAGCCCGGAACGACGGCTCCTCCAGCTCCGTGTCCTCGCTCGCCTGCCGCAGGTACAGCTCGTGCCAGTAGCGAGCGACAGTGTACAGCACTTCTGGGTACACGCCGCCACCTGACACAAACAACAAACATATCGTTAACAGCTCATATATGTCCCCACCGAGGGGCTCGAGCCTACCCTGATACCAGTGAATAGGCCTTAGACGACCACGCTGGCCCAGTGCGGGTTGGTCAACTTCACACACAACCTTTGAATTTCTTCGCAGGTGTGTGCAGGTTTCCTCACGATGTTTTCCTTAACCGTAAGAGCGTCGAATAAACGTACATATGAATTCGACAATCGAAAACACATTGGTACGTGCCGAGGTTTGAACCCGCGAACTTCGGAATAGAAGTCAACGGGCCTAGCCACTTGGCCACCGACGCTCAACAACAAACAAATAAATAAATAAATATGTGGGACATCTCACACACGGCCATCTGATCCCAAACTAGGCAGAGCCTGTACTATGGGTGTCAGACAGCTGACACATACAACAAAGTATGTAAACGGTCGAATTGAGAAACATCCTTTTTTGAAGTCGGTCAAAAAAAAAGTGTCTATGGTTTTTTTCATATTTCCGGACATAAGGTCATTGACAGCTGCATACAATACAATGCGCACATTTTTTCAAACGATACGATAAAACTGAAGGAAATTATCGCATAATACGTAATTTGGCATACCGTATAGAGGGCGGAGTGAGTGTGTGACATTTTGGCGTTACATTGTTTTTAATAACATTCAAGAAAAGAAAGAGGTCAATGAACTTTTGTCCGGATTTATATGAAACAGACCATAGAATAGTCGCGGTCTAACGCGGTCCTAACCCTAGTGGTGGAGGAGAATCCCTAGCGAAATGAAAGAGGGAAACTTATAATATTATATGTTTATTTTATCGAAATATTACATTATTGGAAATGGTTAAAAATGGCGTACGGCTCGTAGCACGGGCTACAGCCATCTCCCTCTCATCAACGAAATTCAAACTGATATTACTTTTCATAAATAAATGACACAAAACGCGGAAAGAGGCTGCCAGCACGAACGCGGCGAGCATGTAGGATGCATGCACGCCACAGAATATAGCTGCCTCTGTGGTCGAGTGGTCAAATACACGTCACACGATAAGTAAGCAAGCAAATCAAATGACGATTAGAAATTTTGTTACTACCAACCCAAAAACTCTGTATCCAGAGCCGTAAAAAAAGTTGCCTACCTTTAGCGGCCGCTTCGACGGTGAGGCAGGCGCGTTCCAACATGGAGTCGCTTTGCTCCTTACACTGCAACACAGCTCGTTGGATCTCGTTGTAATTGAGCGCGTGTGCGTGAGGCAACACTGACAACGCTAGCTCAGCCGCCGCTCTAACCATGTGCACGTCACGCCCTGATGACGCCTGGTGGACAAAAAAACAACTTGTTAAAAAACTGACAGTAAAAAAAAGATAAAAAGTATTTCAAATATGTTGTACTCTGAACATTCTTAGATCGGTAAGCTCTGGAGAAAACCCGTGTATGTTGTACTCTATTCCAAACATTTGTTATTGAGGATCTTAATACTGTTTTACACATTCTAGTTACTAAAGTCAGAGGCATTTAATTTTTACTGCGTGAAAATACCTAGTGAGAAAATTACAATATAATAAAATGTTTCCACGGAATCTAAAAGGTAGATAGTCACTTTCTTGTATTGGTTTAAAATTGTACCTTGTCCGCAATGCCGGCAGCTTCCGGTGGGGTCAAATGTCCTTCCCAGGCGTCGATCAAAAACAGAATCGCAGGCGCACCTATATCCATAGCTTGTCCTGGGAAACAAATACAGGCGATTAATAAACCAGTTAGATCTGCGTGATCGAATCAGGAATCATGAGACTACAAGCAAACCAAAGTCACCGACATGGCCTGGATGCTGCTAAACTTAAGTGGCAGTGGGCGGGGCACAATGTACGTAGAAACGGCGGTCGTTGGAGCAAGTTCTTGAAAGACGAAGCCCTTCAGGTAACAATGCCCGTACCCGCCGGCGAGGGCGTGGCCAAAACCAAAATCTAAACTAATAATCAGAGATGGAACCTTTCAGGCGTCGTCTCCTTCACGATGTTTTTCCGTATCAACGCGCTAGGCCGTGGTCCGAGGCTCCCTTGAGCCGCCCCTAGACGCGTTGGTACATGACTACTTTGAGGTAGAGCCATCCGCTTCGCTGCAAGTCCAGTGAAGCTTGATTCGTCGTGCTTTTTCGACACAAGCATAGTTCAAATTAAAAATAAGTCGAATGGTGATGGACGCGGGAAACCGTTGAACACAAGCCAAACAAGACTGATCACTGTGGAGATCTTTAGGAGAGATCTTTGTCCAACAGTTTTACAGGCTGAAATGTTGATAAGAAAAGCCAATTTTGCAGGTTAAAGGTATGATTGTATTACCTGTGATCCAGCTAACGTGTGAGGAGTAAGTACGGCTAAGCCAGTTCGCACTGACGCAGTTGTGTAGGCCTAGAGCGTATAAGCCAAGTTGGAAAGCAGCCATGTGTAGTCCTCTGAAAAAAAAAAATTTAAATAAATAAACGCTTATATATTTGTGCTGACCGACTTTACACTTCGGTTCAGTGACAAATATCACTTAAGTATTGTTCAATTGCTGAAAGTATTTAGACAAAAGCGATATGTTATCTGACATTATGCAAACAAGTAAATAAATCGTTGCACTTAAATGCTACATTAAACGTTGGGTCGCACGAGATCTCATAAATGACAACTATGACAAGACGTAGTTTTGACATGTCTATACTCTCATCCCATTGGGAAAAACTTTCAGCAATTTGACAGTTATCTGTGAGATAATCACCTAACACATTGCTTCACTGGTGTGCTGTTAAATCAGTCTTCAGCATCAATATCAGCCGCTAATAGTAATCGTGTCATTGAAAAGATTCATTCTAATCAACTGAACGGAACTTCAAGATATTTCTATTGTTCACTTCTAGTCTATCCTTACGACGAGCCTCCCGCCTTGAACAGAACCGACTTGGCTAGCTCCAACAGATGACCAGTTACACTGACCTGTGCGGGCCGTGGTGTTCCCTAGCTCCAACAGATGACCAGTTACACTGACCTGTGCGGGCCGTGGTGTTCCCTAGCTCCAACAGATGACCAGTTACACTGACCTGTGCGGGCCGTGGTGTTCCCTAGCTCCAACAGATGACCAGTTACACTGACCTGTGCGGGCCGTGGTGTTCCCTAGCTCCAACAGATGACCAGTTACACTGACCTGTGCGGGCCGTGGTGTTCCCTAGCTCCAACAGATGACCAGTTACACTGACCTGTGCGGGCCGTGGTGTTAGCTCCAACAGATGACCAGTTACACTGACCTGTGCGGGCCGTGGTGTTCCCTAGCTCCAACAGATGACCAGTTACACTGACCTGTGCGGGCCGTGGTGTTCCCTAGCTCCAACAGATGACCAGTTACACTGACCTGTGCGGGCCGTGGTGTTCCCTAGCTCCAACAGATGACCAGTTACACTGACCTGTGCGGGCCGTGGTGTTCCCTAGCTCCAACAGATGACCAGTTACACTGACCTGTGCGGGCCGTGGTGTTCCCTGGCGCAAGAGGTCTGCGTGAACAGGCTAGTGCTGGACGAGCCTCCCGCCTTGAACAGAACCGACTTGGCCAGCTCGAACATGAAGTGCGCTGATGCTTCCGACGGCTGGTTCGGTACTGACGGGTATAGCCGCTTTCCTTTGTATCTGAGAACAAATGTTATGGGTGTAAGTGGCTGACTAGTACTGAAATAATACTGCTCAGTGAACGGTTTTGTGCAACATCTATAAATCAACTTTTCTCGGAAATAAAAAAAAAATTTCGACACTACTATACAAATTGTCATTTCAATTGAAGAGAAGACATTTTGACATGACAACGTTTTATAATTCGATGGCGCCGGCTGCACGAACATGACGCAATACGGCGTTACCGCGCTGCTGAGGCGTTCCATTTAAGGCTTGAAGTGCAAGCGAGAGCGCGGAACAAGCGATAAAGAGGCACAATCTTTGTCACGTTCAACTATCGTCAGTAAACCGACTTTACAGACAACCGCTTTTTTATAACGAATGCAGTGCCAACATGAATAGATCTTTGGCCCACTTCAATGGGCACGCGAAAATCACGACTATATTATTATTCTATAAGCAAGCTATATCTCACTCACTCCCTAGTTTAGGTATGACGAAAGGAGTTAATAGAGATAGTTTAAGGTGTTAGTAGAGAGCCGCGAATGGCGCGATACGCGACACAAAAAGAGGCGTTTTTAGCTAATCTCGTGCGATCTGAATTGCACTTTATGATAACGGAACTAGAGTTGCTATGTATTTGAATTAGTCGCTAAGTGAGCATTCTGTAGGGATGACTATTCGGTATTCTGTGCTATAAGACTTAATTTTTATGGTGATGATAATAATGCGTAACGTGTATTGATGATACCTGGAGTCCTTAGGGCGGGGCAGCGGGGGGTGCGGCGCGGGATGCGGGGGCGAGGGTCCGTTGTCCGCCACGCCCAGACGCTCCATATCAGATACCAACCCGCAGGCCTGCTGTTGCTGCTGACACATTTACATTATCATTTAAAAATATACTAAAAAAAATAAACTGATTTAAAAAATTACTAGAAAAATAAAAAACCTGCCCTGGGAGCGTTAAGTCTGTATATTTTTATGTTTATGATAAGAATATCCATTGTTAAATTAGTTCCATTGAAATTCCGCAAAATGGGTAGGTATTTTTATTTTTTGTTTGGGCTTTACTGTAGATGCCAGTTTTCATTATCGATCCATTCCATCCATCCTATACACATTTTTTTTTCAATTCACATTTTTTTTCATAGTTTTTCTTTCCTTTTTTCCATTCAAATTCCGCAATATGGTGAAGTTATTTTCTTCAATACGGGCTTTACATACTTGAAGTAACAATGGCCACTTAGAAAATGTTTTTTTTCCCGCCGCGATATTTCAAAGTTAGGTCGGTAATGTTGCCTCACCTGCGGCTGGGCGGGCGGGTGCGGGTGCGAGTGCGCGGGGTGCGCGGGGTGTGCGGGGTGTGCGGGGTGCGCGGGGTGCGGCTGGTCGGCGCGGTACGACACGCGCGGGTTGGTGCTGTAGTACATCGACACCATCGGAGACTTCGTCAGCTGGTGGATGTCTCGGTCGAGCAGCTGGAAACCAAAACAAACCATTAAAACAATATAACAAACCATATTAAGGATTAAGGGGCCCACAGGCGCTAATTGGCGCCGCCACCCTTTAAAAAATAATAGCTCGAAAAATAATCAATATATTTTAATTTTAATCTTTATTCGCAAGAAAAGACAGTTTGAGGAAAGGACTTTCTAAGAAAAGGACATTTTGCGAAAACGACATTAGGAGAAAGGACATTTTACGAAAAGTACTTTTAGAGAAAAGGACATTATGTGCAAAGACGATGGAAACGAAGCATACCTTGTTCATGATCCTAGCCAATTTGACGGGGTCGTCCTTATAGAAAGCGAGCAGTGTAATGGCCAACTCCCCGCGCTGTCTCCTCGTGCCCTCGCACAGCAGAGGGTGCTCCGCCTCCGAAACGTTCGCTTTGAGTCCTAAAGCCGCCACGGCCGCCTCGAAGCCTAGCATCTCGTCTGATGGGACTCGCGCCTGTGAAAAGAAGGAGATAAGATTAAAAATCTCATAATCAAGAACCTCAAGATCACGTCGTATACCAACTGATTCAAGCTTCTGTATAAGTAACGAATGAGAAATTTTGTAAAATGCATTTGAATGGTCAGTATATATTTATACAGGGTGAAGTGACGGCTTAGAAAAAACTGAAAGGAAATTGATTGTTTTGGTCAACTGTCTGTAAGTTTACTCAGAAAAATAGTTTTTCATACAAACTGTTTTTGCATGGGAGTGTAGAATTTCCTTGATTCAAAGAAAAGCTTTTTTTTTATTGCTCAAAACCTTTGTATTTTAAAGCATATTTTTGAGTGATTTGCACTTTATGAATAACTGACCCTGACTAATTATTTCATTTGGAAATTCCATTAATTGGAATAAGAAGATTTTTATTTAAATTCTTCCTAAGGTGCTGTAATGGAATTGGTCAACCTCTAATAAGTATTACTTAAATGCAGCTATTTTATTTCATAAGCGTCAAATAACTAGTAAATTCTGTATGTATGTAATTAAATAAAAGATGAACATACCGGAATCTTGTTTTCTTTATCAGTTGGTGACAAAACTAGCACTTCGAACAGGAAGCTTGCTAACGCTATAGGTAGTAGCGCCGGCCCGCGATTTCTGAAAATAAAGATTTCTGTTAAAAAAAGTTCGCTGCAACATTTCATATATCGGAAACATTCTAGGGTATAGCTAAACAAAATTCCAGATCAAACAAAGCAAAGCATACTAAATCGAAAGTTAAACATATTTTATTGTTGGAGATACGTCGGCGACACAGGTAGCTACCACAGATTAAAAAAAAGTATTTAAAACTGTTCAAAGGCTAAACTACAGCCTGACGTTTAATACTAGATAACAGACAGACCAACTCATCTGTAAGTTGAGGGCGGCGCTAGTAGCAACATGAAATTGTATTTCAACTAATCGTAAAATGGCATCCAAAAAAGAATCCGGAATCGAATTTAATTAGGTTTTTTCTGCTATCACTTTGATTTTTAACGTCTTCATTGTTTGCTTATAAATTCACAAACGTTATATTTTCGAAGCGCTTTCGTTTATTATATTTTTTTATTCATAAACGTTACCTAAGTGTGCCATCTCTCAGTTGCTCGGCCTTTTCCCTGGCGAGTGCGAGTTGCTCGATGCCAGTGGGCAGTTTCTTCAGCAACGCCACCAGTTCAGTTTCCTGGTTGTTCAACTTGACCTCTAAAGCCTTAGTGCTGGCCGGGGGTCGCGCCATCTCTAGGGCGAACAGACCCACGCGGAACGCTAGTTCGTGATGTTCGCTGAATTCTGCTAATACCTGTAATAAATGGTTGTTTTTAAACAAATGTTGATTTATTTATTAAGCTTCATTGCACAAATACTATAGGCGGGTCTAATGCCATTCCGCATTCTCCACCGGCCAACCACAAGGCAAACAGAGAAAATCGAAGGGGTGCACGCACACTAACTAGGACTACTACATAAAAAATATGGTTAAGGTAGTTTAAGTTTTAGGTATTGTAAAGCCTGGCCAGAGAAATAAAAAGCCTGTTTTGGAACGCCACGTGTATATTTTTATGTTTAAGGCAACAATTTCCGCAATTAAATTAGTTTCAATGAAAAAAGAAATTGGTAATATAGATAGAATAGATCTTGGGCAAGATTATAGGCTACCTTTTACCGCGAGAAAATTCCTCATTCCACGGGAAAAAATAAAGCGGGAGGAGTTGGCACAAAGATAGAATAGACCTTCGGAAGAACATAGGCTAACTTTTAAGCTATAAATGTTGGAAAACGACGTGATATTGTTTAACTTTCACCAACTTGTATTCGGAGATAAGTGTTGAATGACATGCATTGTGTACTGACCGTGCAGAGGAAGGCGCATTTAGCGAGCGTGACCGAGGCGAGGCAGGAGAGCCTGTGGCTGGCGGCGCAGAGGCGCGGCGAGGGCGCGTGGCGCCTCCTGGCTTTGCGCAAGTCGTGTATTGTATACTAATCGTGCAGAGGAAGGCGCATTTAGCGAGCGTGGCCGAGGCGAGGCAGGAGAGCCTGTGGCTGGCGGCGCAGAGGCGCGGCGAGGGCGCGTGGCGCCTCCTGGCTTTGCGCAAGTCGTGTATTGTATACTAATCGTGCAGAGGAAGGCGCATTTAGCGAGCGTGGCCGAGGCGAGGCAGGAGAGCCTGTGGCTGGCGGCGCAGAGGCGCGGCGAGGGCGCGTGGCGCCTCCTGGCTTTGCGCAAGTCGTGTATTGTATACTAACCGTGCAGAGGAAGGCGCATTTAGCGAGCGTGGCCGAGGCGAGGCAGGAGAGCCTGTGGCTGGCGGCGCAGAGGCGCGGCGAGGGCGCGTGGCGCCTCCTGGCTTTGCGCAAGTCGTGTATTGTATACTAACCGTGCAGAGGAAGGCGCATTTAGCGAGCGTGGCCGAGGCGAGGCAGGAGAGCCTGTGGCTGGCGGCGCAGAGGCGCGGCGAGGGCGCGTGGCGCCTCCTGGCTTTGCGCAAGTCGTGTATTGTATACTAACCGTGCAGAGGAAGGCGCATTTAGCGAGCGTGACCGAGGCGAGGCAGGAGAGCCTGTGGCTGGCGGCGCAGAGGCGCGGCGAGGGCGCGTGGCGCCTCCTGGCTTTGCGCAAGTCGTGTATTGTATACTAACCGTGCAGAGGAAGGCGCATTTAGCGAGCGTGACCGAGGCGAGGCAGGAGAGCCTGTGGCTGGCGGCGCAGAGGCGCGGCGAGGGCGCGTGGCGCCTCCTGGCTTTGCGCAAGTCGTGTATTGTATACTAATCGTGCAGAGGAAGGCGCATTTAGCGAGCGTGGCCGAGGCGAGGCAGGAGAGCCTGTGGCTGGCGGCGCAGAGGCGCGGCGAGGGCGCGTGGCGCCTCCTGGCTTTGCGCAAGTCGTGTATTGTATACTAATCGTGCAGAGGAAGGCGCATTTAGCGAGCGTGGCCGAGGCGAGGCAGGAGAGCCTGTGGCTGGCGGCGCAGAGGCGCGGCGAGGGCGCGTGGCGCCTCCTGGCTTTGCGCAAGTCGTGTATTGTATACTAACCGTGCAGAGGAAGGCGCATTTAGCGAGCGTGGCCGAGGCGAGGCAGGAGAGCCTGTGGCTGGCGGCGCAGAGGCGCGGCGAGGGCGCGTGGCGCCTCCTGGCTTTGCGCAAGTCGTGTATTGTATACTAACCGTGCAGAGGAAGGCGCATTTAGCGAGCGTGGCCGAGGCGAGGCAGGAGAGCCTGTGGCTGGCGGCGCAGAGGCGCGGCGAGGGCGCGTGGCGCCTCCTGGCTTTGCGCAAGTCGTGCCCGCCTCCGCCACTGCCGTTCGTGTTGCCTGCGGATAAAACATGAAGCCTCAACTATACATGTAAAAATTCCGTAGACTACCGGTAGTTAACCAAATTTTCGGTCAGTGTTGCCACCTTCCAAATAATTAAATCACTAAGTTTCGATCCCCATATGAATGAAAGACCAACTAAAGATTTTAGCGGCCACGGCAGAATTGAGCCCAATGTTATATACTACTAGCGACCCACGGCTCCGCACGGGAAAATGGTTATTGTGGATTATCCTTCACTATATTATGCATTTATTATACATATAAACCTTCCTCTTGAATCACTCTATCTATTAAAAAAACCGCATCAAAATCCGTTGCGTAGTTTTAAAGATTTAAGCATACATAGGGACATAGGGACAGAGAAAGCGACTTTGTTTTATACTATGTAGTGATAAGCAAGCAAGCAATCGCGCAGTGGACGGATGGACGTTAGGTTAGGTTAGGTTTACTATCACAACCCGTTCTCCAGCGCGGCGGGTCGCAGTTTTATTTGGTAAGACGCCGGGAACCACAAGGCGGCGTCCTTCATATCTTATTAGTATTACCGGGGTAGTCAATAGCAACAACTGCGATCCCTAATCCGTCGGCTAAGCAGTGAACTATCAGAAGTGCATAATTTTAAAATCGGCAAATAAATTAACAAAACATTTATTGATTCTGTGGCGGCACGAAGTTCGCCGGGTCCGCTAGTGTAGTGATAAAAAAAACTTCATTTGCTTACCGAGCGCGGGCGGCCTGGCGAGCAGCTCGATGGCGAGGCGGGCCCCCAGCGCGCAGGCCTCCCTGGCGTGGCCGTGCGCCTGCAGCCCCTCCGCGCGCGCGAACGACACCTCCCACCCGCTCTCCCAGCCGTACGACACGTTCCACGCAGACGACTGCAACACACAACACATGCAGTTTATCAAAGCTCAACCAGAGATGTAAGAAACCTCGCCATATTGCGGAATTTCAATGGACGCGAGGAATTTTATAAGGTTAATAGGGAAGTGTCCTGGAAAAAAGAAATCGATTCTAATGAAGGATTTTCAAGGTGACATTTAAGAAAAAAAAAGGTTCTATTGACTCAAATAGATGGCGTGCATGTCGAATAAAATGTCAAAAGTGAGCTTGTCAAACCAATCAGGGCAGATAAATAACTGGCAACACTGTTGTTGTCTCGTCAATCGTCACGCACTTTATTGTGTTTTAATTTCGTTTCGTGTTTTTGGGTGTTGAGTTTTACCAGTGACCTTTTTGCGACTAAATTTTGTGACTTCTTCAAGCACGTCTATTTTATTTGACGTAAGAGTTAGTGCAGCGCCATCTCTTATGACTATAATGAAACCTTTTCTTGTTTTTAGAACTGTCAAAATGAAAATCCCTCTATGTCCGTTAGTTAGATTATCATAAAAAATTTAACACGTCTTTTTTTTTATTTGACAAAGATATCGCATCAAAATGTAGGAGAAGAGTGCTATGACGTCACTTTTTCTGTACAATTTGTATGTCTCGTCACTGGAAATTTCCAAGTGCTGTATCTAAAAGAAGAAATAATAGGTTTAGGTTGCCTGGTAGAGATTGCTACCCTAGCAATAAGGCCGCCTGTTGACTCAACTTTGTTTATGTACTGTATTATTTATGAATATTTGTATAGTATTGTATAGTTACCGCGCTAACGACGTTGTTCCCGCTCGACCCCTCCCCGGCGACGGCGCGGCGCGCGGCCGCTGCGTCGTAGAAGTACATGTTGCAATCATCGTCCGACACAGAGTCGTCGTTAGACACGCGGCGCTGGGCGTCGTCCGACGACGTGGGGGGAGAACTTGACTCTTGGGAATCCGTGTCACCGCCACTCTGCTGTAGGATCTCTTCTTCGTTCTCGCAGAAGCCTGGAAAAGTTGTAAGTTAAAGCCCGAACATAAATAAAAAACCTCGCCATACTGCGGAATGGTCTTAAGTTTTGTAACGAGGATCATTTTCCATTTATTTCTCGTCTAAATTCAATTTTGGAATGCATTCGTCGTTCATACGTCATCTTCGTCCATTCTTCTTCAGTTTTTCCCTTGACCTTGGCCGTATATCGTAATCTGTTTTGTAAAGTTTCTTTATACCGCTGAGCTACGCATCCATGCAAAGCCTGACCAAAGAAATAAGAATCCCGCTCTGGGGGCGCCACGTGTATATTTTTACAATATGACTATGGCAGCAATTTCCCTTATAAAATTAGTTCCATTGAAATTCCGCAATATGGCGAGGCTTCTTATTTCTTTGGTCCGCCTTTAAATAAATATAACTTCCAGTGCTGGACCGAGTTTCGTGTGTTTTACTAGTGCTTAGCTAGGGATACCTTCAAACTCGCCACTCCTGACAGCTCGCCAAGGATCCGTAACATGCAGTGCTATGACAAAAGTTTGTCGCACATTTAACTGTCGAAAAACCTGCCATATTGAAATATCCTCCAATAGGATAAGAGATTACGCACGACAAAATTATATCTGTCACGCGTGGACCGGGCATGTTAGAGTGGCAGGTGACAGTTGTAAGCCAAATGTAATGTATACAGATGATCTGACCTTCAGAAGAGACGCTGGAGTGGTTTCCGTCTCCGGTGCCGGAGTCCCTTGGCGCGTCGCTGGGGCCCGCCTCTCCCGACCCGCAAGGCTGCAAGCATCAACCAAATACAATACGGATGTTGACTGGCTAGTCAAAAGAGCTTCTGTTTATGAAATGTCAAAAAACAATATTTTACATGAAAAATTAAAATGAATACTAGCTTATGACGTCACAAGCTTGTATTGTCGTTTTTGTGCGATATCTATTTTGATTTCAAATGCCGCACTTGTATAAAGATTCTACTGTGTTGTAACCATGTATCTGACAGTACGGTACACTCCATGTGTATGTAGTTTTATTTGATTTGCCACCAACTCGCACAGTTTTTATGCCAAGCATCTGCATTTTTTTTCCATAACCTAAGGTTGCCTGGAAGATTGCTACCGTAGCAATAAGGCCACTTGTGGGCTTCCTGCATTCTATTCATTATTATTTTCTCCGTAAAAGTGTATGTGTATATGTATGTATGTATATGTATATCTGACCTGGCTGGTGGAGGGGCCGGGCATGGCGAGGTCGGGGTTGCGCGGGGCGCGGTGCAGCGCGCGGTGAGGGGAGGGGTTGGTGAGCCGGTAGCTTAGAGACATCTCGTTGTGATGTGTATCTGACCTGGCTGGTGGAGGGGCCGGGCATGGCGAGGTCGGGGTTGCGCGGGGCGCGGTGCAGCGCGCGGTGAGGGGAGGGGTTGGTGAGCCGGTAGCTTAGAGACATCTCGTTGTGATGTGTATCTGACCTGGCTGGTGGAGGGGCCGGGCATGGCGAGGTCGGGGTTGCGCGGGGCGCGGTGCAGCGCGCGGTGAGGGGAGGGGTTGGTGAGCCGGTAGCTTAGAGACATCTCGTTGTGATGTGTATCTGACCTGGCTGGTGGAGGGGCCGGGCATGGCGAGGTCGGGGTTGCGCGGGGCGCGGTGCAGCGCGCGGTGAGGGGAGGGGTTGGTGAGCCGGTAGCTTAGAGACATCTCGTTGTGATGTGTATCTGACCTGGCTGGTGGAGGGGCCGGGCATGGCGAGGTCGGGGTTGCGCGGGGCGCGGTGCAGCGCGCGGTGAGGGGAGGGGTTGGTGAGCCGGTAGCTTAGAGACATCTCGTTGTGATGTGTATCTGACCTGGCTGGTGGAGGGGCCGGGCATGGCGAGGTCGGGGTTGCGCGGGGCGCGGTGCAGCGCGCGGTGAGGGGAGGGGTTGGTGAGCCGGTAGCTTAGAGACATCTCGTTGTGATGTGTATCTGACCTGGCTGGTGGAGGGGCCGGGCATGGCGAGGTCGGGGTTGCGCGGGGCGCGGTGCAGCGCGCGGTGAGGGGAGGGGTTGGTGAGCCGGTAGCTTAGAGACATCTCGTTGTGATGTGTATCTGACCTGGCTGGTGGAGGGGCCGGGCATGGCGAGGTCGGGGTTGCGCGGGGCGCGGTGCAGCGCGCGGTGAGGGGAGGGGTTGGTGAGCCGGTAGCTTAGAGACATCTCGTTGTGATGTGTATCTGACCTGGCTGGTGGAGGGGCCGGGCATGGCGAGGTCGGGGTTGCGCGGGGCGCGGTGCAGCGCGCGGTGAGGGGAGGGGTTGGTGAGCCGGTAGCTTAGAGACATCTCGTTGTTCAGCACCGCCTTCGATGAGTGAACCTGACAAACAATGCATTATATTAGCGGACATGTGACGAGAATCGAATATACCTACTGATGTTTTATCTTCATACAAACGTGCCGCTGTTGGTTTAAATGTATGCGTCCGCGCCGCGCGCCGTGTAGGCACGCGCTGTCACGCACACACTAGCATAAGGGGGCGGCAGTATGGGCTAAATGCAAGCGTGTGCGTGACGGCGCGTGCCTACACGGCGCGCTCACATTCAAACCGATGCGGCCAGTTGGTACGGAGATAACTTACTGTTCTGAGTCTACTGTGGTGCAGGCGAGCTATACGTGTATGTAATGTACACATTGTTTTTGTGTGCGTAACGTTTCGTTTAGTAGTACACACACAAGGGCGTGTGTCTATACGCACTACACTACAAGTATGGCTCGCCTGCACTCGTGAAATTAAATAACTGTACAACATGTCGAAAATATCTGCAAACCTGGCTGGCTTATTAACGTTGCTTGTATATATGTTTAAAATGCTCGTCAAACAAAATAACAGTTGTCAAGTCATTGTAATTTAATTATTCTATAATAGCATCAAGTAATACGTGCCTTAGCTTTTTGAAATTCAATAAGGTACATAATATTCACTGTAAGTATTAAATTCAGATTTTTAACCTACGAAATAAAAATTATTTCGATTAATTTTCTTATTGCTTATTGTTCCCGTCATGATCTCTTTAGTGGTCATTTTTATAATTTGATACATTCATATCAAGTAACGTTTTTTATTACTGGCGTTAATAATTTATGGAACACATAAATGATTTATTTCTAACCTGAATAAAAATAAGACGAAAATATAAAAAAATAATCAAAAATCAAAAATATTTTATTCATTATAGAACACTTAATGACGTAATTTCAGAAATTAAAATTTGATTGAAATTGATTTCTCCAAATCTTTTGAACGTAAGGAAGTACCTATATATTTTATTTATGTAATCTTATTAACATACCTGGTGTACACTGTCGTTCTGTTTGTCCGCGTGCCGGAATATGGTGAATGGACTGTGATACAGCGGGTTGAGGTCTTTTGTGTAAGTTACGCCTGAAAAAAGAACCTTATTATCATAAACTAACTAGGTCTAAAATTTACATGGAATAGTCAGCTTGGTGCTAACAATTTCTGTGAGGACAGAAAATCGTAGACATAGCAACTGTCGTTCTGTAAATATCCAAAAATATGCGCAAAAAATAACACCACTTGCTTACACAGTGAGCAAAGCGAATGGGGCTCGAGCCCCTCGTTAAGGACATATAAGAGTTAACGAATAGTGAATGGGATGAATTAATTAACCATCTCGAGTGCTTTTGGTTCGATCTGACAATATAATCTTAGGTGATAGAGTAAAATAATTTTGAAAATAACCAACCAACATTTATCTCGTTTTTTCATGAAGTGAGAGTTCAAGGCGTATCCAGATATTTATAAGACAGTGTCGCAGACGCACGGCAATCCGCGAGACACAAACCGAAATGGGGCGCGCAGCAGCGGAACGTCGACGTCACGCTGCGCTGCTGCATGCGTCTACGACACTGTGTGAACGGCCTTCCGTTGCGCGGTGCTGCAGACGTAGTGATATGCCGTTTCCAGGAATATTCCCCTACTAAGAAAGCTACTTTCCGTTTGAGGCCGACTAGGACAAGTCAGTGAGATCTGTAGGGTCGGGTCGTTAGGTACCTAGCCGGAAAACACCAAGCCGGTCTACCACATCTAGCTAGCTTGAACAGCAAATTTCGTTGGGAATATTTCTGGGAACGGAAATTTCCTGGGAACGGCACATTACTATGCAGACGTATCCGGTGTGTGGCAGCCTCAAATCCCCTTAAAGAAGTCGTCGCCATAACAAACAAACTGACCTGGTATAGGGTAGTCATCCCACTCCAAGAAGCAGGCCTCCATGGCGGGGTGGAAGCCGGGGAACACCTCGTTCTCGCTGATCCCGTTGATGTACGGCGGGTGCGAGTGCGCGCGCGTCGTGTGGCGGGAGTGGCCCGAACCACTCAGGTGGTTGTTGCGGTTCTTGGCCACCTAAAGTATCGGAGAGATAGATCAGACGCTTGTATTGTAGTTTTTGTACGATTTTTATTTTGATTTACATTAGCAAATCATAAAATTGGCAAAAATCGCTCCAACATAATATATTATACTAGAGTAATTTCAGATGTTTTATTTCCTACATAGTGTAAGATAATTTATTTTGAATACAGTCAACATCCCTGTTCTTCTTGGCTGGTACAATGTAGACATAGACATAATTTATTTGACAAAACAATAAAACACAACAAAAAAGAAAAAGAAAAACAATGGTTATGAAATAAATTAATAAACAATACACAAAAGACACAATACACATTATACAGGCACGATGTGTGTGTGTGTGTGTGTGTGTGTGTGTGTTAATGTGTATTACCCTGTCTAGAACCTTCATGTGCCACTGCGCGAACTGTTCGTGCAGTGTGTCGCGCTCGTGCGGCGCAAGCGCAGGGTTCAGCGCGGCTAGGCGCCACAGCACCACCACCTAAACACACAAACATTACGGTCAACAAAATATTTAAGAGCAAAATTACAAGTTCCTACCAAAATAAACAAGAGTCAATATCAAAGAAGATTATATTAATAAGTAGATTTTTTTACATTATGCACTTTGATTTGAAACCGATATGCGTCGATGGTAAGTGTTAACAAAGCTACGTGGTCATATTTTCTTTTTAGGGTTCCGTAGCCAAATGGCAAAAAACGGAACCCTTATAGATTCGTCATGTCTGTCTGTCTGTCTGTCCGTCCGTATGTCACAGCCACTTTATTCCGAAACTATAATACCTATACTGTTGAAACTTGGTAAGTAGATGTATTCTGTGAACCGCATTAAGATTTTCTTACAAAAATAGAAAAAAAACTATAAATTA
Source organism: Teleiodes luculella (assembly GCA_948473455.1). Classification (NCBI taxonomy): domain Eukaryota; kingdom Metazoa; phylum Arthropoda; class Insecta; order Lepidoptera; family Gelechiidae; genus Teleiodes; species Teleiodes luculella. The sequence continues at coordinate 3,368,656 of OX419589.1, read as the reverse complement.
AGGGGTCCCCCATACCAGGGGGGTTCCACTCGTGAGAATAGGTATGACGGGCGAAATATCGCCCCGGCCGATGAAAGGCAGGGCTAGCTACATCAGTACGCGAGCAGTCGCCGGGCGCGCGTGACGCGTCGTTATTACGCGCCGCTCCGCTCGCTCAAATTACGAAAATATGACTTCACAACAATACGACAAATGCTGATGTGTTTATGGATGCAAAAATAAAAGGAAAAGGACTGGATCGGATGTCTTTTTTAGATCTCTTTTCTTGTCCTCGTAATTTTCTCTGACAAACCTACCTACAGTAACATTATGACGTATTTTCATAAACTAAAGTACTTACCTACCTACTGACGAGTAAATATAGTTTGCAAACATTATAATACGAGTAATACTATTACTTAGTAAATAGTAGTAGCATTGGTTTATTTGAACCATCATTTGTTTGAGTAAAAGGTAGGTACCTTATAGGTTAATAAATCAGATGTTTTATTTTCTCAAAGACGACAGCCCTAAAGGTGTTAGTAGAGTGGCAAAAGAGATAGCGCAACGCGAGAGAAAGAGATGCAGCAACTTCGTTTTTTCGCCTAGCGCCGTGCGATCTGAATTGCACTTTATTATAACGGAGATAGGGTTGCAATTTATTTGAATTATGTCGCCTAGTGGAGCTTCTGTAGGGACTACTATTTGGTATTCTGTGCCCATACATAGAACTGAAACTCAAAAAAAATTTTTTTTCATACCCATACGTGTGGGGTATCTATGGATAGGTATTCAAAAATGATATTTAGGTTCCTAATAACATTTTTTTCTAAACTGAATAGTTTGCGCGGGAGACGCTTCCAAAGTGGAAAAATGTGTGTCCCCCCCCCCTCTAACTTCTAAAATAAAAAAATGATAAAACTAAAAAATATATATGATGTGCATTACCATGAAAACTTTCAACGAAAATTGGTTTGAACGAGATCTAGTAAGTAGTTTTTTTTTAATACGTCATAAATCGTAAACCGCAATTTACCTTCCACTATTATTAAAACATCTATCAAAGTTACAACAAACTACAAGAACTTTTATATTATGTTACTTGCTGTTGCGGAACCCTTCATGAGCGAGTCCGACTCGCACTTGGCCGCTTTTTTTTTATGATGGACATCTCACGCACGGCCATCTGACCCCAAACTAGGCAGAGCCTGTACTATGGGTGTAAGACAGCTGATATACATACATATACAAGTGCTCATCGCACAAATGTTTGCCCTGGACGGGATTCGAACCCGCGACCCTTTGCTTCGAAGGCAGATGCACTACCAACTAAGCTACGGGCCCGTCCAAATTGGTTTGGTAGTATTGTGTGTTTGTAGTACCTATAAGTAGTATTGTATGTTTATAGTATAGTTCTATATAGGCAGGCCTCCGTCACTCCATGTACTTGCACGCTATAACTACCTACCGCCCGGCCGAGCGGTCTCGGGCCGACCCAGGACCAATTCCCCATTCCCTAAAGGTGTTAGTAGAGTGGCGCAATACGCGAGAGAGAGAGATGCAGCAACTACTTCTTTTCGCCTAGCGCCGTGCGATCTCAATTGCACTTTATTATAACGGAGCTAGGGTTGCAATTTATATGAATTATGTCGCCTAGTGCAGCTTCTGTAGGGACTACTATTTGGTATTCTGTGGCGGTTGTCTGTAAAGTCGGTTTACTGACGATAGTTGAACGTGACAACGATTGTGCCTCTTTGTCGCTCGTTCCGCGCTCTCGCTTGCACTTCAAGCCTTAAATGAAACGCCTCAGCCGCGCGGTAACGCCGCATTGCGTCATGTTTTTTCGTGCGTGCAGCCGGCTCCATCGAATTATAAGACGTTGTCACGTCGAAAAAAAATGTACTAAGTAAGTTTTCTTTTGCCAGTGGCAAAAGGCACGTAGGAAGACAAAAGAAAAGATGGTCAGATTACTTAATTAAAATTGCCGGAAAGAATTGGTTGAGCAGATGACAGACAGAGATGGAAACAGATGGAGGAGGCTTTTACCCATAGGGGACACATCACAAAAAAAAAACCATAACCTTATTAGATGTGTTGGATTTCTAAAACTTAAATAAATAAATAAGTAAGTGATTGCGTTTGACCACAGTCAGAGGAAAGTGACGACGTGGCCGATGATGGTTCACGCTCACCCAGAAATGCCTATTCCATCTCGACTTGAACACACCACGGTTGTACGATTCCGGAAAAACGGATGCAGAGATATACAACAGCCCCCGCGGCATGGACTGCTTTGACAAGAGTTTATCTCACATTTAACTTAACTGTCAAAAAGCCGCAAAATACCCGCTATATTGAAATAACCTCCGTTTAGGTCAAAAAAGCAACATTTCAAGTGCAGCAAAAAAAGAAAGAATCGATCTCAAATAAGTTTTTATTATAAGTAGTTTTTTGGACATTATGCACTTTTGTCACTCTGCTCTTTTGACCATTTGCACTCAGTTGTCATTTTTCTTTTATCACCTTGTGCTCTTAAACCTTGCACTACCAACTAAGCTACGAGACCGTCCAAATTGGTTTGGTAGTATTGAGTGTTTGTAGTAAAAGTAGTATTGTATGTTTGTAGTATAGTTCTATACTATAGAACTGTTTGTTTGTAGTACAGGCATCAGGCATGTTGGTAATAGTGTTACCTCGTCGCAGAGCGAGGAGCATGCGTGCTGCGCGGCCGAGTTGCCGCCCCCGCCGCCGTGCTTGCCGCCCCCGCCGCCGCCCCACGCCACTAGCGCCGCCTTCGTGCTGTACCACCACACTATTATCTGTGGCCAGACAACATTGTTGGGTACATAAGTCAAGTCCTGTCTAACGACTGCGACGTATACAAGAACGAGGTATCTGTGCTAAAAATTTCAGAGAGCTAATGTTATACTTTAAATATTTCAAATTAAAAAACAGGGAAATCGCTGTATCTTTGCAAAAAAAACATTGTACTTGATTTCTAGTACTGAGATTTCTTTGCCTAATAAAAAAATATTCAAGTGTTTTGTTCCCATACAAAAATTTCATAATTCAAATGCAGAACGCCATTGCTAAGCAGAAGAAAACACACGACGCGGTTGTTTTTTTTTTCGTTCGTGGCATTGTGGCCTGTGCATCCAGATTTTGTGTGCCAGTTATTATTATTTATTTATTTTTCATAAAATGGTGGGAAAGCTTCTACTCCGCTAGTTTGAACGTTTAATTTGGATACAACTAAAAACTGAATTTAGCCAACTGTTAAATGAGTATCTCAAATAAACTTTATATTATTATACTTTATTCTATGTTATTTATGCATATGTGATAGTGTATTAAATACATTGTTATATAGAAAGAATGTGCACAAAATCTAGTCGCATCTCGCTCGCACAAACCTGTTCGCAAGCCATAACCTCCTCGGTAATTATCTCGAGCAGCGGTATGGCGTTCCTGTCGTTTCTCTTGAACATCTCCCTGACTATGGAGAGTAGGTTCCACATCCCCTCCGGCTCCCTCCCCCGCAGGGGCCGCAGGAGGGACGACCACTCCGCCGCCGCGGGGGGCGCGCTCGTGCTTAGGTAGTTTACGTCGCTGGGGAAACAATTGCTAGTTTATAGTCTACTGTCTGTCTAAACGAAACTAAAACCGAGCTCCGACAGACACTACTCCGACAAGACACTACTCCGACAAAATATATAAAACCTAACCTAACCTAACCTACCGAACTTGTCGGAGTAGTGTCTTGTCGGAGTAGTGTCTTGTCGGAGTTCGGTCCTTAAACCGTCTAAACATGAAAGTAGAATATGTGCTGTAGAAATGAGAGCATTGAGCGGCGTTAAATTGTGTGATAGGATTAGGAACAGTGTGATAAGGGAGAAATGTGGAGTAAAAGAAGATGTGACGAGAATTGAGAAAGGGATGCTAAATTGGTTTGGTCACGTGGAGAGAATGAGTGAAGATAGATTGACTAAACAGATTTATAAGGCGAGAGTGGAAGGAAGCGTTGGAAGGGGAAGACCAAGACGAACGTTCCAAAACCAAATCGGGGACGTTCTGACAAAAGGTCGGGTCAAGAGTACTGTAAACCGACGAGCATGTAGGAGGAGATTAATGAGTGTGGATGAAGCGAAAGAAGTGTGTCTGGATCGTAGCAAGTGGAAGGAAGTGGTCTTTGCCTACCCCTCCGGGAAAGAGTCGTGACTATATGTATGTACGAGTGTGTGTGTATGTTATTGCTTTGCCCGCGTTAAGTTTTTCCCGTGGGAATGAGGTAGTTTCCCGCGGTAGAAAGTAGCCTATGTGTTAATCCAGGGTGTCAGCTAACTCCATACCAAATTTCATTAAAATCGCTCCAGCCGTTTAGACGTGAAGAAGTAACAGACATATACACTCACACACGTTGGTTGACCTCGAAACCCACTCGATAAGCAAGCAACACACACTAACAAATCTTCGCTTTTATAATATTGTACAAAGTTATTAAAGGGTATTTAAAACTTGTAATACAATAATTGAGAGACTGAAAAAGAAACACTGTATCAAATAGTATTCGCAAAAACAAAGTTGTGTTGATGGATGGAGGACCAATATTATTTTTAATTTATATCCACTTATACTGTTTGATAAATAGATTGACATTATACTAATAAATTATGTAATATACTTGAATAATTGACATGAATTGTTTTAATTGTAAAAGTATTGAATTATAAAAGATAAATTATATGTAATAATGTGTACCTACCTAATAATAATACATATTATGCATACTGAAGATAATCAGTTAAGCACGCTTGATCTGTACAAAAACTGTAACATCCTAAAATGTATACCGTGTTTAAAGCAAATAAATAAATTTGAATTTGAATTTGATTAGTATGATATCTACCTGAATACAATAGGCGCGGGCACGCAGAACTTGACGAGTATTTTGTTGATGTTGTTATGCAAGGTCTTTTCGTCGAGGAACCAGGAGGTGTATTCGTATGCCGAGGCGCCAGCCGTGGGGTCTGGCGCGCCGCACGTCGCGTTTATCTGGTTCGGTTGCGCTGATAGCAGCTCATCCAGGATCCTGGGGAAGGGAAAGGATATTTACACAACGGGAGATTTTCTGACAGCTGATAAAAAACGAGCGTTCTTTAATATTTCGCTAGTAAAACCAAGTCCGGTGAAGCTTGACTGGTCGTACTTTTTCGACACAAGCATAGGTCTATTTAAAAAAAATAGGTAGTAAAATAATGAGAAAAGTGAGATTTGTTGTAGACTTTTGACTTTTTTTTTTCGGATTGTATATGGTTCTGACGGAGATTAATTTTAGGATAATTAGTTAATTACAAAAACAAAAAAAATGTACTAACTCGGAGCGACTAACTGACATAACAGGAACTCATATGATGCGGTCACATGGTGCAGCACCTTCTGTAACTGACTAGGTAGCTCGCATGCCTGCTCACACCGTGTAACCAAGGCATTAATACGTGGCTTTCCAGAACCATGAATAGTGTACGCTACCATTATTCCAACAACAGTATACAGCAGTAGTGTAGTGTAGTGTACAGCAGTGTTGTTTTTTTATATGTAAATTATTTTATGTGCAATAAAGAATATTTGTTTGTTTGTTTGTATCACTCACCTCTGGGCCGTAGGGAGGACTTGTCTCGGTAGCTCTGATATCAGGTATTGTGCGAATTTCTGCAGCTGGTCTCTTCGCAGTCGTTGGAGGGACTCCGATACCGGCGCGCGCAGGCATACTTGAGTTGGCTATAACACAACAATTCAGTTATTAACTTTGTTTATACGAACTAAGACTTAAACCTTATACATTTGTGTCATTTGTGTGAAGTATTGTATTGTGTCTAAGGGTGCTTTTACTAGAGATGCGCTATGCTACGTCACTATATAGATGCGTTTTATATCCACCAATCATATTCATTGGTGTATATAGCTTAGCACTGGTGGAAACGTATTCAGCTGTGTTTTTTATATGGAAAGATGTGTGCTATGGATGCGCGCTATGATGAGGCGCATCTTCATAGCAAATCTCACTCGCACCGCTACATAGCATAGCATCAGTGGAAACGGTCACTAGTTTCACCTTAGCTACCACATCCTCGCAGCATAGCTCCGTAGTACATCACTGGTGGAAAAGCACCCTTAGACCGGGTTTAAAAGACAACTTAACAAATATTATACAACAACTACACCTAATATACAAATATAGAGGAAACTTCACTTCGCATCCTCTGTGAATGTAATGCTCTTGTCAATAAGAGGAGTCACCCCTTAGGAAGCCCGATCCCCGATGAGGGACGACTACAATAGATCCTTTTGGGTCGCAGTGGTCTTTGGGTAATTATTACCCTTTTCCCTATCCCCCCAAAATCATATTCATTCTGTATATGGTTCTGCTCCCTTCACTTTTGCTATGAGCGTCGTAAAAGGTAACTAAAGGAACGCAGCAGCTTTCTCACTTTTTATTTACGTCATTCACTTTTCCAGTAGGTCACTTTCTGATGACGTCCCATTCTGGATTAGTCGAGCATATATAGTCAAATAAAGCTACAAAAGATTTTATTTCAAAATAAAAAATGGCGTCATCAAACTCTTTTAGATAAGGCTCGTGTGATCGACTTATTTTATTACAGATAGGCAAAAGCAAAAAATGTATGACTCAAGTTTTAAATTCTCGAAAAACTTGGTTATGCAATTAGGCTACATTTTATTACATAGAAATAATATATTTCTTAAAGACAAAGGAATAAACACGAGTAATAAGTAATTATTGTATTTTATTTTGCTAATTATTTTATAATCATTCTTCCTGGAGCAAAAACTAAACAACGTAAACAGGTAAACTGACGCACATGAGACGTAGAACACTGAATTTGATTCATCATACTTTTGCGATTTAAAACCAGGGCAACCGCGTATGGTTTCAATTGAACTACTATTTTATTTCCTTAATGTGTACTATGTGTGTATGTATAATATACCCTGAGCGTTGCACGCAGGGCAAGCAAGCTCACGGAAGCCTCAGAAAGAGCGCTCAGGGTGGCAGGGTAGGGCAGGTGGGCAACTAAGATATGACAAGACAACTGGTCATCAACACAATAGAAGAACTAAATATTAAGATATTATTATAGAGATTCTTTATTGTACACGAAAAAAGCAAAATTATACATAAATAAATTATATCGTAAATGAATGAATTAATGATGCGTTTATTTGGCTTTAATTTAGGTACATACATTTCTTACACTTACGTAACCCCAACTCTATAGTTGTTTAACATGTCTATTTTTATAACTTTCCACATAAATAAAAACAAATAAATAATTAGCTTCGAAATAAAATAATTTTGCATCCGACTGAGTAGGACTTTTTGTCACAGCAGTTTTAATAAACGATTTCCAAGCTAGAAGACAGATTGAATGTAGGTTGTGCATGCGCCTGTCGCTGCGTAATCCGAGCGAGCGTTGGTTTTTGGCGCTTGCCTATCATTTCCACGAGCATCTGCGCTTTACTATCACCTTGCAGCAATAAAGTCTTTGGGACAGACAGGCGTGACGGCAAACATGGAAACAGCTTGAGTGTGTTGCTTTGAATGTGCCTGTTGTATTTTTCATGGTCAGCCGAAAAAACTGGATTGATCGAGTTCGATTTATGTTTCCTGTTGAACGCATGCTGCATAAAAGTACTTACACAGCGACCCTAAGTGGATCTTCGCCTCCGACACTAACATGACACGAGGTTTGAAGAAGCTGGCTGTCACAGTGGGATCTTCCTGGCGACAATTACATCCTGCAAAATTTCACTTCTCGTTCGTGTGTATGTCGAGTCTCTACACTGACACTGGCAAAATACGTCTCACCGATGTGAAGCCATAAAAAAAAAAAAAAAAAAAAAAAAAAGCTTGTGCCCTCGAAACAGAGGTATGATTCGTGGGAGAGGGATAAGGCGAGAGATCGTCCCAAAGACCACTGCGATCCGAAAGGATCTGTAGTACCTAGTACTATTATTTATTCTGTGGTAGAACTAAGTAGTCCTAGTAGTAAACTGGGTGAGAGCTAAAAATCAATGTTGCCTCCTGGGCAAGTATATCGCTGAGTCTTGACCCTTCTGCATGCAGCGCACACATGTACATGGCTGTATATATGTATGTTCTATGTAATTTCTTTGATTGTTTTGAATATTAATTGTGTGACATGTCTATGTGTGTTTTTAACCCCCGACGAAAAAGTTGGGTGTTATAAGTTTGACGCGTGTGTCTGACTGTCTGTCTGAGGCATCGTAGCTCCTAAACGGATACGCCGATTTTAATCTAGTTTTTTTTTGTTTGCAAGGTGTCACAATCAAGAGTGTTCTTAGCTATGATCCAAGAAAATATCTTCAGCCATTTGAAGATTATCAGCTCTTTTCTAGTTGTTGAAAGGATCGAGTAACCATTTTGTGTAGGGGGTTATTTTTTTTTATTTAGTGTTATTTTGTGTAATGCAATAAACGTTTTACTTACTAAGGCTGGTATTTCACTGGCGACAAAGACAGAAAACGAAGGGAACGCAGTTATGCGCAAAAGTGAGCCCGGTGTATTTGTATCTCATTCTAACGCATAACTGCGTCCCTTTCGTCTTCTGTCTTCTGTCGCCAGTGAAATGAGGCCCTTACTGAGAAGTAAGCCTTACCAGATGTATCCTGTAGAGGCATACGGCGACGATGTGCGAGCACCAATGCGCAGTGGAACTGCAGGTACAGTTGCAAGAGGATATCCGCTGCCGGTCAAACGTCACCGCGACGTTGTATTGCGCGCGGGGCATGTTCAAAGTCACTGTCGCCGACAAGTGGAAACCTACAAGTAAGGTGGACATATATGAACAAACATAGGTCTTCATAAACATAATAATATGTGGGGACACCTCACACACGGCTATCTAACCCAAACTATGCAGAGCCTGTACTATGGGTGTCAGTCAGCTGATATACACATATAAATATATACCAACCAGACAAGGCAAAAACGAGTGCTTATCACACGAATGTTTGCTCTGGGCGGGATTCGCGACCCTGTTGCTTTGTAGATTATTCGAACTATTATCTATTTATCTTACGGCTGCTGCTAGTTGCGCCATCATCACAAAATCTCGACGCAATTTAAGAAGAGTATCTAAGAGGGATATTTCACGGTAGTCAAAAGACAGAAGACGAAAGGGATGCAGTATGCGTTATCTAGATACAAATTATACACCGCGCTCACTCTTGCGCATAACTGCGTCTCTTTCGTCTTTTATCTCCCGTGAAATAGGTGCCTAACTTTTATATTATGTAATACTTTCCATTGAAAGTTGTTTTCTTAGAAAATTTGAGAGTACATACCACTTATGCACTTCGTTTTAACTACAGGTTTTAACCAATATTTGGTACAAATTAATAATAGCCCTTACTGTAAGTATACCTTTGAATACCCATAGTAATAAAAACATAAGTATCTCGATTTTAACATGCTTCAGGCGATTAGGGAAGGACAGGAGGATATAGTCAAATAGATTTTTTGTATTATGGTTGCTGTAGGAAGATTTATAAAAAGAGGATATTTTATAGAGTTTTTGAATGAAGGATTAAAATCAGTTAAAACACTAGCAGAATGCTAGATGACCTAGGGATAATACTGTTAATAATTACAGTAATTCCATCTTAATACTGTATTATATAGCATGTAAAACTTAGACCAATATGACTGGCAATAACAAAAATAATATTGGAACAGGTTCAAGAAACTGAATGTCAGTGGTTTGTAAACTGAGATTGAAGGTCAGCAAGTAACTGGCTAGTGCATGGATAGTGGATAATCACATTTTTATGTTGTTTTTGGTCACCCCAATAATACCAGTCATTATTACTACTTACAATGGAATGGATACAGTAGGTATAGCTAAAGGTATATAGTTGTTTGCTTCTTTCATAAATTATCTGGTTGAGTTGAGCTTAATTTGTGGCTTTTGTCTTACATATTATGAATTCTATTTGAACTTTTTAAAATAATATGCATCCTATATAATGAAAAATTATGGCTTGTTTCACTACTGTAACTGTCCTATTTATTACCATTGTCATCAAATGATTTGTATTGTATTGCATTGGAATGATTCAACAAAATATAAGTAGGTCAAATTTGGCTTGCAACACTTTATAACATTTATTTATTTATTACTTACAAGTCTAAACCAAACTTAAATCTAGAATCAACATCTTTTCAATAAGCCTTAATCCAGCAGTAACAATAATAGGCCGTTGAACTGAAAGAAGACCTTGGAGATTTGAAGTGCAGTTAAAAAGAAACCTGCTTAATACACTCAGTTGTAAAATAATGCACCAAAACCTAGGTAAATGTATGGTGGCGTAAATCCATGTCTATATATATGTTTTGAAAATTAAAAAAATAGACTTACCAATTTGTAGTACATCTTTAACCGCTCTGTCTCTAAAGAGATGTTCACCCCTCTGGAACTCATCAGCTGATCCATTGGCCAGGCAAGAGTACAGGCGGATGTCATCTTCACTGTCTGGGAAACTCCAGAAAGCGATCTGAAGCTGCAGTTGTTCTGGCACTGGAGGGTACACACGCTCTACCAACTCGAATGGTATGTGGCAGGCTACACACTTCGCTGAGAGCTCACTTAGTGTTGATACGGAGGATTTATCTGAAAGAATTCCAGCTTTGTTTAGTTCTTTGAATCCAAATTATAGATGAGAGATCTTATTGGTTTGGTTAAAGATAGAAAAATATGTTTTTTTCAGTTTATTCAATTTAGAAAGTAGTTAGTTCTTAATTAAATGGATTTTTAGGGTGATTATTGGATTTTACAGTTCAGCTGTGGATTTCTTTTATCTAACTAAAATGACCAAATTTGGCAAAGATTAAAACTTATAGAATTTTTTCAAAAACCTGTGATGGATAAATGATTTGGGCATTTGCAATTGAAGGGCTGATAGCTTTTGGTTCTTACTTTCCATTTGAAACTCATTTAGATGGAAATAAATTAATACACTATGAAAAAAATTTAGAGAAAGTAGTGAAAGTGTCAAGAACCAACTTTCCCTTTTTTTAAATGAACATGTACCTAGAGAAACAAAAAAGAGCATGTAGGAACAATGAACAACAAAGGAAATGGCTCAGTAAATAGCAGGGATTTGACACCAAGGTATTATTAACTGATGTCTACCCAAAGGTAAATGACTTCTCAACACCTGTTCTTTGTAACTGACATTTTACACATATCAATATCTTTATTATGTATAGCTGATCACACCAACCAAACCAAGCCAAAATAAACCCAATCCTCTTACTAATGGAGAAATCATGACTTAAAAGAAGGATTACTGAAACAATGGAGCTATTTGGTAAGAAATAAGGCGCGGTTTGAGGGCAAATGGGTGAAATCGAAACAAAGGATCAGCTGTAAAGGGTTACCTTGAACAGTCTTTTTGGAGGAGCGCGGAAAGGGGTTTTGCGGATTAGGCCTCCGCCACCCGCGCCAGTTGTTGCAGAGGCTCTCGGGCTCCGAACTCCAGCTACACAAAGAGTCCTCCTCGAAACGTTCCGAGTCCTCGAAACTGAAATGATCTCCTTCCTCCCAGTCGAGCAGTGGAGAACCCACGTCGACTGGGGCGGGTTGTCGTCCCCCTTTACCATTATTATTTGATGCCCCCGCCACTTTCACACAATTTATTGAAATAAATCACAATATAAATTCGCTGGATGACTTCAGCGAATTATCACAGGGGGGTATCCACGGTCAATAAATATGCATTACTAGGTCCGATGATTGTTTTATGTCACAAGGTAAAAAGGCTTATTGAAATGGTGGAAAGAAAGAAAATACATCACAAACTCTAAAAACTGCAAGCCTTTTTATTCTGAAATGAAATGATCCAAATAAATCTCCATTGAGCACAATAACAAATATGGCTACCGTACAATGTCCTCTCCTCGGGTCCGTTCGTTCCGTCTCACCTCACTTTTCTTTCTTTTCATTTTTTACTAAAAATATGATTACTAATTTACGCTAGATGGCAGGACACTCATTTATTATTTTCAGTCAACTTTTCACTAATGAATAATGAATAATGTTTACTTACCCTGCCTGTCTGCCTGGATAGAAATTATTAGAAATATTATTTGTCTAGGCTAGACCAAATTTTATTTTTGTCAATGACTGTTCGTTCTATCAGATTTTATTTTGCCTTTGAAAATATTAGAATGACATCTATGATGCAATAGCAAAGCTAATATTAATTGTTACTAATATTTATAATAGATGGCGCTTACCAAAATGTGTTTATTGTTAAAAAAAAATGGTGTATGGGTGGTTTTCTTCTGTTATTATTGTCGCTAGATGTCTCTGATACAATATTTTACAGGTTAAAGGTAACGTTCACACTGCTATTTTTTTAATTTGATATTCATATTTCAGATTTTTATTCGTTAGCACAACTACATAAAGTTAGAATTGCACTACAGCTGAAATAATTTAAAACCCCGGCTAGAGAAATAAAACACCTCGCCATATTGCGGAATTTCAATGAAACAAATTTTATAATGGAAATTGTTGCCATAAACATAAAAATATACATGAAGCGCCCCCCGAGCAGGTTTTTTATTTCTTTGGTCAGGCTTTTACCTATTAGCACGCCTTGGAAACTACTATACTATATCTATGCTTGGAAAAGCATTATATTTGAGTACCTATCTATAACTATAATCATTCTCCGCCCGCGTGAACAGTTTTTTTTATTTTCCCGCGGTAAAAGGTAGCTTATATCACCCCCAAGGTCTATTCTGTTCTATGTTTATATCAAATAAGTTCATAACACGAAAACCTGAAGGAGAGTTTATTTTCATCAATTTCATTTTCATCAGCGCCCTCCCTGTAACCTGTAAATATACATTGTAACATTTTTAATCCCAGATTCCCATCCCAGGAAGTGGTAGGTTCGAACTTTTGATTATCCTACAGACAAAATATCAATATAGCACCAAAAATGTTTAATAGTTTGCCTTAAATTTTTAATACCTTAAGCACTTAGAATTAAGGCAATTTAAAAATATATTGTACGATTTCCTAGTTAACAAATGTTACTATAGCATTCATGATTTTCTTTTAGACGAATCATACTCATCAAGGAAAAAATATTTTTATTAACAGAAGACGATTGAAGATGGTTGATGATTTTATTTAGTAGTTATTACTGAGTAAATCGACCGAATTTAAGAGTAATTTTGGTTCTTCCAAAACCTTGCAAAAAATATTGCAAAAAAAAAGCGGTCAGCGGTCCTTGCAGAATTAATTGTCAAAATAGAAGTTAGGTCCTCGCAGAGCTAAAAACCAACCAGCCTACTACGCGACCAAAACAATTAGACACATTTCAAACATGGCGTCACGGCCGGTCACGGGGATTAGTGCTGGGAATAAGGGCGAATATTGTACAAACCGCATACCTGTCATGTGTCTAATTGTATTGGTCGAGTAGTACTATAAAAACTTACTATTTGCCAAATAAGAAAAGGAGGGACTGTAAAAATGGTGCCTTGACAGTCCTATTCTTATTTGGCACGCATAGTACACGATATTATTTGTATGCAGATTTTTCGGCAGAGTTTGGAGGATCTTTATTACCTGTATCTTTACTGAACACCATTTCATGTATGTACCCCAAATTCACGAATAAAAATATTTTGTATTTTGTATTTTCTGTATTTTGTATTTCTTTCGCGTTTATTTAAATAAAAATAAAAATTTCCATTCCAGTATGAAAAGCCCTTTATACACCATGCATTTTTAACCGTCTTACAAACGAACCCTAATGTATATACCCGTGATATAGAATATATTGGCAATGTTCTTTTTTTATACCAATAAAATAATAAGACCGTGACGTAAAATAAAATAATGCAAAATAATGTTGAATCAACCTGTACATAATGTTTACAATTGAGTAACGAATTGCGCATGCGTGAGAATCCGTGTAAGTTGCGCGCGCAGCAATTATTGTATTCCGCATTGGTCAAGATAAATGTCTCACGCCAATCAATATTAGTCCACGTGGACTCATGACCAATCACGCGCTAGGTTACATCCCTTTCTCTCCCCCGTTGAAAAAAGTTCTCCCTTCAATCAATGAATCAGTCGAACCAGGAATGCGGAAGTGCGCACACGCTGGTTGTTGTAATTTTTCGCGACCGCGACCGTAATGAATGTTTACTCCAATATGGAGTTTTTACAAAAGTTGACTCTCTGACCATAGTAGGAGGGACTACTATTTGGTATTCTGTGGTACTAACTACGCAGTGAATAACAATGTGAAACGTGTAAGTGTAAGCCGTGCTCGTGTCGTGTATTTAGTGAACAAATTACTTCAGAACCTACAGGTAAAGCTCTAACACATGTAAATTTGATTTGTTATTAGGTAATTTATGTAAATAACAATTGATTCCCATTTTTTAAATACCTACGCCTGAAATAATTTACTTTGTTACTTTGCTACAACCTAATTTACGCGAATAATAATTAATTAAAAATGTTTCCGACGGTCCTAAGCCCGTAAAAGTATGAAGGGAAAATGGGATTAATTTGTTCGTACCTAGATAGTTAGTACTCGTAAGTGGGTAAATAACTTTATTGCCTCACAACTACAACCCAGCTGAGTCGCAACCACGTGACCACGTGCGTCGTCGTCCCGGTCAATAACCCATTCGAGCCTTACGTCGTCGTCGCGGCCGTGCGCGATACGGCGTGTTTCAAAATTAATGGTGATTAATTATTTATTAAAACAAATCCTAGATTATTTTTCTTAATAAAAAAAAGTAACATTGCCAAAATATTCTATATCACGGGCATAAACATTGGGGTTCGTTTGTAAGACGCTTAAAAGTGCACGGTGTATAATGTACGTTTTGAAAGTTTTTTTCTGGTTATGGGGCATATTACATTGTCAAAGATCTTTGATCAAAGAGACTCAAAGATCTATGAGTCAAAGATATTTGACAGTGTAATATGGACATATGATTCAATTTGATCTTTGATCATAGATTTTTGACATTTGTTGTTAGATTGGATCCAATACGGTCATAGAAACAGGTGTTGCCAGTTACTTTTTATTTTTTCTACTCGGAATTTAAAAGCAAATATAAAAACAAAGAGTTTTTAATTTCTTGTTCGTTAATATGTTTCAAATATTGTAATGTAATTCTTTTTCTAATTATATACTTGCATAATCTTGCTGTCCAAATTTTAAATAACAGAAAACAAGCCATACTAAAAATTACGATGTCTTCGAATTCGCTGAGATCTGGTAACCCTAACGTCAATACCTGTCATCAATCTGTCAAATGCCGAAACAATAGTACATGAGATAGGATCAAAGAACTTTTACAGTGTAATACATAGATATGACTCAAATTGTCAAATAAATAGGATCAAATATATGATCATATATATGATCAAAGATCTTTGATAATGTAATATGCCCCTATAAGTAATACCATAGACAAAACCTTATCTAAATTTCTTCTTTGTCGCACTTACTTCATTTCGTATTTCTTGAACTCTTCTTACAAATAGTTTGTGTTTACGACTGTAAGTAACTGTCAGATTTACAAAATTGCCTTTTGTGACAGCGCGAGAATGAAGATTGTTCTCGATTTTTAGAAAATGTATTGTTTTTTTCTCGAAAAATGTCGCAAGCTAAATTATTGTGGTAGCCGTCCCAGTGCGGGAAATTTATCTCCCACTACATTTTCCAATTCAAATCTACCTCCGTTCAAATCAGACTGATCTGTACCATTGCTAGAGGTTATATTCTAATTTAATAGAAATTTAAATAAAAACACCAAACAAAAAGATTAAAAATGTTTTGTTGGGGCAATGCAACTCATCATGAGCTATATTTAGCTGGTCCTGAGAATGCAGACTTGGTAATGTAGTTTGTTTACAACTAATTTATGTTTGGTCTATAGTAATGTCATGTTGTGATCTTGTTTTTCCTCATAGATTATAAAGCCTACGTTGTCAAAGTGGCGAGAAGCGAGTAATTTACGAGCAGTGGCGGCGGGTGAATTCCATGCACTTTATCTGACCCAATCCGGAAGCTTATATTCTTGTGGTAACAATGATGTTGGGCAACTTGGCAGGCACTGCCCGGGTCGAGAAGGAAAGATACCTGGTAATTTCAACATACATTTACATACATATAACATACTAGCTTTCTGCTGCGGCTCTGCCTGCATTAAAAGTTTTTCCCGTGGGAATGAGGAATTTCGGAAAAGTAGCCTATGTTCTTTCTCAAGATCTGATCAATCTTTATATTAAGTTTCATTGAAATTTGTTCGGTAGTGTTGGAGCCTATTCAATTATTAAGAATATTTTTGGTAACTTTTTTACACCTCGGGTTATATTATTATTGGTCTATATCAAATTTTTTTTTAAATAAAATACAGCCTAGGTTACCCTGGGATACAGAACTTTCAAAGAATAGAGAAAGAATTTTAGAAATTGGTTCAGTAGTTACAGAGCCTATTCAATGCAAACTTTCAACAGTGAAAGAATATTTTAAATCGGTTCAGTAGTTTTGGAGCCTTTTTAATGCTAAGAAACAAAACAATCAAATCTTTTCTCTTTATAATATTAGTATAGATTGGTGTAGTCGGCTATCTATTATGTCCTAAAATTGTATATAATACTAGCGACCCGCCCCGGCTCCGCACGGGAAAATGGTTATTGTGGGTTATCCTTCAGTATATTATGCATGTATTATACATATAAACCTTCCTCTTGAATCACTCTATATATTAAAAAAAACCGCATCAAAATCCGTTGCGTAGTTTTAAAGATTTAAGCGTACAAAGGGACATAGGGACATAGGGACAGAGAAAGCGACTTTATTTTATACTATGTAGTGATTTACACTTGCACAATAATATTGAGTATTACATATAGATACTAGAACCTTCTGCTGACTAGCAATTTGAAAGAGGTCATTGCCTTGCCTACATAATATTTCAGTTGTATGCTAGTTTGTATTTATGAAAGCCTATTATGTGGCTACATAGTTAACTAGTATACAGCATGGATTTGAAATTTAATAATTGAATCTTATCAGAAGTGAAAGAACTGTAATTTCATCTTACAGGTGATATTCTTAATAGATAGAAATAAAAGTATATCAACACTGCAGAAAAATATTAACAAGTTTTTATGTGATTTGATTGGCAAATAACTAACAAATGAGCTCAAAGCTCTGCTTATTCTATACTTATTCAAAGAAACATAACACATCTGAACTAATCTATACTAATATTATAAAGAGAAGTTTATGTTTGTTTGCATTGATTCAATAGGCTCCAAAACTACTGAACTGATTTTAAAAATTGTTTTACTGTTATGAAACTATGCTATCCCCGAGTAATATAGGTCATATAATTATGTAAAAAAAAATGGTATCCATATTAAAACTCCATGAATGTAACCCAAGGTATGAAAAAATTACCAAAAATATTTTAATAATTTAATAGGCTCTTAAACTACTGAACCACTTTTAATGAAACTTGGTACAAAGATAGAATAGATCTTGGGAAAGAACATAGACTACCTTTTTGTGTGGGAAAATTCCTCATTCCCACGAAAAAAACTTAACACAGGCGGAGCCGCGGCAGAAAGCTAGTGTTACATAAAAAGAAAAGATTTGATTGTTTGTTTATTTGCATTAAATAGACCGCGAATCTACTGAACCAATTTAAATGAAACTTGGTACATAGATATAGTAGACCTTGTAGAAGGCAGGAAAACTCCTCTTTCCCACGGGATGAACTAAACGCGGGTGGAACCTTAATTTATACATTATTCATTCATCTTATATTTTCTTTGTATTTTTCACAGCTCTAGTAGATTCCATAAAAGAAAGCACTCTGACAGCAGTTGCATGTGGCATGCAGCATTCCATGGCCTTGAATGAGTGGGGACAGCCATTTAGTTGGGGATCCGACGCGATGGGTCAGCTTGGGAGCAACCTGGGAGCGGATATGCAGGATAAACCTAAAATTATCAAGTTTCTAGCCACGAAGAATGTTGTGCAAATTGCTTGTGGTTCATATCACTCGGCTGCTTTAACAAATAGTAAGTATTTATTTAATTATAATAATACTAATATTATAAAGAGGAAAGATTTGTATTTTTTTTGTGTGGGTGTGTGTGTGTGTGGATGTTTGTAATGAATAGACTCAAAACCTACTGAACCTATTTTAAAAAATCTTTCACCATTGGAAAGTTAAGTAGGTACATTCACCCTGAGTAACATAGGCTACCTTTTACCGCGGGAAAATGTCTCATTCCCACGGGAAAAACTGCTGCGGCGGAAAGCTAGTATTAATATAAATGAACATCAGTTCATGGCTGCACTGAATTGGATATTTATTTTTTGTAGTGTTCATTATTGTCAGGACCAGATTAGTATAACATTTTTGTAATGGGAAAACACCTCATTTCTACAGGAAAAAGTGATAATGTGATGGTATTATAAAAATGCCAAAAAAACAGTTTTTTTTAATTATTTGTTACAAAAAAGCTATTTAACAATAAAAAATATAAACCATTTTTTGACTAATGGAAAGCTACATAATCAAGTACCTAGTAGCATTAGCAATATTCTATTTAAGGCGACTAAAGGCGCTAAGTGGCGCCCCCACATTTTAAAAAATAACTCGAAAAATAATCAAAATTTCTAAAATCTAAAACGGCCGAATATCTCGACGGTGTTTTGTAGGATATATTGAAGCCATTAACTTTATTTATTATATATATCTCGCTAGTAGTTATTGATGGAACAATTGCGGAAAACGGCCACTTTTCGATAAATACTCCCTTTACAATGCAAAACAATGAGTGTACCTTTTCTGGTATACAGTTGGCTTTGCTCTAAATAAACGATTATGCAAATAGTATTCTGAATAGAATTGTATTGAACCGTAACATGTTGGGTGACGGGTCAGCTATCCGTAGTACTTGCATGCATTGTTTGTAGTCTAAATTTTCTGTTATATTTTAATTGTTTAACCTAACGAAAGCCCGACCAGAAAAATAGAGTTCAAAGAATTTTTTACCTTTTGGATATTTACATAACTTACTTCATCAGGGAATTCAAAAACTTGGTTCTCTTCTGTGGAGTTATTGACATAAATTACTATGAACAATGTTTTGTAGTACAACTAGCGACCCGCCCCGGCTCCGCACAGGAAAATGGTTATTGTGGGTTATCCTTAAGTATATTATGCATGTATTATACATATAAACCTTCCTCTTGAATCACTCTATCTATTAAAAAAAACCGCATCAAAATCCGTTGCGTAGTTTTAAAGATTTAAGCGTACAAAGGGAGGGACATAGGGACATAGGGATAGAAAAAGCGACTTTGTTTTATACTATGTAGTGATTAGAAAAAACCTGTCATCAAGAAACTATTTCCACCACAATATCGGCATATTGCAGAGGTAAATTTTACAATGGCGTTTATGGAAACAAATTTTACAATTGTTTCCATAAACACAAAAGATACACGTAGCGCTCCCAGAATAGGTTTTCTATTTTTCTATTCAAACTTTAGTAACCCTACCCACACCCAAAATATGCGTGACTTCGAGGAATTAGCTAGTTGAACTAACAAACTATAAAATATATTTTTTTTAAACCGATAACTGTCGTTGACATAAATTATATATAACATTAAAGGATAGTGGGCAAAAATGTATAGGCGGCACACCCACTTCCGCCACAGATTCGACTGGTTTAGTTTGAAAGGTATCATATTCATATTTCTTTGTGCCAATGCGCATCAAATTCTGCCCCGAGGTTCTCTATTTATTTGAAGTTAAAACAAGCACAATTACAAACATATTTTGTTTATTGTTACTTTACAAGAAATAAAACAAACATTTTATAATCATTATTCGTTGAAGAGCGTCGATGGCCTAGTGGCTAGGGCCAGCGCCGGTTCGATCCCCGCCACTTACTAATGTATTTTCGAATTTCGAATTTAAATGTACGTTTATTCGACGCTCTTACAGTGAAGGGAAACATCGTGATGAAACCTGTACACACCGCGAAGGAATTAATTTTTTAATTATCTGGGACACATTATTAGAGTTATTAATAATTATAAAAAATAACGGTAACCAGTGAAAAATATATATTATTTATTAGGTATGTATACATAGTTTTATGTGATGATCTGTCGGAGTGTCTGTCCGGTGAAGCTTGATTAGTCGTACCTTTTCAACACAATTTAAAAAAAAACTGTCGGATATTTTACCATGGCGTAATAATAAAAAATGTTCATTTTTAGAAGGTGTTTTCAGCCATAATTATTATATGACTGGCGGAGCTGGGTGTATTTTGCCCACCATCCTTTAAAATGTAATTACCTCCGACACAAAACCGTTACTTGATCCTTTCAACAACTAGAAAAGAGCTGATAATCTTCAAATGGCTGAAGATATTTTCTTGGATCATAGCTAAGAACACTCTCGATTGTGTCACCTTGCAAACAAAAAAGACTAGATCAAAATCGGCGCATCCGTTTAGGAGCTACGATGCCACAGACAGACAGACAGACAGACACACACGTCAAACTTATAACACCCCTCTTTTTCGTCGGGGGTTAAAAACCACATTAAGGAAAATGATTTGATTAAGATTCAGAATTTTTAGAGTTTGTTGAAACTAAATTTTCAAATTACTTGTGTATTGCTATGCAGAAGTGTCAATGTTAATTGATATGTGTGTGTCTTTGTGTGTGTGAAAGTTGATACTAGATACCACCTACCTACTTTCTATGCCATGAATTCAATTGGGGTAAAAGCCGCCCCCTCAATTGTGTCTCAGCGTGACGCATCTATTTATTGATACAAAGAAAAGAAAATGTAGCTGATTGATACATATTATGTATTCGAAGCGTTTTACTTCGGTGTCACGGTCGAGCATTCCAGACTACATACATCTAGGTCTATTTTTGCTTGCATATGAAAAATAGAACCCCTTTCTCGCATAGCGATAGTTCGACTACGAAACATTCAAGCAATTAAAAAAAAATGTCGTTTGCATAAATTCTTGATACGTAACTCAGGGATTTTCTCCTGTGTGTAGCTTTCAAGCGAACCGTTTAATTTAGGCTTTGTTGGAAACCCCGTAACACGACTCACGAGATTATCTCAGATTTGAAATTCAAAAATCTGTGAGAGAGAAACCCGTTATAATGAAATATTGTCCAATACAATGAGATTATACAGGGTGTTAGGAAAAGTATCATTATTTATCCTTTAGACAAGGTACAGTGTGAGTGGACGTACATAGAATGAAACATAAAAAATATGTTGGCATTTAATTTCTATTTTAAAAATATTTTAAAATCTGCTTTACGCACCAGATTTCATTCACCTCACGCCGCTCGCGCAAACAATCACGTGGCGGAGATGCATAGTATAAATGCAGCGATTCCAGTAGAGATAATTGAGCATGCATGATAATTGAGGATGTGTTCGTTAAAAACCAATAGAATTGCTTCATTTAACTCGCCTCAGTCAGCACAGCGATTCTATTGGAATCGCGGCCTTGTGTCTTAAACTCTTACAAGGCAGTGGCGACTATATTGCGACCGTAATTTTAACCTTATACCCCTCAATATAAAGTCGAAACCAAATGCATTTTGTAAAGTTGTTTTGCCTTATAAAGGGTTAAGGTGCTGCAGTAGTAGCAAATATGATTTATTTTCAGATGGAGAATTATACACATGGGGCGCGAATTCCCACGGTCAGTGCGGTTTAGGTACGATGACAAGCAAGGAGAACACCCCGCAACACATCGCGTCCCTTGCGGGGGTCCCCATCGCCCTTATTGCGTGCGGGAACAACCACACGTTCGCACTTACCAAGTAAGTTTGTTACACTACGCTACCGAGACACAGCTTGGGGGGACTGTCTGCTCTAGTCGATTGCCAGTGGTGATAGATTGATTGGTTATTATAGTTTATTTTTTCTAAGGAATTTGACTGGTTGTCTTCTTATAATTGTACTAGCGACCCGCCCCGGCTCCGCACGGGAAAATGGTTATTGTGGGTTATCCTTAAGTATATTATGTATGTATTATACATATAAACCTTCCTCTTGAATCCCTCTTTCTACTAAAAAAAACCGCATCAAAATCCGTTGCGTAGTTTTAAAGATTTAAGCATACAAAGGGACATAGATGGGGACATAGGAACAGAGAAAGCGACTTTGTTTTATGATAATTAGTGATATTTCATATGCACTCTTTTACCTTAAGTTTTGTAGTATACAGTTAATCTTTACGACTAATACTCCTTTCTAGATATTACCGTCATATTTGTAAAGCGCAAATTTACTTTTGATATTTCTGTACTTACTTTTATTAAATAAATATTAAAAAATAGACATGTCTATTTACTTGTATTTACAATATCACAGCGCATTTACATCTGCAATGTTGATGCATTTTGATTTAAATCGCCACAGGTCATAGCACATTTCAGTCTGGCTAGCATATGTTCACCACAAACAACATACGTTTTTGCAATTACATAAGGCGCTTGTTATAAACAAGTCGACTGAGTTTTCTGTCCACATAATATTTCATTTGCCTTGAACTGAAACAGATGTTTACTTCTTGTTTGGTGCCCGGCGATCTTATGGAGATTTTATTTAAATTGGCCTACGCTTGTATCTCCAAAACAACGTATCAAGGTATTGCACATAAAACATGGATACAGAGAATAAAAAGAAGGGTAAAAAAGGCAAATGGCGGCCTTATCGCTTTAAGAGATTTCTTCCAGGCAACCTGTCAAGGTCAAAAGTCAAGGTTTACAGGAGCTGCCTTATGCAGTGTCTTTCATCCGTCTGCCGAATCCGCCATTTTGAGTTCTCTATGAAAATATAGTACGAAATCGTATCTCGAAAAGCAATCAACCGAATGGCTGTATTTAATTTGTTGTAAATAAAAAAAAAAGTTTATTTGCAACAAATGTACACCTAGTTTGCGCAGTATCAAAGTTTACTGAAGTAAAACCCGACCAGATAAAAAATCTCGCCATATTGCGGAATTTGAATGGGGCTATTTTTATAAGGGAAATTGTTGCCATAGTCGTAAAAATATACACGTGGCGCCCCAAAGCAGGTTTTTTATTTCTAAGACTTAGCGTAGAGTAATTAAGGCGTACTCATGTCGGGATTGGTTCACTCCGCAAGGCGCGTTTCAAAATAAAAATGAGACCTGACCAGAAAAATAATAATCTTCGCCATATTGTGGAAATTCAATGGAACTAATTTTATAATGGCGATTTTTTCCAGAAACATGTATTTTTTTTCTTACATATTCGCCTCCGCTGGGAAGATAACCTACAATCAACCAATAGTTGGAAAGTTAGACGATATGCTATAGAAAGAGAGGATTTAGCAATTTGTATATTATGATGTAAATTGGCGCTGTGCGATCTGAATTGCACTTAATTGTATTAAAGCAAAAGTAGCTTTTCATTTAAATAATTTTGAAGATCAAATCTCCCGTAGGTACGCTAGCAATATTATATACTCTGTGCTGATGTTCAAATGTGAAAACATTGTATACAAACAAACACATACCTATTTATCTTTGTGGTTAAACTTATCGCCTCGCATTGCGTAACTTAGGACAGTAATAAAATGCGTAAATTATTTTTATAGATAAACGTGTTTTAGGTCGGGCGCAGTATTTGGTTGGGGCAAAAACACACATGGCCAGTTAGGCCTGCAAGACAGAGAAAGCAGATGTTACCCGTCTCATCTAAAAACACTGAGGAATGTAAAGGTATAGTGTCTGTAAGAAAATGATAAAATAGGCCAAGATTAGATTAGAGATTTTCCGAAAACCCTTTAGAACTAATAAGCATTAAAATATTTATATATTTAAGGGTTTTCAGCGAAATCCCTCTTCTATCAAGTTTTTACTATTTCTAAAGATCTTTCGGCGAACCGAGCCGTCGGTATAAAAATGTATCGGCTCAGAAAATTGATCGTTCTATCGATAATCAATGAACATTGATTTCTATTTAAAATGGTATCGATCAAGGGTATTTATAAATATAATTCAGTGTCAATGGCCATATGGTTAGGGCCGCCGCAGGTTCAAGCCCTAATGTGATCCTGATTTTCGAATTCATATGTACGCTTATGCGACGCTCTTACGATGAAGGAAAACTTCATGAGGAAACCTGCACACACCTGCGATGAAACTCAAAGGTTGTGTGCGAAGTCTATCAACCCGCACTGGGAAAGCGTGGTCGACTAAGGCCTATTTTCCTGTGTTTCTCTAATGGATAAAAAATCATTTGAAATCATAACAAGAACATTAAATTAAAAAAATAAAACCTTCTCCGCAAAGCCGTTACTTGATCCTTTCAACAACTATAGCTAAGAACACTCTAGATTATGAAATTTGCAAACAAAAAAACTAGATCAAAATCGGCGCATCTGTTTAGGAGCTACAATGCCACAGACACACGTCACGACACGTCAAACTTATAATGGCGCATCCACACATGCCGCCGGGTTTGCCGCCTCACATAGGGGTATTTGAGCCAAAAACTTGGACATTGGTCGAAAGTAACGAAATTAAGATTTCCCTTACACAGTTAATGAAAATCACTGACTGATTGTTCAGGTAATCAAATAATATTTATGTTTCGATAAAAAGTGTAGAGAATTTTTGTCTATCGCCTGTAGTTTGAGTGCTTTATTAAATGTACGTGCAGTAACGGCGTACGAGCGATTTTAAGTGTTATCATTTAATTTTCATTTTATATGAGTTTAAAGTGGTTTTATAGTTATGTCTACATAACAAAATGTAACACCGGGTATGTGAAAAACTATTCAGTACAAAATATTTTAGGTTTTTTGTTTAGTAGTAACAATATTTTGAATTTGCGTAACTACGTTTTTCGACATTATGATTTATTTCACTTGGTTTCGAGTCAAAAGCCTAAAAGTTCATTGCCCCTCCTTCCCCCACTGATTTTCTTTTTTTATCTTGTAGTCTAAATCGTCTTCTTTTGCTTCGTTAAAAAACTAGCTGCCAAAAAGTGCCAATAGAGTATATGTATATTTTTATTTCAGTTTCGAATTTTACCAAACAAATTTAACTTTGCGGTTTTTTTAGATTTCATTTTGAGTTTTACCTACATTTTCTGCTGGGGTGAAAAATATGACGCGGAAATATGTATTTCACATTAGCAAGGAATAGGGAGACCTAGATTTCTCAAAAAACTTGATGAAGTGGAGAGTAATAATATTAATAAATTATTTTTGACCAAAAACAAAAACATGAATTTTCTTTGCAAATTTTCATGTTTGTAATCTGAGTGTAAGTAAGTTCAGGAGGCAATACTCTAAAAGAACAAAAGATATTTTTTTAAAAACAACAATAGGTTGTTAATCACCTTAATCTTTAAAAATAAATCTTATAAATTCCACTCAGCCGCAAAAATCAAATTGTTGGTCGTCCGTAAAAGAATTTTGTATTTTTTTTGAAGTATCCTAAATTGGAAATGTAGGAACCTACCTACAATCAGTTTACAAACGTGAAATTTTGCAAAGAAAATTCATGTTTTTGGTTTTGGTCAAAAATAATTTATTAATATTATTACTCTCCACTGCATCAAGTTTTTTGAGAAATCTAGGTCTCCCTATTCCTTGCTAATGTGAAATACATATTTCCGCGTCATATTTTTCACCCCAGCAGAAAATGTAAGTAAAACTCAAAATGAAATCTAAAAAAACCGCAAAGTTAAATTTGTTTGGTAAAATTCGAAACTGAAATAAAAATATACATATACTCTATTGGCACTTTTTGGCAGCTAGTTTTTTAACGAAACAAAAGAAGACGATTTAGACTACAAGATAAAAAAAGAAAATCAGTGGGGGAAGGAGGGGCAATGAACTTTTAGGCTATTGACTCGAAACCAAGTGAAATAAATCATAATGTCGAAAAACGTAGTTACGCAAATTCAAAATATTGTTACTACCAAACAAAAAACCTAAAATATTTTGTACTGAATAGTTTTTCACATCCCGGTGTTACATTTTGTTATGTAGACATAACTATAAAACCACTTAAAACTCATATAAAATGAAAATTAAATGATAACACTTAAAATCGCTCGTACGCCGTTACTGCACGTACATTTAATAAAGCACTCAAACTACAGGCGATAGACAAAAATTCTCTACACTTTTTATCGAAACAAAAATATTATTTGATTACCTGAACAATCAGTCAGTGATTTTCATTATCTGTGTAAAGGAAATCTCAATTTCGTTACTTTCGACCAATGTCCAAGTTTTTGGCTCAAATACCCCTATGTGCGCCTGCTGTCAGACTGCGTTGCAACCAAACGGCCGGCCGGCCGTGCCGCCGCCGGCAGGTTTGCGTGTCCTGCGGCACGCGCGGCTTTGTTTGCAAGGCAGCCTGACAACCGTCGGCAAACCCGGCAGCATGCGTGGATACGCCATTACACCGCTCTTTTTTGTTGGGGGTTAAAATCCAAGTAACAAATAAGCATTTGATAAACAAAACTGTGTGTAGTTTCTTTTTCTATTTTTGCTTTAACTTTTCTTATATTTTGCAGGTGTGTCACATAGTATGCGGCGAGGATTTCACAGTGTTCCTAACGCTCGACGGAGGGGTGTTTTCGTGTGGTTCAGGCGAGTACGGACAGACCGGCCACGGTACTACCAAAGACGAACTGGTGCCTAGAAAGGTTAGCTTTTAAACAAACCATTTTTTTATTTTACAGACCAACACACAAAACAAAACATGAGACGTAGAGATGTGGAGCATGCTGTAAATTATTTCTTTTGGGTTCATTTGGACAACTGTCCTAAAAGGACAACTTCAACTTTACCAACTTTCCGGTTCAACAACTTCCCAATTCTCCAACTTTTTAATTCAATAAATTCCCAACTCAGCAACTTCCCTGTTGTTTATTATATTTAATATATTATGTTTAATACAGATATAGTCTAGCTAGAGGATGGTAAAATTTACAGAAGCCTACGTTCTTTCCCAAAGTCTAAAGTCTAGATTTTACCATATTTTTCTTGCAAATAAACAAATTATTAAATAAATAAATATGTAGATGTAGGGACATCTCACTCACGGCCATTTGACCCCAAGGCAGTGCCTGATTTTGGGTATCAGACAGCTGATATACATAAATATACAACATCCAGACACAAGACAAACAAAATCTGCTCTTTACACGAATGTTTGCCTTGGGGATTCGAACCCGTTACCTTGTACTTTTAAGGCAGACGTACTACTAACTAGGCTACGGATCATAGATTTTACACAGTATTTTTTAAATAATTTAGTCGCGCTTCTTTGTCAAGATAATGGAGCTGATGGGCAGTACGGTGACCCAGCTGGCGTGCGGGCGGCGGCATGTGTTGTGTCGCGTGGGCGAGCGCGTATTGGCC
Source organism: Teleiodes luculella (assembly GCA_948473455.1). Lineage (NCBI taxonomy): Eukaryota > Metazoa > Arthropoda > Insecta > Lepidoptera > Gelechiidae > Teleiodes > Teleiodes luculella. Next base: position 3,341,097 of record OX419589.1, on the reverse strand, counting down.
TGCGGGTACGGTGCGCGGGGGCAACTCGGCTGTCCTCACGTCGCCTTCTCGCTCGTGCCTACACCCGTCCCTTTCACACCCAACGACGACTCCCCGGTCAGTACTATTATAATCGTACATTATTCAACTAAAACGCAGCTTTCTTAAAGTTGTCGGAATCTTCAGTAGTACCTAGCTATTGTATTATTAAAGCCCGACCAGAGAAATAAAAAACCTCACCATATTGCGGAATTTCAATGGAACTAATTTTATAAGGGAAATTGTTGCCATAGTCGTAAAAATATACACGTGGCGCCCCCAGAGCAGGTTTTTTATTTCTTTAGTCAGGCTATATATATATTGTACTAAAGTGGGATAATTGACAGTTTTATTTACGGTTTGAATCGAATTTTGGGGATCTCTAAAGTCCGAAATAAATACATAAATAAAACATGCTAAGTAGAATTTAGAAATATATATATAGTAAGATATTTAGAAAAAAGATAGAAATTATACATGTAGGCGGCCTTATTGCTGAACAGCAATTTCAAACTTAATTTACTACTTAAACATTGAAGCGAAAGATGAAAATCATCGAGCTTGGACAGGGAATAGTTAATATAAGCTAACAGACGGTAAAACACCTTTCTCAATTTAAAATTAAGTTTTAAAACTTCATATTTTATTTGCATTATTACTCATTTAGTTGCTTTGTTATCTACCTTTATTAGCTACTATCTAATTCCATTGAATTAACCAAACACATATTACACTCATGTTGGATTTGAAGTGCAAAAGTGCACTTTATTTTTAGATGAATAACGAAGAGAACGAATGGTTTACTGACCGTTTCCAAAAAATATACGACAAATGGTTTCGAGCCTTAGGAAAATTGGTAAGCATACGTTTTTTAAAACAATATTGCAAAAGCATAAAGACTATTAAAAAACCTTAGCTCATATAAGCTCTTCAGGTTTTCTTTAAACACAGAAAACATAAATTTGTGAAATAAGTATGAATGAAAGTTGTAATTTTCTCTTAAAACGCCGTAATTTGTATTTACCAAAAAAAAAAACAGGTTGTTTAATTGCATCAATTTCTCCCAAGAAACCTGATAAAATATTTTGATAACAAACTTTTCATATTGAATACACAACGTGATCCAAATTAACTTCAAAATTTTCTTTTCAACTTTGACTTTTAGAGATTTCAACATTCCCTAAAGCGCTTATTAGACCATACAATTTCAAGATTGTCTTAGTAGGACTGGCTAACTGGCTAATCAGACCAGCTTGCTATTACACTTGCTAGATATCGCATGCTAACTCATTTGGAAGTCGTACGGCGTCGATGACGGTTGTCTGTCGTGACTCATGTGAAAACTTACAAAGACCCAGAAAATGGCCCTATTCTTAGGCACAGCAAAATAAGAGAGGATGATAATATAATTAAAATTTTGACAGTTTTTAGTATTGATTGTGTTATTCATCCACGGTATAGTAACATATTTGATTAAATAACTTATAATGTTTATATTATTTGGTTCGGTCTTTAAATATTTCTTTTGCACACGCCATTGTGCATGCACGGCACACCTACGCACGACCTTGCTCTGCGGCTGCTGAGCGCTGACTGACGAGACGACGGTCTAAGCGTGCTAAGTCTTTATACTACACGATATATAGCAAGCTAGCCAGTAAGAACGGTTGAATCCACTCGATCGGTCTAATTAGACAGGCTAACCTTGCTAACTCTTATTACACTTTGCTTAGTCTTACTAAGACTGTCTTAAACTTGTATGGTGTAATAAGCGCTTAAGGTAAACGTGAATCACGTTTCATTTTAAAATAAAATTTACCTACGCTTGTTTCGCAATATTGACTTGGAATCACGTTTTCTTTTTTGTTGGATATGAAATTGCGGTACCTACAGGAAAGGATAATGGGTAATTTTGTAAGGGCCCCGTACCCAAAAAAATTTATTACTGTAGCATCATGAGATATATCGGGTTTTGTAGCCCTAATGGAGTAGTTTGATTAACCCAAGACAGAATGTCTGAATTCAATTGGAGAAAAAAGATATGCTCATTAGAAAAACAGAATTTTCATTGTTATTTATTTATTTTTCCATGAATTCTTAATGCGCATTGATTTAAATCAGGGTGTGTTTTAGAAATAAGGATTGTAGTTGAGATCAATGATATTAAAGTACTCCATACGGGCAATAAAGACCGATATATTTCATAATGCTACAATTAACTTTGTGTCTGGGTACGCTCTTACCCATTCTCCTTTGCGTTACTCAGTGGAGGGTAAATTTGGCTCAAACTGAAAACAAGAACGCTTTACAAACTGAAAGTAAAGCGGAAAGTTAAGGGTGCTTTTTCACCAGAGATGCGCTATGCTACGTTGCTATGGATGCGTTTGATATCCACCAAACATACTCATCGTTGCACATAGCTTAGCACTGGTGGAAATGGTTTCAGCTAAGATGTGCTATGGATGCGTGCTATGGATATGTGCCATCCGTCGCCGCTTCGCTACTATCGATCGATACATCGCATAGCTCGAGCGGCGCATCTTCATAGCACATCTCACTCGCACCGCTACATAGCATAGCATCAATGGAAACGGTCAAGTTGTTTCACAGCTTAGCCATCACATCCTCGCAGCATAGTTCCGTAACACATGTCTAGTGGAAAAGCACCCTATAAGGGATGTTGATTGGCTAGTCAAATGAGCTTCGTATTATGAAATGTCACAACAGTATTTTTTATAGAAAATTAAAGGGGATAAAAACTTATGACGTTATAGTTTGTCAATACAACGGTCAGTACCGCTTTCGTAATAATAAATCAACAATTCGTAAAATCGCCCCAGATTAAGTAATGGTAAAACTGAAGTAATTTAAGCCGTTTTGTTTCCTACATAAGTAGGTTTAGTGTAAGATAATTTACTTTGAATACAGTCAACATCCTATTTTGGGCCAAAGTTACCCCCAAGACCAAAGTAATAAATATTAATAATAATAAAGTAAAAATCATATGAATGATCCATATAATTATTATAATTCCTAAAACTAACCATCTCATTGCTTTCTGATAGACCGAGGGGCAGGATTTCCATGCTGAGGTGAATATCTAGGTATTAAAGTAGACGTAGACATCCTATCACCGCCTATCGCTTATTTTAAAACAGTACTCTAGTTTAATCTTTGTTTTTAGGACTATCGACTCAGCACTTTAATATCTGCTTAAGTATTTTAACACTAAAGACCTTCTCCTTAAAATCGTTTCTCGCGTATTTTTTGAGAACTAATATAGACCTGTCTTCAGCAGCCCAAGAAGAAATCCAAGGTCGAGTCGTCCGCTCATAAAGGTGGCGCGAGCGGATCCAAATTAAATGTTGAGTCTATAAATTATTATCATTTCTCGTATCTATCACAATGTACTCTATGGTATTTGTTTAGGCAAAGAACGAAGCAGTCAAAGTTTTCGAGACTAATGCCCGTTTGCACAAAGCTTGAGAATCGCCTAATTGATGCCTAACGTATTTAGGTGACTTTTTTATGAAATTTTTGTTTGCACTAACCTTAAACATTCTTAAAACTGCTTAAGTTATGCTTATCTTAATAAGCCCGATTTGACAGCGCCTAGAGCTTTAAATAAAAAAAAGTTTCACAAGCAAAGCCCGGTTATTCCCGATGTCCCCCACAGAGTAGTAGTAGTAGTAGTAGGGGGTCAACGGGATTTTCTTTCCCGTTGTCCCCCATATTTTAAAATGAAAAGAAAGTGGGGGACAACGGGGAAAAAAATCCCGTTGTCCGCCACGAAATAATATTGAATTAAATAGTTGTCCATCGCGGGGGAAATTAATTGCGCGAAATTATATTGAATAAAATAACCAAATTAACTTAAAAAAATGATTATTTTCTTATTAAAGTTCCGAATATTAAAGTGTACAATGAACAAGTTGTATACAAACCAGTATTTCGTTACAATATTAAACCTTTAAAAGTCAATAGAACTAGTATTGGGAACTGACTTAATTTTTTTGATTTATTCTAAGTTTTTGAGTTGTTGTTTCACTGATAACTTATTTCTCAACTTTAACATACTATTAATATGTTCTTACAATAATCATGGACAACTGATTTATTCTAATAAAGGATATCTGCAATAAATAAACTGTTCAATTCAGGATCTACGGTGAATTCTTGAAATTATTGATAGCAACACAATATATTTTGTCTGAAAATGTTGCCGTCCATAAATTTAGTTTGACTGACTTCGCCTTTGCATTTCATCTGTATTTTTCTCACCACATATGTGTATAAATAAAGTAAATTAGAGTAAATTATTGAATATGTACCTAATTTTCGCCAATTTTTTTTACTGTGTATAATGAAAAGAATGAGTAGTTTTATTTTAATTTAATTTAATTATTGTTTTTTGCACGTTCTGTTTTTACTGTTGTCTTATAACTTTTTATAGTTAAACCGTACTTAGTAAAGAAAAATTACAAGTTATAGCAAGCACTATATACACCAGGGCTCTGTTCCACCAAGCTATAATTTACAAGTATAATTCGATGTACAGTCACGTTCATAAGTGCTGCCATACCACGTGCACTTGTATGTACTTTAGTAAAAAAAATTTCCATCCGAATTTTATAACTCTTGTTTTTTTTTACGAAAAGGATTTAAAATATAATATATTTAAAGTACCATACCGGGAATGTAACTATATTTAGAAAAAAAAAACATTTTAATGTGCAAATTCAAGTGATATGAATATGACTGCACTTATGCATTTAACCATACATTACATAAGACAAATAGATTTTTCAAAATGAAATTATAACATCATAACGGGTCCCTGAAGTGTAAATATGAAGTTGCTTAACGAGTCGATTGGGTCATGCATGCTCACCAAGCATGATTATTATGCTGTTCAGTAGAGAAGTACGTGGCACAAGAAAGGAACATAACCCATAGCGCAACTCAACTTTGAAACCTAAACTGAATAGTCATCTCCCTCCATAGCAACATAGTAAGCTCTCAGGCCTACTATCCTCCTCTGTTGTATAGCTGCGTCTTTCTCTATTGTAAAGCGAATGAGTTGTATGGACTCATTATTGTATTAGTATTATAAACATTGAGATTCTTGGATTGCCTTACCAGTTCTTTCATCTGTTAAGATTTCTTTCAATGTTATATTGTGGAAAATTCTTCATGGGAATAGGTGAATGTTAGACATAACATGTGTAATGTAAGGTATACCAGTACTATTTCCAATTTTGTCGCATCGGAAATACCTAGATACTATTTAATTTGCGCCGTTTTTAACTGTTGAATAACGGACAACATCGCGAGGTGTGTGTTCAGATTGTTTTAAATCAAAAGAATTTTATTCGAAGTAAGATTTGAAAAAAACATTTTTGTTACGACATCAAATGAAGTTAAAAGGCTTTGCTCATACCAAGGCTGGCTCTCGACTCACACTAATGAAAAATAAACTCTCAAACTTTAAAGAGGCGATACGATATTAGTTTAAACAGAACTGGCAGGGTCGCGCAATATTTGCGAACAACCCGCCGAAGAAACTCCACAGGATCGCATCTTTTGTTCATTCCTGTATATATTACTCTTAGGCGTCGTCCTAATAGAACGCGAACACGCGACCATCGCGCGAACGCACGATCGCGCGGTTGTGAAATTATGAAGAAATCGTTCTATCGTGCGACCGTCTATTAGGACACCCATTCGACCTCAATATGTTTGATCGTGCGAATACGCGATGGTCGCATCGCTCGCATCGCGCATTGGCGTTCTATTAGGACAACGCCTTATTTATTTATTTATTGAGATGAAGACACGGTGTCGCGTTTTGTTGTTTCACACTTTCTCGAGCCTCTCGCATTTCTGTAGGAGCCCTGCTGTAGAGAGCTTTCTCTTTCACTCCGCTCTAACAAATCCTGTTCAATCCAGTTTTCGCACGAGACGTTCCACGGGCCTATGAAAGTGTTCGCTGGTTGGGACCACAGCTTTCTGCTGGTCAACAGTGGGAATGGGCCCATGGACTTCCGAATACCAGACCCCACCAGGCAGATCCTCACTCTCACCCTCCCCAAGCTGGTCTCGTGTGAAGCCTATAAAGAATCTGATGTTGTTAACCAGGTAATTCAACTTTATTATACAGTAAACGTTAAAAGAGCGTCGGTGGCCAAGTGGCTGGGGCTGTTGACTTCCATTCGGATGTTCGCAGGTTCAAGCCTCGGCACGTACCAATGTGTTTTCGATTTTCGAATTCATATGTACGTTTATTCTCTTACGGTGAAGGAAAACATCGCGAGGAAACCTGCACACACTTGCGAAAAAAAATCAAAGGTTGTGTGTGAAGTTGGCCAACCCGCACTGGGCCAGCGTGGTCGACTAAGGCCTATTCACCCTGATTTCAGGGTAGGCTCGAGCCCCTCGGTGGGGACATAATATAAGCTGTTAACATACAGTAAACCAGCGTATGTCCAGCAGTGGACTGCCGCAGGCTGTTAATGATGATGATGATGATACAGTAAACAGCCTCCGTGGTCGAGTGGTCAAAAGCTCGCCTGACGTTACGGAGGTTTCGGGTTCGAATCCCGGTGGGGACTCGTCGAACAAATATCACTTTGTAAGACTTTCCTCGGTTTAGTTAGAACATTACAGGCTGAATCACCTGATTGCCTAAAAAGAAAGATGATTAATGAAGAACGCTTTTAAACTATTTAAAGAGGCGATGCGATATTAGTTTGAACAGAACTGGCAGGTTCACGCAATGTGTGCGCTGCTGTGGAGAAAAACCCGTCTAAGAAACTCCACAGAAACGCATCTTTTATTCTTTCCTCTTTTAAAAATAATAATAAATACAATGCGTTAGCTGTTTGGTGTGTCCCTTCTTTCCGAACCTGACGACAAAATCTCTGATGCAGTTCAAGCAGCCAAAGATTTTAGATTATTACACCTAACAGAATGCCTTTCTGGTAGCGAATACCCTTCAGGTAACAACGCCCGCACCCGCCGGCGGCGGCGGCCGTAACCAAAATCAAAACTGATAATCAGAGACGGAGCCCTTCAGGCGTCGTCTCCTTCACGATGTTTTTCAGTATCAACGCGCTAGGCCTAGGTCCGAGGCTCCCTCGAGCCGCCCCTAGGCGCGTTGGTACATGACTACTTTGGGGTTGATGCTTGATTCTTCGTACTTTTTTTTACTTTTCGACACAAGCTTAGGTCAATTAAAATAAAAAAAACATGTGCCCACGTTATGCCGAAGAAACTACACGGATCGCATCTTTTATTCTTACCTCTTTAACCTTTTAACCGCCAATATTTTCTAAGAACTTGCTCCCACCGCCAGCCATAAAAATAAAATCTGTATCAATCGGTCAAAACATAAGTCTTATATGAGACGGCGGCGTTGTGAGCTCGATTTGGTAAGTCTTATATTTCAGACCATAGTCCAAGAAAACAAAGTCTTGCAAATAGACCACGTGACTGACACGAGTCTACGTCATTTCTACGTCTTTTTGCCTATTCATCCTTGTCGAATGCGTGTAATAGACAAGGATGAACAGCGCAAATTGACGTAGGCTTGTGTCAGTCACATAGTCTATATTTTGCAAGACCTTGTTTTCTTGGACCATGGTCTGAAATATATGGCGGTTAAAAGGTTGAAAAAAATACCTTGGTTGTTTGGTGTGTCCCACTTAATCCATTGCAGGATCTAATGACATACCTCGAAACGGTGTTCGGTTCGATGTCGTGCCTGAACGGGTCGTTCCTGTTGCAACACAACGCGCACTACGGCTGCAACACCAAGACCCCCGGCCTCGACCTGAAGAAGGCGGAAGAGGCCTTCACACTCATCAGCAGATTCGAGAATGTCTCTATCAAGGAACTGGTAATAATAATAATAAATTCATTTATTTCAGGCAATATTTACATATAGACTAGCTGTTCGCCCCGCGGCTCCGCCCGCTCTCAAGCGTATGAAAAGTAGATGTTGGCCGATTCTCAGACCTACTGAATACGCTCACAAAATTTCATGAGAATCGGTCAAGCCGTTTCGGAGGAGTATGGGAACGAAAACTGTGACACGAAAATCTTATATATAAGATGTTAAATATGTAAACAGAGGCCCATATCATAAATACCTTACAGACTATCATACATATTTAATACTATATCTAAACAATAAAACTAAATACACAGCACTTTACACTTATATATAAGCCCAGGGTATCGTGTCCTTCCGCGGCAGGTTCCCTCTAAAGCGACGAAACACGACCCCCCCCCCGCTTTATTTTCTTTAAATCATACTAATACTATAAAGAGGAAAGATTTGTATTTTTACGTGTGTGTGTGTTGGTAAGGCTACTACACACATGCCGGCGGCAATGCCGCCGGGTTTATGCCGAGCGGGCATGTTTGTTAGGTTACGACGGCTTTGTATGCCGCCGGGTGTACGGCGGCTAGGCCGGCGGCTTGCCCGGCGGCCCTGCCGCCGGCACTGTGTGTAGCAGCCTTTAGAATGAGATACAAATACACCGCGCTCACTCTTGCGCATAACTGCGTCCCCTTCGTTTTTTGTCTTTGTCGCCAGTGAAATACCAGCTTAATGAATAAACCCAAAAACTACTGAACCGATTTCAAAAATTCTTTCATCATCAGAAAGCTACATTCACTCTGAGTAAAATAGGCTACCTTTTATCGCGGGAAAGTGACTCGTTCCCACGGGAAAAACGGTTAACGCGGGCGGAGCCGCGGCGGAAAGCTAGTAAGAACATAAATTAAAATTCATAACAGCGACAGTTATTGTATTTTTAACCCCCGACCCGACGCAAAGAGAGTAGTGTCTATGGTCCGTTTCATATAAATCCGGACAAAAGTTCATTGACTTCTTAATTTCTTGAAAGTTATTAAAAATAATGTAGCGCCAAAATGTCTGGTAAGGTCACACGCTCACTCCGCTTGCTACTACGGAATGCCAAATTACGTATTTTGCGATAATTTCCTATAGTTTTATCGTATCGTTTGAAAAAAATGTGCGCAATATATGCAGGCATCAATCCACGTCAATGACCTTTTGTCTGGATTAATATGAAACAAACCAAAATGTCAGCCACAAAACACCCTTCCATTTTACGTTTTTAAAAATAATTTATTCGACGACAGTTTTCAAATTGTATATCTTTTTCTGTTCCCAGTTATTCAATCACCTGACAGAAAACGTGATAAAGAAGGTGAAGGTATCACCTCCAGACGCGGAAGCTCTCAGGATATTTCTCATCCTGCCACTCTACCACGAGATGAGGAACCCGAGAAGACATCCCGAGCTACAGGTAAGGTCGTTGACATGTGTTAGGATCATTTACCCGTAAAAGTATCTTACATGACACGTGTAACGACTACATCTGTAGATACTAACGGAACCAAAGGGTTTCGGACAACCAGGTGATTAACTTACAATGCCCTTCAAATTCCCTGCCTGGATTTAAAACTGGAACCAACGAAGACAACATGACATTATAATATGTACTTTGTTATATAAAACAGCTAAAAAAGAATTATGGTTGGTCGGTATGGAACTTCTCTCTCTCGCTCTAAAACTTTCCAAAATTAAAAAAGACTTCCTACACCAGGGTTTCACAACTTTTGCGTAGACAATGTGGTTAAGCCTCCATAGAAGTGGTGAATGTCTCCCAGGGCACAAAATAAAAAGTTTCCAGAAAGTCCACTCCCGCCGTCCTTGAAATTAACTACCTAAACTTGGTTGACTCCTTGCAAAACGTGTATCGTCATTTTTGTGTTCTGTTTAAACAGCCAAATACACTACAACAGTAATAAGAACACTTATCCATTTTTTTAGCACATCAAACATCAATTATTATAATATAAAGTATTATACTTTGTTAATAATCGCGAGAGCGACGACTGCACGTGGTCCGCGCATGGTCCCAGCAAGCCTGTAAACGCAATGATCAATGTGTGCGTAAAAATATGGCGCTTAGTTCCGAGTGGGCCATCTGTCTAGGCGCGTCGGGCGCTGCCGCTATACGTAATTTGTGACTTTATAGATTGATTATGATTATGATTTGGATGGAGAGGGAAGGGCACCAAGTACCCAAGACCACTGCAACCCATAGTGGATATATTGTAAAGCCTGACCAAAGAAATATGACACCTGCTCTGGGGGCGCCACGTGTATATTTTTACGACTATGGCAACAATTTCCCTTATAAAATTAGTTCCTCTGAAATTCCGCAATATGGCGAGGTGTTAATATTTCTTTGATCGGGCTTTAGTCTTTATAGAAGTGGTGCTTGTTAGGGTCCGTTCGCGGAGGCGTACAACAAGCTGTCGGTACACCCGCAGCGCATCGTGCACCTGTGGTGGGAGGCGCAGAGCGCGGAGTACTTCGAGATGCTCGTCGACATCTTCAAGAGCGTCATCGTCTACGAGCTCATGCAGCCGCCCGTCAGGGCCAACAAGGTAAGGGACAAGGGTAGCCCTAGGCACTGGGCGGTCACTCCATACAGAAAACGCGATTTGACAAGCTACTTCTTTTTGAATATCAACTACAAGTCAGTGGCGCTAGGCGCTATGTAAAACACCCCCGAACACCGCGGAGTCCCGCGGCGCCTGCGGGGTGCGGGGCGTGGGGCGCTATATCGGGCGGAAACTCATTTTGGCGCGGGGGGTTGAGTGTCCTTTCTGTACGGGTTAGTACTATTGTTTTCTTCTGTGCCTATAGACTACGAAACATTGAAATATCGCTCTAGTTTTTACGTGAGAGGCAAATCTTGTTACAAGTTGGTCATAGTGCTTTTCGGGGGTTTAGGACATCGTTAATTGCAATTAGCAGTTCGAAAAATCCAAAATGGCGGAAAAAAATATTGTTATGGAATAGGGAATATGCACGTATTTAGTATAGGAAACATTGATATTTTTTAAGCTTCCTATCGGTGAAACCATCCGTCCGAAACGCTTTCAATGATGACTCTACTATACTTATTAGTTCTTGAGGAAAACTTTCAAATACAGAGACAGTTTATCTTATCTTTCCCCTTCATAGACTATAAATGCATCTGATTGACGGCCCTGTAGCCTAGTTGGTAGTACGTCTGCCTTCGATGCACCGGGTCGCGGGTTCGAATCCCGCCCAGGGCAAACATTCGTCTGAAGAGCACTTGTGTTTGCCTGGTGGTGCCTGGATGTTGTTTATTTAGATAATTAATTATCTATATCAGCCGACTGACACGCCTAGTACAGACAGGCTCTGCCTAGTTTGGGGTCAGATGGTCGTGTGTGAGATGTCCCCACATATTTATTATCTTTTTTAAATCTTTTTAATAAGACATATTCATGTTATTTTTATTACAGAAAATGCAATTTAGTCATAGCATAATACAGATTCTAAATACATTGGCGTCGTTGAACAAGATCAACTTTACCAACCCGAAGACGCCCAAAATACCTGCCGAGTGCTTTTACATAGAGGACTTGTGCAATTACGTAGACATCGCCTCCGACTATGTTAACTGGCTTTCAGATCAAGATGTAAGTATAGTTTATATTTAATACCTGAAAAAAAGGTGGAAAAAACAAAAGATGCGATCCTGTGAAGTTTCTTCAACGGGTTCTTCTCCACAGCAGCGCACACATTGCGCGAACCTGACAGTTATGTTCAAACTGATATCGCATCGCCTCTTTAAATTTTAGCTATAGCAGCAGCAGCACGCCTTGACGGATATTTCAATGTGGCGGGTTCCTCGCTCGTGGTATCTTGACATCTCGCACTGTGGGCTGGGGGGCACTTGTTGTTTTTTATGTTTGATATTTTTGTGTGTCATAAACTGTTCTTACTTACTTACTTAATAGACATATAATACAGTTTGTGACAATGGCACTGGTCGGTCACTCCATATAGCAAACGCGTTTTAACAAGCTACTTCTTTTTGAATAACAACTGAATATCAACTACAAGTCAACCACTGACGCGCTATGTAAAACACCTCCGGCGGAGTCCCGCGGCGCCTGCGGGTTGCGGGGCGTGGGGCGCTATATCGGGCGGGGAACTCATTTTGGCGCGGGGGGGTGAGTGTCCTTTCTGCACGGGTTAGTACTATTATTTTCTTCTGTGACAATCAATGGTCATGCTTCGAGAAAGCTTAGCTCAAACGCTTTTCTTTCCCTTATTCCAAACTGACGCTAAATGTAATTTGCAGTCGACGCAACCCCACATGTGCAACTACGCCTTCCTCTTCGACGTGACCTGCAAATCCCTACTCCTGAAGATAGACCAGCAGATCCAGATGCAGATGGCCATCAGCCGCGCCGCCACGCAGATGTTCACGCGCCTCTTCATGGACCCCACTTATGAGTACCAGCGCGACCAGTTCCTCAACCTCACCGTCTCCAGGAACCACATCGTTAGGGACACCATGCTCCAGATCAGCAATCATGACAGTTCGCAGCTGAAGAAGCCGCTTAGAGTGAGTTCATTTTTTATTTGTAGTTTAGACACTGGGCGGTCACTCCATAGAGAAAACGCGTTTTGACAAGCTACTTCTATTTGAATATCAACTACAAGTCAGTGGCGCTAGGCGCTATGTAAAACACCCCCGAACACTACCGGCGGAGTCCCGCGGCGCCTGCGGGGTGCGGGGCGTGGGGCGCTATATCGGGCGGAAACTCATTTTGGCGCGGGGGGGTGAGTGTCCTTTCTATACGGGTTAATACTATTATTTTCTTCTGTGGTTTAGATATAGCAGGTATGATATGGTATGGTAATGAGTGGAGGAGCCAGGTTTCAATAAAATAGAAAATTTTAATATATTTTTAATGTTAATTATTCTGTTATGTAAATGTTTAGGTATATATTCGTAAATACAAAATGATTACTACGCGACCAAAACAATTAGGCACATTTCAAACATGGCGTCACGGCCGGTCACGGGGATTAATGCTGGAAATAAGGGCGAATATTGTACAAACCGCATACCTGTCATGTGTCTAATTGTTTTGGTAGAGTAGTAAATGATTAAATGATGAGTGACAAAAATCTAAATTTTAACTGCTCAATACTCTTTCCTCTATCAAAAAATACCCAAACCTAACCTAACCTAACATAGCACCATATTTCAGGTAGAATTTGTAGGCGAAGAAGCAGAGGACGCCGGTGGAGTGAGAAAGGAGTTCTTCCTGCTGCTCCTCAAGGAGATATTCGACCCGGTGTACGGGATGTTCATGACGTCAGAGGAAACCAACATGATATGGTTCTCGAGTAACCCCTTCGAAGACGACGTCATGTACTATCTGATAGGTAACGTACGTTTCAAGGTTGTTGATGCTTGTTTTTTTTTTGTAATCAGAACTCGTTAGCTTCAGAACAGAAAAATATTCAAAATAGTTTTGTATTTCGAATGGAATTTATATTTCAAAATTACATTTAATAACAAATCCAATTCATTTCTTAAATTTTCTTGACGACCCGGTGTTGCTTGCTTTTGGCACAGAATACCAAATAGTAGTCCCTACAGAAGCTTCACTTAGCGACATAATTCAACTAAATAGAAACCCTAGCCGTTGCAATAAAGTGCAATTCAGATCGCACGGCGCTAGCTGAAAAGACGAAGTTGCTGCATCTCTCTCTCTCTCTCTCTCTCGCGTATTGCGCCACGCCACTCTACGTCTTTTCGCCTAGCGCCGTGCGATCCGAATTGCACTTCATTATAACGGAGCTAGGGTTGCAATTTATATGAATTATGTCGCCTAGTGCAGCTTCTGTAAGGACTAGTATTCGGTATTCTGTGGCTGCGGCGCTGTCGTGATAACAGAAGACCATTCCAGGTGCGATCTTCGGGCTCGCGATATACAACTCGATAATAATCTACGTGCCGTTCCCGCTGGTGCTGTACAAGAAGCTGCTGGGCGAAACGGTGATGCTGGAGGACATATCGGACCTGCACCCCACCCTCGCCAACTCGCTGCGCAGCCTGCTGCAGTACACCGACGAAGACCTGGAGGAGGTCAGTCCTACTATTTGATATAAGCTGCTGGAGACGGTGATGCTGGAGGACATATCGGACCTGCACCCCACCCTCGCCAACTCGCTGCGCAGCCTGCTGCAGTACACCGACGAAGACCTGGAGGAGGTCAGTCCTACTATTTGATATAAGCTGCTGGAGACGGTGATGCTGGAGGACATATCGGACCTGCACCCCACCCTCGCCAACTCGCTGCGCAGCCTGCTGCAGTACACCGACGAAGACCTGGAGGAGGTCAGTCCTACTATTTGATATAAGCTGCTGGAGACGGTGATGCTGGAGGACATATCGGACCTGCACCCCACCCTCGCCAACTCGCTGCGCAGCCTGCTGCAGTACACCGACGAAGACCTGGAGGAGGTCAGTCCTACTATTTGATATAAGCTGCTGGAGACGGTGATGCTGGAGGACATATCGGACCTGCACCCCACCCTCGCCAACTCGCTGCGCAGCCTGCTGCAGTACACCGACGAAGACCTGGAGGAGGTCAGTCCTACTATTTGATATAAGCTGCTGGAGACGGTGATGCTGGAGGACATATCGGACCTGCACCCCACCCTCGCCAACTCGCTGCGCAGCCTGCTGCAGTACACCGACGAAGACCTGGAGGAGGTCAGTCCTACTATTTGATATAAGCTGCTGGAGACGGTGATGCTGGAGGAAATATCGGACCTGCACCCCACCCTCGCCAACTCGCTGCGCAGCCTGCTGCAGTACACCGACGAAGACCTGGAGGAGGTCAGTCCTACTATTTGATATAAGCTGCTGGAGACGGTGATGCTGGAGGACATATCGGACCTGCACCCCACCCTCGCCAACTCGCTGCGCAGCCTGCTGCAGTACACCGACGAAGACCTGGAGGAGGTCAGTCCTACTATTTGATATAAGCTGCTGGAGACGGTGATGCTGGAGGACATATCGGACCTGCACCCCACCCTCGCCAACTCGCTGCGCAGCCTGCTGCAGTACACCGACGAAGACCTGGAGGAGGTCAGTCCTACTATTTGATATAAGCTGCTGGAGACGGTGATGCTGGAGGAAATATCGGACCTGCACCCCACCCTCGCCAACTCGCTGCGCAGCCTGCTGCAGTACACCGACGAAGACCTGGAGGAGGTCAGTCCTACTATTTGATATAAGCTGCTGGAGACGGTGATGCTGGAGGACATATCGGACCTGCACCCCACCCTCGCCAACTCGCTGCGCAGCCTGCTGCAGTACACCGACGAAGACCTGGAGGAGGTCAGTCCTACTATTTGATATAAGCTGCTGGAGACGGTGATGCTGGAGGACATATCGGACCTGCACCCCACCCTCGCCAACTCGCTGCGCAGCCTGCTGCAGTACACCGACGAAGACCTGGAGGAGGTCAGTCCTACTATTTGATATAAGCTGCTGGAGACGGTGATGCTGGAGGACATATCGGACCTGCACCCCACCCTCGCCAACTCGCTGCGCAGCCTGCTGCAGTACACCGACGAAGACCTGGAGGAGGTCAGTCCTACTATTTGATATAAGCTGCTGGAGACGGTGATGCTGGAGGACATATCGGACCTGCACCCCACCCTCGCCAACTCGCTGCGCAGCCTGCTGCAGTACACCGACGAAGACCTGGAGGAGGTCAGTCCTACTATTTGATATAAGCTGCTGGAGACGGTGATGCTGGAGGACATATCGGACCTGCACCCCACCCTCGCCAACTCGCTGCGCAGCCTGCTGCAGTACACCGACGAAGACCTGGAGGAGGTCAGTCCTACTATTTGATATAAGCTGCTGGAGACGGTGATGCTGGAGGACATATCGGACCTGCACCCCACCCTCGCCAACTCGCTGCGCAGCCTGCTGCAGTACACCGACGAAGACCTGGAGGAGGTCAGTCCTACTATTTGATATAAGCTGCTGGAGACGGTGATGCTGGAGGACATATCGGACCTGCACCCCACCCTCGCCAACTCGCTGCGCAGCCTGCTGCAGTACACCGACGAAGACCTGGAGGAGGTCAGTCCTACTATTTGATATAAGCTGCTGGAGACGGTGATGCTGGAGGACATATCGGACCTGCACCCCACCCTCGCCAACTCGCTGCGCAGCCTGCTGCAGTACACCGACGAAGACCTGGAGGAGGTCAGTCCTACTATTTGATATAAGCTGCTGGAGACGGTGATGCTGGAGGACATATCGGACCTGCACCCCACCCTCGCCAACTCGCTGCGCAGCCTGCTGCAGTACACCGACGAAGACCTGGAGGAGGTCAGTCCTACTATTTGATATAAGCTGCTGGAGACGGTGATGCTGGAGGACATATCGGACCTGCACCCCACCCTCGCCAACTCGCTGCGCAGCCTGCTGCAGTACACCGACGAAGACCTGGAGGAGGTCAGTCCTATTACCACTCTAGCCTAGCCTATTAAGGTTATCGTCTTCCGCTTACTGTTCCTGAGCGACGAGAAAACAACTAAGGCAATAAGAAATATCGTGGTCCAAGAAAACAAGGTCTAACAAGAAGACCACGCGACTGACACAAGTCTACGTCATTTCTATGTCATTAAACTCTCATTCATTCTCTCATTTTACTCTTCTTTTATTAAACTTTAAGATATTTATTTCCGCACATACAATAAAATTACGTCAAAAATACACTTTAGTCAAAATTAATGAATTAGATCATTCGATGCGTCCATGCAAGACATAGTCACTGAAGAAAATAATAGTACTAACCCGTACAGAAAGGACACTCACCCCCCGCGCTAAAATGGGTTTCCTGCCCGATATAGCGCCCCACGCCCCGCACGTGTTCGGGGTGTTCTAGCGCCATTGACTTGTAGTTGATATTCAGTTGTTATTTAAAAAGAAGTAGCTTGTCAAAATGCGTTTTCTGTATGGAGTGACCGCCCAGTGACATAGTACCTAACATACTGGCGATTAAACTCTTGTATTGCACATCCTTAGGTGTTCAGCCTGTGCTTCGCGGTGAACTCGGTGGTATTCGACCAGATCCAGGTGCACCCGCTGAAGGACAACGGCGAGAACATCTCAGTTACCCAGGACAACAAGCAGGAGTACGTGGATCTGTACGTGGACTACCTGCTCAACAAGTCGGTCGAGAGCCAGTTCAAGTCCTTCAACAAGGGCTTCCAGAAGGTAAATCAATCAAGATGTGTATAATTGTTGCCGGACATCTCAAACACGGCCATTTGATCCTAAAAAATTTAAATCCTAAAGGATTTAAAAAAAAACTCAAAAATATTTAATGCATTATAGGCTTTATCCTTTCCGAACGTGACGACGAAATCACTGATGCAGTTAAAGCAGCCAAAGAATTTAGATTACACCTAACAGAATCGAATACTTCTGGTAGCGAATACCCTTCAGGTATAATTACCCTACAGGTAACAACGCCCGTACCCGACGAGCTTGATTGGTCGTACCTTTTCGACACAAGCATAGGTCAATTAAAAAAGAAAGCATTATAGGCTCATGACGTAATTTCAGAAACTGAAAAGCTTTGCTCAAACCAAGACCGGAACTTGGCAGAGTCTGTACTACGGGTGTCAGACAGCTGATATACATACATATATAAATATACTCGTACAACATCTAGACACAAGGCAAACACAAGTGCTCATCACACGAATCTTTGTCCTGTGCGGGCGAGATTTGAACCCGCGAACGTGCTTCGAAGGCCAACTAATCCACGG
This sequence comes from Teleiodes luculella, assembly GCA_948473455.1. Lineage (NCBI taxonomy): Eukaryota > Metazoa > Arthropoda > Insecta > Lepidoptera > Gelechiidae > Teleiodes > Teleiodes luculella. The sequence goes on along the minus strand of OX419589.1, from coordinate 3,323,336 downwards.
GGCCGGAGCTAGGTAAACTGTAAAAGATTTATCCTTTATTCGTCATAGGTTCTTAAATTAGACCGAAAAGATATTTGAAGCTTTATTCAAACTAAAGATTTGCTCTTGTCCTAAACTGTTGTGCCACCTGTTAACTTAAAAATATGACATTTATTAAAGTATTCTAATATTGCAGGTGTGCGGCGGTAGGATAATCAAGCTGTTCCGCTCCCACGAGCTGATGTCGGTGGTGATCGGCAACGAGGACTACGACTGGGAGGCCTTCGAGACCGGCTGCGACTACAAAAACGGATACAGCGCGAACGACAGGGAGATAAGGTAATATACACACACATACACACAATCATCCCACTTAGGCCACAGAAGAAAATAATAGTACTAACCCGTACAGAATAGTAGATTGTATCTTATGGGAGCAAAATAATATTTTTACGGCGAGGGCGCTTTTTTGAATCCAGAGCGAAGTGAGGGATTCTAGAGTAGAATCCCGAGCGTAGCGAGGGATTCTTTAGTAGAATCCTGAACGTAGCGAGGGATTCAAAGTACGTCGCCAGAGCCAAAAATATATTTTGCGCCCGAGTGATACACTCTACTTTTCATCACCTACTATGAGAAAATAAAAGCGCCTCATATTTTATTGTCTTTATTCAAACAATATTTGCGTTCGATTTCTTTGGTGCTTAACACTAAGATGTTCCAAATTCAAAAAGTGCGCGGCAAAGATAATTGCGGCGCACTTATAAAGAGGATTAAAAACTCATTACTGCCCGCTAAAAGTTTCTTATAGAAAACACCACCTTTGGGTGCACATAAAGGCGAACCAAGTCGTCCTTTTCGAATAGATGGGATGAAAAAGACACTAACCACCCCGCGCTAAAATGGGTTTCCTGCCCGATATAGCGCCCCACGCCCCGCACGTGTTCGGGGTGTTCTAACGCCATTGACTTGTAGTTGATATTCAGTTGTTATTCAAAAAGAAGTAACTTATCAAAACGCGTTTTCTGTATGGAGTGACCGCCCAGTGACTGCGGTCTACTTTACTCTGGAGTTCTATTTCTCAAACGTTCGTGTTGCTAAGATCGCTCGATTTCTAATGATTTCCGTTCGTCTAACGAAAAACGGCATTTTTGAATCGGGACGGAATGCAGATTAAGCGCGTACACACCAAGCAAGCTGTACGGCACATGCTGTGCGCGGCCCGTCTCGCCCGAGCAGCTGCTCGCTTGGTGTGTACTCAATTCTTGACGGAAAAACCCAGGCTAAATGAGATCTCTCTCCGTGTATGCAGGTGGTTCTGGGAGGTGTTCCACGAGCTATCTTTGGAGGAGAAGAAGAAGTTCCTGCTGTTCCTCACCGGCAGCGACCGCGTGCCCATACAGGGCATGAAGGATATCAAAGTTAGTATTGCCATTCTGTACCACTAATGTTATTTCAATGTACATATCATCATCCTTTTCATCAAACCTCATGCTAATCCGGTTGTTCAGGCACGAAAACCACAAAAAAACATACGCGTCGTATTGCTAACCTCCTCCTTTTGTAAAGTCGGTTGATAAGAACACATCTGCAGCGTATATAGAGATAGATTGGAGTCAGTGCATAAAAACAAAATTGCGAAATGCGTAAAAAATAATAATACTTGTTCCAAATTGACGATAAGATTACTTGGGACTCAGGGCACATATCTTATGTACCTACGCAATCAGTCAAGAAGAATGCCCACTGGTTCCGAAGCAATCCATATCCATACTATACTAATATTATAAATGCGAAAGTGTGTTTGTTTGTTCGTCCTTCCTTCACGCCCTAACTAAGCAACCAATCGACTTGATTTTCGGCATAGAGTTAGTTGAAAGAATGGAGAGTGAGATTGGCTACTTTTTACCGCGGGAAGGGAAAAACTGTTAACGCGGCGGAAAGCTTGTCTTGTATATTAGAAGTTAATGTTTGTTCCAGATAAGGATCCAGCCGGTAGCCGACGAGAGGTACTTCCCGGTAGCGCACACGTGCTTCAACCTGCTAGACTTACCGCGCTACAAGACCAAGGAGCGCCTCAAGTACTGCCTCACGCACGCCATACAGCAGACGCAGGGGTTCTCACTCGTATGAACTACAGCTACTGCCTCCACGACTAGTGCTGCGCTATTTGTACGGGCCTTAACACTTTGAGTTGGGAAGGGGGGGATGTTTTGCTTTTAGGGCTTCCACACATAACTGCGAATTCCCATTGCGGGTTACTCTTGACGGCGATTCCGATCCGTCGACATTGAGATCGGGCGTTTCGTACTCTCGAATGTCACTCTAGCGCCACCTTGGATTCATATTGGGCGGATATTGAGTGAACTAAATGAAATCGGACATTTATCAGCTCTTGGCGGCGAAATTATTTGTATATTTACAGGCCTTCGGCGGACAGATTTTCAAGAGTAGCTGTCTGAAATTTACTTAAACCCGCGATTCGCATCGTATCGCAGTTTTGTGTGTGAGCCCTTAGACCCGAGGTTCCTATATACTGTTGAACATTTAATCAGAATGTGTATAAAGGGGTAATATTTGATTTGTTTGGTAGCTTTATTATCAGTTGAGGGGCTCGAGCCTACTCTACTAGGGTGAACAGGGTTATCTAATTACAAAGCTCTAGCATGGGTTTTTCTATGCCCACTCACATAGCCTCGAAGTAAAAAGTTCTTCGAACTAATTTATTTTGCTGTATATGTGTCTGAGGGTCTTTTTCCGTGTGTATTAGCCCTAGCCTTACACGCAAATTACTCGAATTAATTGAGTTAGTAATTAAAAATTGAAAACCCCGTAACCTCAAAATTTTGTATCCATTTTGGTATGTGGAGGGGACACCTCACACACGGCCATCTGTACCCCTACCATGAGTTGCTAACGTAACTTACGCGCTCGATATCGACTACGTAAACGTGCATTTAGTATGGAGAAATTTTACTTCAGATAACTGTCAATAGATGGCGTAGTTTTAATTCCATACTAAATGCACGTTTACGTAGTCGATATCGAGTGCGTAAGTTACGTTAGCAACTCATGGTAGGGGTACTGATCCCAAACTAGGCAGAGCCTGTACTGTAGGTGTAACACAGCTGATGTAATTTAAATTTAGAGAATTACGTACCGAACATAAATATACAACAACTAGACACAAGGCAAACACAAGTGCTCTTTGCACAAATGTTTGCCACCCTACCCTGCGTTTTGAAGGCAGGTGTTTACCAACCAGTCTACTGGGCCGTCTACTTGGAAAATGTGGTGGGAATATATTTATCCTAATCTGGGTTATAATACAAATAATTTAATGGCTTAGAGATCCCAACTCAAAGTAGTTATTTGGCGAAGCTACTGACTGCCGACACCAAATAAGCCTTATCTAAGTTTGTCGATCGAAATCATAACAACGGACTTGAGCTGAAATCTATTCACTTTTAAATAAATAAAATAGAGTACAGAATGCAAAATGCGAGTTTTTTAGTCACGAAACACGCTCGATATCGAAAACATAAACGAGCATTTAACCTTTTCACCGCCGCAATTTTATTGGTGACAGGATCTTCACGCCACGGAAAATCCAGTTTAATAGAATAATAGTGATTCCAGATTAAGTCATTCTATTATTATTCAATTTACATAATACTCAATTTTAGCCTTTTACAGACATTATTTTTATGACGGATTAATCCGTCGTTGGCGGTTAACCTGATGTACGGATATATCCGTCATTGGAGTTGAAAAGGTTAAGTATGGGGAAATATTGCTTCAGCTAACTGTCAATAGATGGCGTACTTTCAATTTCATACAAAATTGCGTTTACGCTTTCGATATCGAGCGCGTTTATTTTGGTTACAAAACTCGCACTCGGCTCTGCTGAGTCATAGAAGACTCACTAGTGCCGAGTGCGAGTTTTGTAACCAACCAGTATGATGTTTTACCTGACTAGCCAAAAAGAAAGGTTATGTATTTGGCAGTCTGTTTCTTTCCTATACCTATATAGCTTCACTCATTGAAGTTAGGAATACAGCATAGTTTTTCATCTGTAAATAAAATCTGCGTTAACAAACGCCACTCAGATGTACAAATTCAAAGTTGACATTCCAAAATAAGCAGCGCTGAAGTTTAGCTACATACATTATTTAGCGCATACCTTAGGAAGACCAGTATCAGCTGCTGAGACCTATCTCAGTTGATTAAAAACTATTTCATAGATACCTAGTTCAAATGTAAATAATATACTGTGCAGAACCTTTTTCTATATATGTGATTTGTTTTTCTAATAATTCTCAGAGTGAAATATTACGTTTTCAGCTTTTAAGTCCGTTTAATTAAGAATTAGATTTAATTATGCGAGCATCTCTCGGCTAAGATTTATTGTTACAAAGCATAATTATTATGGCGTTTGATATGTTCGCTGAGACACTGTGCTTCGCTCATATCCTAATAGTTAGTTATAAATTAAAAAATAAATGGATACTATTGGGTCAAGATCTGTTGGCACGCCACCATCGTGCTATACTCTTCACACAACACACCATTGCTAAGTTTCTCTCCATTTTGATCACGGCCCAATAGTACTTTATAATTGAAATAAGAATGTTCGTTGCTCTTATGTGACGACATCAGTTGCATAATAACTTGAATGGATGTAAAGCCCGACCATAAAAATAAAAAAACCACGCCATGTTGCGGAATTTAATTGGAACTAATTTTATGATGGAAATTGTTGCCATAAACATAAAAATATACACGTGGCGGCCCCAGAGCAGGCTTTTTATTTTTCTGGTTAGGCTTTATATACGTGAGACGACGAAACATGGGAAATCTCGCATGCGAAATTGTAATAAAGATGAGATGTTTTCACGTTAGTTCCCCAGGCACGTATAGATGGCGTTAGGCGAAACTCAACCGCAACAACACAATCATGAACCCACCCTTTATAATCTAGTAGCGACTGAAAAACTGAACTTGATTAATATTGTAAACCAAAACAACTATAAAAAAATCTCCTTTCAAAATCCTTTTTCACAGATAAAATCTATATCGAATGACATTGTTTTAACTTAATTTTTTAGTAATTAATGTACATTAATTTCGAATAACGCCATCTATTGATACTTGTGCCGCGAAAACTCCTCATTTTTGTTGTAAGTTACACGAATTCGATGTTTTTATAATTTGTTGGCATTTGAGATTTAAATATTTAAATACAATATTTGACATTTTCGTGTTAAATTTACTAGATGGTTATTAGCTTGGTTGGTTGGTGGTCTATCACATTTTATTTCATGATTCAATTGTATGTCTCGAGACTAGTTGAAACTTATGACGAATTGTTACAAAATCTATTAAAATTGTTATTACATACAGTATCGAATTAAATCAACCAGTTTATTTCGGACATGAGTGGTAAAGAATTGATCAAAAGAGTTTAGTTACTTGAAAAAATATACACGATGGGCATCGAAATCCGTGCTCATTTTTGGCGCTAATTATTTAATTATTGCAAATATCATCTACAATATTATTTTGTCATCTCGCTAAAGCGTTTTTCACCTGAATATTGCGTAGTGCCATCTATAAGTGCCTGGAGAAATAATTTGAAAACATTTTACCTTAAAATCAATTTAAACGGTCCCTGGTCAAGTAAAAAGTGCCCTGTATTAAAAATATTCTAATTAACATCTGTAGCAAAATAGTTTTATTGGGGTATTTGTTATTTTTGTAATTTATTATTTAATTTGTTGAGGCAGTGTTTTAAAGGTTTGTAAAACGCTTTTTAATTAATGATTACAACTTGCATTTACGCTTTTTATAATAAAAATAAATTAGACGAGAAAACGTGACGAGATACACTGAAGCGTTTGTGAGTTTTTACCATATTGTTTTTATAATACTGTTTTATATTATAATTTTAAAATCAGGATTACTTGCACATTAAGCGGTATACAGGAATCTTAGCCATAAAATGATAATACATGATGTTGATATGTCCGATCTACTGAATTGTAATGGTCTTACCACAAAAAAAAATAAAACACGTAGGATGCATGTCTAAAAGATTATAAATATTTTTCATCAAATTTTATTTAGACACGTGTTTAAAATTTTATAAGTAAGACCTTCGCTGTGATATAATCGTTTCGTAATTCGTTGACAATATGTGATATTATCATACAATATAGTGCGACCACGTAACTTTACAATATTGTCTTTACACTTTGTTGCCGAGTTAGTTTATTAATTAATGATATTAAAGTTATATACTTTTGGTCGTGTTGTGTATAATAGTTGAGTTAACGCCAGAATATTTGTTTAGGCGATGTTTTTTGTACTTTTTCTGTTAGTAACGGGGCATGCTTCGGCTGGATTCCTATGCTTTAAAATTGTTTTATGTGAAAAAATACTGATAGTTTCACCAAAACATTTTAATACTAGACTTAAAATTGGAGGCTGACTTCTTATGATGAGTATGTTTAAAATAATTGTTTTAAATCTTTCCAATACGAGTATAAGGTACTTTTCCAATCTAAGGTACACCTTCCTTTGGAAGAAATTAGTAATATATTCATAATATAAATTGGGGAAGAATTATACTTTAAAACAGAACAAAAATTTGTTTCTAATGATTTCCTAACTTTATTTAGCCTAGCCTAACCTAACCTTAACTTAGCTTGTTGCATTTATTGATCCACCTGTACAGATATTCTGGCGCAGTTGGTAGGATTTCACATGTACATAGTACAGTAGAATGGCTAGTTCTGTTCGCTTTAGTTTGTGAGCATCTATATGCACGGTCTAGTTTTGACGTGGTTTGTACACAATGAATCTATGTATTATGCTAATATACTATATTTTCATACTGAATTATGCATTTTACTCGTCTGCTGGGTTTGGACTAGGGGCGATTCGGGTTGTTAGTATTTGCATACAAATAGACGGTTTCCTGAATGGCCGGAGCGGATTTTCATCGTTTTACGTGAGATTTATGCTGAATTTGACTTAGAGAGGTTTTAATTACCTCTCTAATAAGAGCTTTATACATTAAAAAAAACAGATACAAAAACCACTAGGATTGTTTTCAAATTATTTATTTCATTAAAATATAAATTACATAGGCGATCAGATCAATTTATTAATTTTAATCATTTTATATACAAAATACTTTTTAATCTCTTCATGACTAGGTAAATTCACTTAAGCCAATTATCGTTAATTTTATTTTATTTGTTAATTACTTTGGCAAGAAGCACATAGTTTGCAAGCAGCAATGAAAAAATCTTAATCATTTGAAAATAAGATAAAAATGTCGAGTTGAGCGTATTTACATAACGTATTAAATTAAAGTAAAGCTTCGTAAAATAAATTTAATATTCGCAATATTAAGCCGCACTTACATCGAATTATCGAAAACAAAATTGTCGTATATATAGCATTATGTACTTAAGGGCGAAATTGTTATGTATGATATTATTTTTATAACATTTTCTCGTTTTATAAATATGACCTTACACTAGTTAATAAAATAAATTACATTTAAACTTAAGTACTGATTATGTTTCCCAATTGTTGTACTTGATTCATTCTGGACTTTAATACCTAAAGTCTGTAGCAAGTACCTACAGAAGCCCTACCCTGGGTCTTCATGGCCGATTCAGTTTTGAATTTATGACTTATTTAGTAATAATAATGATGACGGTGTAGCATTATGCTTTTTTTAACAACGACAAAATGTGTTAACTAAATATCGCTAAGCCTTGAAATACCAAGTCATGGAAGGAGTTAAGTAATACTCTTTTTGAAGTTCTTCAAGTTAAAAAATAGACAAGTTCAGCTGTATCCGAAATTATTATATAAAAATGCGCTTTTAAGATCTCAAAAAAGCGCAGGTTCTGTGAGGTCGGTCAGTGACCTTAAAACTAATAGGACTTTATATATTCAGTTTCATGTTTGTTTTGCGTTATTTAGTCAACACGCTGTAACGTTCATATAATGATTTTGAACTTTAATGATACTCGTAGGTTAAACGATGTCATTTTAGTATGGACATGGTTCCTAACTGGTTATTCTAGTCTAGTATGAGGATCGGCCCGAAAGGTCTTCGTAATGCTGTGTCCCGGGGGGCGCGCGGTATCCAGGGTAGTTGTTATTTAACGCGTGCTGCGCGAAGAAGGAACTGTAGTCCTTTTTCACCTGTAACACAGAGTTCATTATCACGTGCGTGCAATAGACAGTTTATACGACAAGTTTACATAGTCGCTACGCCCTGTGGTCGCTATCAAATTGTTGCTGTTGACCCCAGTTTGTATGGAAATTTGTCGGGTGATAACGATGTTAGTGTTACATTATAGGGTTGCGAAAATTTCTCATAATACAGCTGCTGTATGGTTGCTTATGATGGCTTGGTAAGGTTTGTTCCTTGTATGTTGTGACACAAAAGAGCGCTTAAACTCGGAAGTAAGTATTAGATATAAGTAAAAATGAAAAACTAACTCTACTGCCAAGAATAAAACTATAAACCACTTTCATATAAACGTACAAACGATAACAAATTTTTTCGCTTCTACGAGTACATAACTCTATTTCAAAAACTCTAAAAACATCATCGGTTTTTTAAAAAACACTTAATGTCGTCATATCAGAAGTTTGCTTTGCTTATATGTACGGAATGTACGTACATTGTAAGCGTATTGCGTGCAGTTATATTTAATAAGCAGTCTTGTACTATCCCATTGCTTACCTTATTTCAATTGTTATTCTGACGGTAAATTGAACAATTGTTTGTACGTATATTTGAAAAACCACTTGTTTAAGTAACACAGTCTAAATATATTCTGGTCCTGCCTGAGTTTTAAGAATAACATGCAAGTAAACGCCTACGTCTCCCGTCTACGACGACGTCAAGCTTTAAATAGAGTATAGAAATGATAGTCAGAGTGTAACGATGGTTTATTAATTTAGTCGATTACGTGACGATGCTCAGAAAGTTTGCTAGGCATAACGAGGTACATTGAAAGCTGCAACCCCATACAATACACCTAACTTACGGGATACAATTCCCCTAACTTTATATACCACCGTCATATCATTTTGCATTAAACGTAATTTAGAACTTTTTTTCAGTATTATTTATTATAGCAGTTTTCAACCTGCTATGTACGTGACCAAAAAGTGGCCAGGCTGAAAAGTCCCTGCAAATAGAACTTGCTAACTAAAGCTTGTTCAGAAATAGCTATTTATGCTACTAGTGCGGAAAGTAGGTATGTGATTTCCGATGAGTGTCATTTTATTCACGAGCGAGCAAAGCGAGCGAGTGTATAAGCCGACACGAGTCGGAAATCATCTTTCGCACGTGTATCATACAAGATTTTACAATGCATTGTGCAAGAAAAAAAAACAGTTATATTTAAAAAGGCGTACCTATAAAATGACGGGCTTCATAAACAAAACACATTCGCGCTGAAAAAAACATCTACTGCGCATGTGCAAAGCTGTCGAATCGCAATAAGAGAAAGAGGAAAATTTATTCAGCCACGCAAATTTTTAATTAATATTTGAACGTAATTTATCAATAAAAATCAATTTCTAAAGTAATTATACTAATGGATTACACGCTTTATGTCAGTACTAAGGATTTATAAACGCGTTTATTGAATTGTTATTTTTAATGTTCCCTTTATATTAGTAACAATTGGTTATAAAAATATCTCAAATACTGAAATGTTAGGTTGACTGGCTGAATGACAGGCTGAGCAAAAATAAAAAAAAAACTGAAAAGTAAAAAGCACTAGTGCGGAAAAGTGCTACTTTCCGCACTGTTTGGCTGCTTAGAAAACGCTCTTTTCGAGCACATGTATTGTAAAAAACATTGCGATATTGCGGAATTTAATTTGATATCTAAATTTATAATGGCAGTTGCTGCTATATGCAAAAATAAAAATATAGGTATAGTGCTCCCACAGCAGATTTTTTATTATTCTGGTCTGGCTTTATAAATATGCATACTAGCTGTCAAAACGATAGCGCGAGCGAAACAATATGAAGAAAAATCGCTCTATATTTCTTCTTTCTTTTGCCATATAAGAAACAATGCTGCTAAGAAACGTAAAGTCACCTGAACTACAAATTAGGAGCCAAAATGTTGAAAATAACTATTATCGCGAACAACTACGTCACTATCCCGCTTTCAATGTACCCTCCGTTGGAATATTAAGTGTCGCTCTACTAGCTGTACCATCTAGTCTTGAAGTGCCGAGTTAGAGAGCGTTGATACAGTCACACGCCGACAACCGGCGACACTTACAAAGGTATTAAAGTCCGAGGACTGTACTGCCTAGGCCTCGCCCATTTCTATGAGTTCGGCGAGCGAATATTGCTTCAGCTAAAACAAATAACGGTACCTCTCTTATTTTAGAACAAATGGTATTGCGATTTTTATATGACTATAAAAATATTAGACACGTTTCTGGAAATTAGAATATGAAAATGTTAAAGTTTTTTCTTTAAACGGCATTGATTTATCAGAGTTTTAGGAGCTTTAAGCTTGAATATTTAATTACTTTAAGTGTTCACTCAAATTTATTGTTATTTATACCTACATGGTATCAAATCAAGCCACCCACATAAGTAAATAAAAAACTATACGTAGTAAGTTTATTAAAAATTTCGTGATTTGTGTTTTTGCAATATTGTTGCAACGCTATTCTAAAACTCTACATGCTACTTTACGTGTAAGTAAATTAAATTACTAGACTTTCTTCAACAGTCAATAATCACCGCTTTGCGTTCGATTAGTCAGGCGGTATGATTACATAAATTATTAGGCAGAATCAAGCTTAACATAACTCATGTGAAAATATACATGGGACTTTTATTTTATGATAATATATTTACAGCATGCAAGGGAATAAAGGGATTCGTAAAATCTGCTTAATTAATTATGCACAAGGGTGACGACACACATACCAAATCTATTAAGGTTTGCAATTAAATAATACTTATAAACCTGTTTTCGAAAACACTGATGGGTTGTATCTGGGTATCTAAGACCTACCTTAAAAGCTACAATAATTTACAAATTACTATAGTCAGAAGCAAATAACTTTGAACAAGATATCACGTGGTATAACTACGCAAACACGAAAAGTTATTATTATTCTCCCTCCTGCTATTTCTCGACCCCGCTCGCTTGTTCAATTCGTTTTCCGATAACTACTCAGTACGATTTTACTCAGTCCAAACCCCTTTACGTACCCCTTATGATAAAATAAACGATTGAAGATGGCTACGCAGTAAACATTAAATTTGAACTTGTATAATTTCTGGAGCTTCGTAAAACATGACCCTGTATATGTAGAAACTGAGAGAATATTTTATTACAATTTCGGTTCAAGGTTTTATACCATTACCTCTCATAGGAATACACCGGCCGTATACACGAACCTACAATTTTACAAATTACTTGTACCTACAGGTAGCCCTATGGAAGAGCTCGTCAATCTAAACACATACAAAGAACGAAGTGGTCAGTTTGTGGCTTGTGCACTGGATGGACGGTACTATACATGCAGGAATAAAAATACATACCCCCCCCCCCGTAACTTCGGTTGACAATTGACCATTCAATGAACATGACTTTGTATTGGATTTTCATAAAAGAGTCTATATATGAAAAACCGTTACCTTGCGCGGCCTGCAAGCCGGTCCCTTGGCCAGCTGTCTCCGAGCCTCGTTCTCAGCAGCCACGGCCTCTCGCACGGCCTGCGGCGGCCATTTCTGGTCCCCACGCATGTTGACGCCTCCTGACGGGTCAGAAGATATGGAATCTGTTCAAAGGATACGAGTCAGTACCTCTAGAAGTCAAGTGTTTGTTTAGTGGGAGGATTTTCATTTGTTGTCCTAGTCTCTGTTTTTTTGAAGAGGTGCGATCGTTTGTATCTGAGAGAATAGCGAAAAGCAAACTTTGACGCCAAACGCTGCTACCATATCAAGCTGACTGAACTACGAATACTACGACCACACATTTTGCTTTGCTGAACTCGCCACTAAATGTAACTTTATTTGACTTAACTAAGTGATCAAAAGTGTCCAAAAGTTTAAAATAAATGATTTCATTTCAATATTGGTCGCCATAGTTGACACTTCTACTGCGGTTGCGCCCGCGTTATTGAAAATTTAATCAAATGATGTTTTGTCCTTTTCTGTGATGCCGTTTATCACTCGTGTATGATTTTTTTAAAACTTCATCCAATTAAACTTTTTTCTCTGTGTTTTTCTCTTGTAAGATTTGTTTTTTGGGAAACATGATAGCTTTTACGGAAAAGTACTTATCTTCTGTCACACAAAGTTAAACAAGAGCCCTTTTTACTTTGGACCTCGTCAATTTAAAAGTTTTATAAATTTGTAAACAAATAATGATGTTCATCACAAAAAAATATCTCAGTAGATAGCTATGTTATCGCCATAAGATCAATATCTCAGTTATATTTTAAATGCAATTGTAGAGAAGGTACCTAGTTGCCGCTTTATTATGCTTTTTTCCAATTTTACATTAAGCTGTTGATTTCGCAGTAGGTAATTTTTAAATACTTCAAGTCATTATGTAAATAATGACTTAAAATATAAGATTACCACATTCATCGTTTGATACAACGCGAGTACTCGAGCTAAGGTAGAGAACTCACAGTTTTTATAGTTAACTCTTATATTTTATGACCTTTACCTAAAAAAAATATTAACAACTTTTCTACTCTAAACATAGATGCTGTTATAACTGCCCTTAGAGCAACGCGGGCCTTTTCCGGTACGTAAGGCCGGCGTTGCTCTAAGTAACTGCCAGTTCTTCCTTTCTCAATAAAGAACCTAGCAACTGCATTAAAAATGCCATTACCTCATGCAATTCACTTCTCTAAAGTGACAAATAAAGTAGCAATTTAAGAATATAGTGAGCTGCAAAGTTCGCTCGTTGCTACAATAATGACGTGTACGTCCCATATAACTGGCACTTTATAAGGTAGCATCTGCTTCATGTGTTGTGCTCTTTGATATTGCGTTGTGAATCAAAATTATTACACCTGATGCCTCGCAAACAGGTTTATTGAATGTCGTATATAATGTGCGAAAAGCATGATTGTTTATTACATACCTACATAATGTTACGTCTTTTTCTCGGAGGGGTAGGCTTTACTTCTATCCAGAAAATATCTGACAATCAGACATACCTTCTTTAGATTTTAAAAAAAGCCAGTCAATATATAGTATTCAAACTTTAAAATTAAAAAAATTCGTTTAGTTCTTTCAGGGTTCAGTTTGATTATTAAATATTCGCCTTGGCCTTGGTTGGTCACTTTTTTTATTATTCATTTCTCTACGTTACCAAAATTTATTTGTACAAGTTTGCGAGTGAATCTGAGATTTGTTAATTAATCGGCGGTGGCGTATTTTTTTGTAGGAGAAAATAGGTAAGTTTATACGACCCAGCCCTACTTTTTGCTCCACCGTAGTCGGGTAAAAAAATACCCCATGAGATTACGGTCGTAAAACTTATTCATAATATATCGATATACGGTATTATTTGTGTGATCATACTTTAGGTAGGACATTAAATTTGATCTTAACTTTGGGGAGAGTGGGTTAAAAAGTTGTTCGTGTGCTAGCGTTAACATTATCACGAAAGTTCGGCACCCGTCAAATTTAATAATGATTTTGAATTTGTATCGTCCCTTCGCGTTTGATCAGAAGTTTGTTTTGTCATACTTATAACTAGGAGTTGGAAAACCAAGGTTTATTTTGTACTTCATTTATCAATCGTGTTTGACGGAGATACTTTTGGTTTAATTTTGCAAGCCAGAAATTTCATTAGTACGCTGCTGCTGTTAAATTAGTTTAAAAAGTTTTTTTTAGTATAACACTGAAATAATATTTTAAAACCGAATCGATGATAGTTCATAAAGATACTACGTATTTCTTTTATTACTCATTAGAATAATCTCGCAATAAAGATCGCTATAAAAATTCAAGTCAGGGGTGCACAACACAACATAATCAGACATCAGACGACTGTAGATATACCTACAGCCGAAAGTAGACTTAAAAATTTACAGTGTTTGATATAAAACTAGCGACCCGCCCCGGCTCCGCACGGGAAAATGGTTATTGTGGATTATTCTTAAGTATATTATGCATGTATTATAAATATAAACCTTCCTCTTGAATCCCTCTATCTATTAAAAAAAACCGCATCAAAATCCGTTGCGTAGTTTTAAAGATTTAAGCGTACAAAGGGAGGGACATAGGGACATAGGGACAGAGAAAGCGACTTTGTTTTATACTATGTAGTGATTTAGTAAACTAAACAAATAGCTGTAAAGCTCACCTTTGAACGAAGCGGCAGCGGGCTGGCTAGCGAAGACCGGTGAGGGTTTCTGGTGGATGGGGGTTTGTTGGCGCAGAGTAATGGTCGACGGGGGCGGCTCAAACTGCCTCTGAGGCGGCTGGTACTCGAATGGAGGCTGAGACTGCTGCTCAGGTTGGTATTGCGGGTACTGCTGTTGCTGGGGAGGGTACTGCTGCTGCTGCGAGGGGTATTGTTGCTGCTGCGAGGGGTATTGTTGCTGCTGCGAGGGGTATTGTTGTTGCTGCGGAGAGTACTGTGACTGGGGCGAATACTGCTGTGGCTGGGGCGAGTGTTGCTGTTGGTAGTTTGGCTGCGATCCGTAAGCCTGTACACAGATTTGTACTGCTAAGGATTTTGTCTATTAAGAATTGATTTATAAGAAATCTCAAAATTATGAGTGGTTCTTTAAATATTGTTTTTAGTGACTGACTAAAACGGTTTTCATTATTTGAACGATAGTAGAAGTATGCAAAAATGGAATGAAAATTAGAATAGAATTAGAAACTACTATTAATGTTGGCGTAAAACAAAATTACAAAATATACAATGTAAATGCTCACATGTTAAAATGCTTATTACAGATTTGTTGTTGAAGTTTTATGTTAAATGCAGACATGCTTTACAGCGACAGCCTTACCTGGACGAAGAAAACAAAGACACAAAGCGAAACAAGAGGCTTCAGCGATGTTAAGTCAGACCACATTTAGAAATAAATTAGTACAATCAAAATCTAGATAAACCTAACGAACAAAAATATATCAGTACGGTCTCTACCTTCCAACGACATCAAAGTTTAAAAGACTGAAGGCATTGATTGTAAAAAGTGGTCTAACTTAACACAGTGCAGTGCATCGAATCATGACAAAAAAACTATCGACGATGTCATTCCCGATCTGTACCTGTGGAGAGAGGGGGGATGCTACGGGCGCCCAGCGACCGTGCGCGGGGCGGTAAGGCTGGGGGGCTACGCTTGGCGAGGGGGGTCCTTGATGATATGGAGCCGGAGACACCGGCCGGGCGGTAACCCCTGGACCTACAGGGATCAGCTTGCTCAGCCCACAAGGCTCCTGGCGGCGGCCCTCGCAGTGCGATGGCTGGCCTGCCTGGTTGTGAGGGTATGGCTGGTGGTGTTGTTGGTATTGGGGCGATTGCGGGGCCTGCTGAGGTGGGTGGGGCTTCTGAACTGGGGCGTTCTGGTACGCGGGGCTTGGTTGCCTTTGCTGCGGGATGGATTAGCTTATTCAATATGTTATGTATGACTTGTACGACTTAACTGTGTACCTCTTCATCCAGCTCCCGCTTCTCCTCGCGGCAGCCACACCATCAATGTGACGTCACAGCAAGAGGTGTACCAGTTAACTCGTACTAGTTACAGATTAGATTTAGGCCTGACACGTGGAGACATATTATTTCTAATACTGTTCATGTCGTCAGACCGAGATGCGAAGTTTGTGCTGGAGTTTAGATATTGAATTGTGCAATTTGTGCATGCAGTGTATCCGCCACCTTAAGCATTTACAATGCAGTGCGATTGATATACTTAATAATATTTTATTTACATACTTTTGTTATATTTTTTCTTTTCAAGATATTTATTTACCTGTTGGGGCGAATGATACCCGTTGGTTTCAGGCACCGGCGGCCACACTACTTTTTTCTGACCTGAAACAAAAAAACAATTATTTCTTATATGTTCTCGTCTGTCAATTTTCTTTTGAAACGGTAGCCCATTTATTCTCTAAGGGTAGCCCGTATTTTCAAAATGAAATGCGCTTGTTTGCTTGATTGTTTTACGCAGATGCTTTACAGTCTAGTTAAAAATTTTACGATCACGATAAGTTATCTAAATACCTGTAGAAAGTGTTTATAACGCGCCAGATTCCACCTTGTATCAAGCTTAGCATGACACGAGAGCGTATAAAAATATAATAGACTTGCGGAATCGCTATCAACACCTACGATCTTGGAACGCGACGATTTAGATAACATCTGGAAACTCGCATTTCATTATTAAACACGTCGAATGCGTATTATTATGAGACATTTCGCTTTAAATTAGCCCGGCCCACCGACCAGTTGGATAGAAGCCAGGCCTATGAAAAAATGGGATGGCCGGTTCGGTACTGGTTTCCGGGAAAACGTGGTGTTGCTACACTGATGATAGAGCCAGAGAGCAAATATCTAACGATTTCTACTCTAACGATGCCTTTACGTTTGTTGCTAAGTAGAAATACATGGTAGAATAGACATATCTACAATTGAGGAGATACAAAAATCGTGACTCAGGGAGAGGTTTCACGGAGAATAACCTGATTTTTTTAAAATTTATTTTGAAGTCCCGACAGTAAACTAGGTATTACAAGTAGATAGATAGATAAATAAAAAAATATTTAGCATAATTTACACACAATACATTGAAATAATAATAATTAAAAAATTACATTGTTTGACATATTACAGTTATAGTAAAATATTACGAATTGAACTTGTAACGTTAAACTTCATAAATCGGGCTGCATAGTTGAGGCTTCCCGCCTGTAACTTCGCGTTTGAGCGTAAGTTTAAGTCTTGCCCCTGAAATCGATATGCAAATAACATCCCTGAAAACAACAAGTAGAGTATATACCTGTTTAAGGTATCTACTACTATCTATTGAGTGTTAAATTTGAAACAGGTCAAAAGAGCGTCAAATAAACCTGTATAGTACAAGAAGATTAGGAAAATATTTATAAGACCTACCCTTATACTCGTAAACTACTACTACCCTTACTTTTTAAGATAATCTGATTACAAACACTCCTATGGATTTGTACACGTAGTAACTATTTAGTAATCTGTGCTTATACCTAGTCTGAAATAAATCTTTTGAATTATAATTTTAATTACGTTGTAACCAGTAGTAGGGATGGTATTGATGGATTTCGGAGTAACCCACAAAATAATAGTGAAAGTAGAAGTTAAAAGAATTTCGATGCATTATGTATGTACCTGTTCGCCAAGTTTTCACCTTTTGTTTACGCAGTTGCAGACTTCGCCAGGTGGTTTATGTTTGACTGTGCGCACATTGTATTTTATTTATGTACGCTGCGCGCATTTGTTCACCAAAACAGACAATTATTAATCTGAAACAAGGCTGCGAGGATTTGTTGGCAGTAACAACAAACAATGACCATGTGTTCTTCCTATTAATTTGTTTGTCAAGAGTATATTATTATTCAAGTTTTTATTGTACAATCAGACTCAGATTAACCACCCGTATTTAGAATTGGCACTGTTCTTGTATAATCTGTTGAATTTATAGAAATCATGCGACTAAATGTCTAACTTGATGTGTTTTCGATTGTACAACATTTTCGTTTTCAACTTCCGTGTTTTCACTTTTAAGTTATGCAGACTTTGAAGGTATTACGTGGGGACTCGTTAAATTAATTAATTAATGTTTTAAGTCGCTGCCGTGTTGAAAGTGACCGCGAAATTGCCATATTAGTCAAAATGTAATGTTCGAGCAAAATAAATCTAGGTTAATACGTCATAATACGGTCACTTGCATGCATCTGGGTAGATTACTACTTAAGACAACCATAAAAGACTTTACATAAAATCCGGTGAAAATATGAAATAAATTAGTAAGTAGCTTGATTTTTTTTTTTGATTACTTAATTATTGTTATAGGTCGAAAAAAAACTGAACCGAAACTGAACTTCACAACTGTAAAGAATCCATTACCGGAATATAAAAAACTTTATATTCAATGACGTTTAAATCTTTGCCACAAGATTGAGATCAAGTAAACATGCACACGGCACTAGACATTCTTGTACCACGCAACAACTCAGACACGTACAAAATCCAGGTGGTCCTAGAATAATCCAGGTGTAGCGAACCAAAACTATCAAATATTTACAGAAGCACTAAATATTTAGACAAATCACTGAAATAAGAACTTCACAGAAAAAAAAAACACTGGCTAGAATGTGGATAGGTTTGTAATGTAATACTTTGGAACTAGGATGAAAGTCTGGATAGGGGACTCACTTTCTGGAGCGCTGAGCGTCCGTAGCGATGTCAGGATTACGACTACTTGGCTCGGTGGCCAGGTGTGTAGGTGCGCTCTATAGCATATTATATTTTAAGAGTGCACATTTTTAGGACGCACCGCACCTCGCCGTCTCATCGCAGAATATTTTGGAAATTGACGCGAACGTGGAGATCTTTGGGGGAGGTCGAAAACCTCCCATCAAGCAGTAGATGCGTTGAAAAGATGACTTGAACGGTTCTGGAACGGGGTGCGATCGGATTCACAAAAAAAAAAATCTCCCCCGAAATAGTGCTCGTGTGAATTGGATAATTAAATTACAATATAATATTATTTTGCCCTGTGGTACCGGCATAGAATAGTATCATCCCATCTCTTCCCTATTCGTTGTGGAGATCTTTGGGGGAAGCCTTTGTCCAGCAGTAGACGTCTACTGGCTGAAATGATGATGATGATGATGATGACAATATTATTTATTGACACCATCTTACTAATATTATAAACGCGAAAGTTTATGAGGATGGATGTATGGATGGATGTTTGTTACTCTTTTAAAAACTACTGAATGGATTTTAATTTAACTTTACAATAGTATAGCTTATACATCAGAATAACAGATAGGCTACCGATTACTGTGGGTAAATACCTCATTCCAATATAGAGAGAAAGAAAAGAGATATTGTTTTCTTGTTGTGTTCGTTACTGTCAGCTATCAGGAAAAGGATTGTATGAATCCCAAAAACCAATCTTAGGTATATTTTTATTCTAAGGTACGAACTTTTTGCAACGAGAAATACCTAAATTCAACGGGAAAACGCAACAAAATAACTCATGCGAAACCACGGGGCGGACGCTAATTTGTAGTAATATAGTGTAGCTAATTATAATATCTAAAGCCTAATTCCTAGTAGCACTTATAAAGGCTTTATACCATTATTTGCAGATTATAAGGACGCACACTGTATGACCTTAAAGGTACTTAATCCATTTTCCCTGAAAGCTGTGTTATTAGCTTAGAATAAGTGCCTAATAGAAAAAGTATTTCCAAACTTTGAGTAGAGGATATAAAGGAGTTCGGTATTATAAATTTAAAAAGTGTACTATCCAATGTTATTGAAGCAGCTATTATTTTGGTCTACGTTTTCTATTACTATGTTATGTATAGCGTGTTCTAATTTTAAGAAAAGCCGAATTTAAAGCTAGATCTAGGAAGAAAGATTACCTACATTTACCTGGCGGGTATTTTAGGTAAATATTTAATAAATAATATAATGTGTACCTAGGTATTTGTACCAGATAGTATTAAACATTTTTCTTATAGTATAGTGTACATAAAGATTATTTGTATTTTTTAAGATTAGGGTTCGATGCGATGACATATTTGTATAATCACTTAGGCTGCAGACTTCTAATAAAAACTAATTTGTTTGGCGATTAATTTATTTATTGGTGTTCACGGTTGCTGAATAATTATGCACTGATAATTACTACAATCGTGATAGTGGTAATCGGGCAGTAAGTAGGTGTTGTTATGGTAGAGTTACCATTACGGAGATTAAATGCAATTTTCCGACAAATCGATTTAATACCGTTCTATGTTTTTATATGGCAGTATGCTTCAAGTCCGATCAAACTCAAGACAGATGAAGAATGCTGCCTTTTTAAAAGTTTAGCTATAAGTATATACAATTTAAAAACAACCTGTTTATCTTCATACCACCTGTCTTTGAAAAATCATTAGGTATCCAAAACAATTTAGCGATACATACAGCGAATGTTTGGAAACAGATGAATCACTACATAGTATAAAACAAAGTCGCTTTCTCTGTCCCTATGTCCCTATGTATGCTTAAATCTTTAAAACTACGCAACGGATTTTGATGCAGCTTTTTTAATAGATAGTGTGATTCAAGAGGAAGGTTTTTATGTATAATACATGCACAATATACTAAGGGATAACCCACAATAACCATTTTCCCGTGCGTAGCCGGGGCGGGTCGCTAGTAGGTTATAATTATGACTACTCACTAGTACTCACAGTTGTTTTCTAAAAGGTAAATCCATAAATTTTTTCACTACAGACTACACCTATGTTTTAGCTCATATTGAAAATCAGAATTGATTCAGTGACTACGGCGCGTCGTTAGGGGGGATCCAGCAATTATGTCAGGCATTGAGCCATGGGATGAGCACCAATTACACGTGGAGAGCCACTAATCCCATCAGAGACGACACTCTATCAGACAGAGATTAATTCGCTTGTAAACCTGTTCATACCCGTCTTGTTAGTCCTCGTAATGAAATCTGTTAACTAGCAAACAAAACTATACGTGCCTATATTATTTGTGTTGATAATTTTGTAACTCTGAGTGTGATTTGTACAGACTTAATAAGGGTTAGTTGATTTTGCACACAATCTTGGAAATTTATCCGAATTTTCATATGTAGATAATCATGTAAAACTAATTTTTTTATATAGTGCGAGGCTGCATGAGATGATGAAATGGTATCATAGGAGAACAGGGCTTTTTAAATCCGGAAATAAAATACATTATTCCTAAAAAAAGTGGCTGAAACCACGGTGACGAAAATTAGTAAGTTTTATTTTATTATACAGCAAAGATAAAACATATTCAAGGAGCAAAAGTTGTAGTGATAGATGGTATTTTCACAGATCCATAGATACTTAGCTGAATATCTATTCTTCTATGTCTATTCTATATACTATAGTAAAACTGAAGAATCGGCGTGTCTGTACATTGATATGTTTTGAAAAAAAATTCCCTCTGTCTGTCCTGTCTGTCTGTTTGTACACGCTAATCTCTGAATTTTAATGAAACTTTACAATAATATGGCTTATACATAAAAATAACACATAGTACTTTTTACCGCGGGAAAATACTTCTTTCCTACGGGAAAATCTGTTAACGCAGGCGGAGCCGCGGGGCGGAATGCTAGTTTAAAATAAAAATAATGCTAATTAAGAACATTTATAAGTCACCTTGCTCATCACCTACCACACCACCCAAGTGGAAATAAAAACATTAATTAGTGAATGACTCTCAAAGAAAACAAACGGCGCGTGAGCACGACGCACACACACATCGAAACAAAACTCATTTGTCAAACGAATGTTTTCAGCACTGGTTTATTATTAGCTATCGATTCATGTAGTGAGGAGTCATCAGAAATAGTTATGACGTCAACTGAGAACACTAGTGCATACTCCAGAAAATCTGATAGCAGATTTATGACTCACTCCGTTGCCAGGTTGAAACCCAACTGATTGGCAGGTGAAAATGTGGTCTGTAAACTTGTATTTTTAGACAGTACACATGTAAAAAGTTTCCACGTTAAATATTTGGATGTTGGACATATGTTGGACATTATTTATTTGACAGAAAATATTATAAGACAACGAAGACATACCTAATAAACAGCAAGAGACGTTAGAAGTGAAGGACAATAATAAAATAAAAAACCCACATTTTAAGTACCTACCCAAATAATACGGTGTCAAACAAGAGGTCCACAGATCGATCCATCAATATAGTAATTATGGAGTAGGTACCTAATTTATTTTACTTATTTCTTTATGCTATTTAGATACCTAATTAAAAGATTTTTATGAAAAAATACCGATTTCAACAGAATTTCATTTTACAGTCTACAAAGACTAAGACAACCATTTCATACTTACATACACATTCACTTTGTACCACTAAAGAATTAAGCTAAACACTCTATCAACAAAAATATTGCGTAAAATGATAGGCATGTTACTCAGAATCACTTAGACTTAAATTATGCAACTCTCGAAGAATCTCGCGGCACCTGAGGCCCTTTCAGCGTTAAGCTGAAGCATTTTGAAAGCACTCACGCACTCTGAAAGGTATAACGAGCTAATGTAAACACTATAGGTACGTTACATAAGATACAAAATGAATTTACCAACGAATACTGTTTCAGACACCATGGCGGTTGTAGCGATGGTAATTTCTTCGTTGCCGACTGTGTACTAAGCACAAAATGATCAGGTAAAGAAACATTCTGAACAGCTTCCGATCCTTGCCAATTGTCTTACACTAATGAACTTACGGAGTGGGGAGTGCGGAATATTATCCAAATTCAACGGCTGGCCGTTACTCCCCAGCCCGAAGTACAATAGTTTATTTTAAAGAGTTCGTTCACCGTTTCCAGTATGGTTGTATGCCAAAATTGGTTGATATATTACTTTAATATAACAGCAATATTATATTTTATATATAGAATATGATGTTTTCATCAAAAGCTGAGGATTGTGCTCTCAAAGGCAGTTCTCAAAGAGGCTGCACAAAAAACGAAAAGCTTAGAAGTAAATCTATTGTATGAACTTATTTTTTGAACCTATTGACATGATTAAAACTACAATTCTAAATAATTTATATGATTTAAGTTGCAGAAAAATAGCAGCAACTTCGCAGTAGCTTTTCCATTGTCTAACATAAGTGTGAAAGCGTGCCCAATGATGGCTGTCTTCCGTCAAACTTTGTATCTAATTAAGCTTTGAGACGTTCCAAGATCCCGTTATGAGGTGTTTGAGTGTGCGAATTTTGCTGTGGCGTTACTATGGCGCGCTTTGAATGGAGTTTAATATCTGTACCCTATATTATTTTGTGTGTAGGACTCGCTTATTGTCTTTCTAAGCCAAAGCGTCGTTGGTTAGATTAGATCTTGGTTTTGCAGTGGATTTCCAAGATATGATTCTGCTTTGAAAGCGTTTAGATGTGGCGGTCGTCTTAAATTATATTTGCAGCTTATTCAACTGCGAAATCAGTAAAATAATAATATTTCATATGCTAGGCAGTGGTTCTTAACCGGTGGTCCGCGGACCACTAGTGGCATTCCAAGTGGTCCGCGACTCGATCGTAAACAAGTGACGTGACGAGATGAGTCAAATCGAGACAACGCGAACCTCTTTATTTTATTTTTTTGCAAAAAAGTAAATAAGTGTTAGTAGTAAAATTATGCATATTTTATTTAAAGATATATCAAGTAAAATTTGTTTACATTTTAGTACTGTATATTTACCAATAAACCAACTGGATGGTCCCCGGCAAAACAGAAATTTGGTAAAATGGTCCCTCATGCCTAAAAGGTTAAGAACCACTTTGCTAGAGTTTCATTATCCAGCGGATGACTGTACTTTTGTGTCATATTCTAAGTCTATTTTTAAAGCATAATCTTCTACATGTTTTATTTAATAATAATATCACAAATAAATAAGCGATAATATTAAACACATCTACCCTCTAAACTAAACTGCAACTACTGACCGAATGTTATTTACGTCTGATAATGGTTCTACTTGAGATGGCAATATTGGCTATATACCTTTCTTCGTCGCTCTCATGAACTCTGAGTAAACGTGTCCCGCAGTGTTAAGCTGGCCGTCCCAACTTCTAGCAGCAGTCATCCTGGCCCCTTGGGGGGGCCAGTGGCGGTCAAACCGGTGGTCGGAGTGCACCAAAGTGTCTAGGATCGCCTGCACTTGGGTAGGGTCTAATTCTGGCAAGCAGGGTGCACTATTATTGCGTTAGTAAGCTTCTAAATAGGTTCAGTACTGAGTAGGGTTCGACAGCAAAAATAAGTTTTATATTTGTTTTATATTATACTGATTCGTACAAAATGTATGAATGAAACGCTCCTCTAGTGGAAGAAATATATCGGATTAATAAGTTTCTGATTATAGTTGAGATATGACCAGTAAGGGATACCAAAATGCATTAAAATAAGTTGAATTAATTAATTGAGACAAAAATGCAATAAAATTAGAAAATTTCTACGGGGTAAGGGTGGCATGTCATCATCATAAAGAGACAAAGACGTTCTCTAACTCTATGGATGGATATTCAATCAAGGGGAAAAGTAAACATAACAGCACTACATACATACCACGCTCTTATTAATATTTATTTTAGTTACTGTGGGGAAAACATTTTTGCAGTCGAACTGTACCCACTATATTTAGAAGGGAAACTGTTTGTTCTGCACAAAAAGCTGCGATTGTCACGGCGACATGTCTACGCTGTTTGATGCGCCCACGCACCTGCGATTTACGCAAATTGTGCAAGACTGCAGCAGGACATAAATATCCTGCAACACGACATAATCGCGGCTTTCTGAGGCCAGAGAACTAAAGGTGTTTTAAAGAAAAGAAAGATAGTAAAAGAACTGAGTCCGATTGTTATTCGGATTTTATCAGAATAGGGTTTTTTATTTTCATTTTGATAGCGAATTTTGTGACCATAAAATTGATCCGTGCATTTTCCAAAATTAAATATAGATATAAAAGTGGAAGAATTTATTTTTGAAGTAGGTAGGTACCAATCATCTTCATTAACACAGACATATCTTTACATACACACTCAAATACCACCATTCTTAATTCAATTAGGTTTTACTGCTACTGCCGAAAAAAATAGGCTTAAGATCATGGTCTAAGAAAACAAGGTCTAACCATTAGACCTCGTGACTGACACGAGCCTACGTCATTTCTACGTCATTTTGCCTATTCATGTCGAATGCGTGTAATAAACAAGGATGAACAGCGCAAAATGACGTAGGCTTGTGTCAGTCACGTGGTCTAACGGTTAGACCTTGTTTTCTTAGACCATGGCTTAAGATAATAGACTAGGAGTTCACGAATACCTAGGAGCGCGGTACCAGGAGACTAGAAGTGAGTAGTAAGTTTAAATCCAACTTACTGGGATATCCTCGGCGGTTGCGCTCCTCTTCCTCGAGCATGCGCAGAACGGCCGAGTTGGCCAGGTTGGTAGGCTTGTCTGTGGTCGGGTTGCTGAAGTCGATTCTGCAACAAACAGATTGTATCTTGTAAAGTTGCAATAAAATTCACCTTAGTCGCTTAGGGGCGAAGAGAGAATTAGATTCAATTGCGTTATGATGGTGTTACGCTTCTGTAGAGGACCCAAGTCCGGTAAATCTTAATTGGTCGTACCTTTTCGACACAAGAATACTAGGATAATAGGATAGGTATTACCAAAAAGTGATGTAATTTCACCGTCTTTATTTCCTTCAGTTTCAACGTTTTTTAACTCACGTAAATTAGTACAGTTTTTCACTCAAAACATCGAACTACAACAATTAACGTTTGTGTTTTGATAATTTAGCTTGTCTTCGGAAATAATTTAAATGATATTACGTTGAGGCCTGAGGCATTTATTAGGTTGTCGCTCGGCAAGCTTCACCGTAATCGGATTGTCTGTAGACACACCTGCACTATATGTTATATACAAGAAAACATTTAAGTAAAACATATTAAAAGGGTTTTAACAAACCACAACAAAATTAGGCCATAAAAAAATCTAGTGATACCGTAACAGTTATAAAGTCTCATAGTATGCAAGATCCTATATATATACTGTTAATATACTTACTAATTCCGCCTGAGTTACAGCTTTAATAATATTAGACTAAATTGCAAATTAGACGAAACACCCCTTAGACTGGGTAAGACAAAATTCTATTTTAGACCAGTTGCAGCAATAGGCATAATGTCACTTTATAATAGTTGCAACATTAACAAAATACCCCTCTAGACTAGCTAAAAAATAATATTTTAGTAGATAGACCACTTACATG
Organism: Teleiodes luculella; assembly: GCA_948473455.1. Classification (NCBI taxonomy): domain Eukaryota; kingdom Metazoa; phylum Arthropoda; class Insecta; order Lepidoptera; family Gelechiidae; genus Teleiodes; species Teleiodes luculella. The sequence continues at coordinate 3,297,255 of OX419589.1, read as the reverse complement.
AACAGGACCTAGTTTAGATTTTTCAAATTCACAACCTTCTGATTCCATTTTCAGGCGCAGCATTTTGGCAAATTTTTCGATTGCAAAAAAGAAGGCCTACTAAAAGCACTTATTGATTTTAGCAGGTAGCGTTACCAAGCAATATTAGGAAAGCATACAATTTAGTACTAATTAGTATGCTTTTCGTAACAACGGAACTGACTCCACACTATAAGTAAGTATGCAAGTATAACTTCCCTACCCATCTTCCTATCATCAACTTTCACTTAATTTTCTATCGGCACACAATCAAGCATAAAAACAGTTGGATTGTATCGTGGGAACTGCTGAGCAAAAAGTGATGAGCAAAGTTTGCGGGACAAAGCGAGAGCGGCCGCCATATTTGTTTCCGAGTCACATTTGTAGTACTCTGTGATATAACAAAATACCTAAATAAATAATAAATACGACATGATGTAATTCAGTAAAACATATTTCTCTTTGAACATCTTTAAAAATGAAAAATATATAAAATAAATCTACAATAATAAAATAAACGGTGAAGGAAAACATCGTGAGAAAACCTGCACAGTGCACACCTGCGAAGAAATTCAAAGATTGTGTGTGAATTTGACCAACCCGCACTGGGCCAGCGTGGTCGACTAAAGTCTATTCACCCTGGTATCAGAGTAGGGTCGAGCCCCTCTGTGGGGACAACGCCTAACGCAAAGTTGCATATATGAAGAAAATCTCAACTTATGGGTAAATAAATGACTGCAGAAATACAATGCAATACAATCTTTTAAATTATTTTCATTGCTAGAGTTCGTCATTTCCGCGGAAAATCCTCTAGGTACCTCTCTATTCTCTACCTGAGATAATGACACGGACAGGAAAATATTAAATCTCATGGGAAAAGAAATAAAGGGGACGCAGTCGAGGGTTGTAGTTGAAAAAAATTTGTTAGCAACTATCAAATCGAGTTATTCGAAGTAAAATACAAAACAATTTTTCGACGTGAAGCCTATAAATGCCAAGGTCCTAGTCATCTACGTTATACTACATAATATAATACGCAAGTTAAAGTTTGTCTTTGTGATAGCAGACAAAGTTAAGTTAAATATAATAAATAGCGACCTCCGCTAAAAGAATTGCTCTTCTGGAAAATTAAATATTCTTTTTGGTCTCAGTAATAAATTAAAGGAAAAAAGTTTTTTCTTTTCAAAGGAAAGTACCTAACTATCCTTACTTAGTTAAAATTAATCTACGATAATTATTTAACCTTTTGTCTGAGTCAGAAATGTGGGTACTTCTACGAAACAGAGCTGTAGAGTAGATGTATGTTTTATCCCATTCAACAATTGACCTGAACAACCAAGCCACAGAAGATCAAAGCACAGAAATATATAATAACCCGTATTTGTCTAGATTCCAAAGTAAACAAAACCGTTATTTTTGGCCTGTATATTTGACATTTTATTGGGTATAAAAATGAATGACTATGAATTACGGCTTCGAAGTTTAAAAACAAGCGCTTGTTCTTTAGTCATGATGTCGTGTGGATAAAAAATGGCGGCTTCTAAGTTGAATGGTCTCATTGAAACAAGTTTTCAAACGAACTCTGCTAGTTGTCTCGTGGAATCCAATTATGTGTGCTGCTATAGTAACCAGCAACCGTCGACTCGCCATATTTAGGAATCAAGTTCACATTCACCTAAATGTACCTTATAAGTCATCTGTATGTTAGTAAAAAACAAAACAACTATCAAGGACTATTTGCAAGTAAGTCTGCATGTGTTCGGTCCAAGAAAATCCGGTTTAAGTGTCTGGTGATGAATTAAAGTAAACAAATAAAGGGTGTATCACAATTTATGTTGGTCAAAAACGTTAACGTGGTAACGTGAAATTAGCTTTTTTTATGGTAAGACGGCAAATATAAAAAAAAAGTGAGTTTTTAACGGGCTTACTGCGGTTATTTATTTATTGTGTCCTGACATTTCGCGATTGTTTAAAATCATCTGCCTCACGTAAGGCCTCACGTGTCGAACTTTTTGGAAAACAAACTCTACTTAAGAACGCCCAGTCATGTTTTCCGGATATTAAGTAGGTTCTTTATTGAATTTATGCCAACCATGGACATCTGTTTCGGGGTAGGTAAGTAAGATTTTACAAAAATATTTTTGTAGAATCTTACTTCGAATGAAACCTTTGACTTTGACTTTGGGCAACTCAATAAACAGAAGTTAAAATAAAACCGAACCTCTCCTATGTAGGTTCATCATCATCATCATTTCAGCTGAAAGACGTCCACTGCTGGACAAAGGCCTCCCCCTATGTAGGTTATTTGAAATTAATCAAGACAAACAATTTATAGAGAAAGGAGACCGTTTGATATTTTGTTAGGAAGACGAAATAGGCTAAGCAATTAAAGATTTATTAAGAAAAACAGTTCAGTTTTATTTATACGAATTTTGAAAGTATGTCCGTCCAATATTGTCTTACCCTACTGAGGCTAATTTATTTTAAAAGTTGGTAACTTTTTTGTCTTAGAGAATTTTTTTTCGATCTTCCCCGGCTAATGGCACGACTTAGTACTGCTTGCAACTGCTTGAGCTGGCCAGTAAATGTCACGTCAATGTGTGCGTGTGAGATCAGACGCTTTGTATGTACTGAGCCATCTGTGACAAGCGCCCAGCCGCACTTTTTTATAATATGTGACTCTACTCCTAAAATAGCAATGCACTTACCCATTAGTCTCGATTATCGCTGTCATTGTCACCACTTATTCACGTATAACACTACCGATTAATACTATCAGCTATGACAGGGAATTAAAATACAATGCAGTAGTTATTTTGTCCTAAGAGGGTTGGCTGTCCTCACTCTTTGCCAAATGATGAATCAACAATGACTTCGCTTTTAGCCTGCCAATCTTTTGAGTTTAGTCATGTAGGATAATAAAACGTACTTTAAAAACGTGAACTGCTTTTAGTAAACTTTAATCAACTTTTTTTTAAAACAGATGCTACAAAAGCCAGATATTCCCAAAACACTGGCTGATTTTATTTTTGCTATCCAGCCAGTGATAAAATTCTAACTTATTTCCAAGTTATTATTTGAATATCGAACGACTCGTGCTGGAGTTTAGCCCGGGTATGATTGGCGCAGTACGGTGCGCTGTGCGCGCGCGACTCGACTGCCGGCGGCGGCGGCGCCTGCGCGGGTTCCTTTCGTCTTTTTTGCTCTTGCTCCTGTGTAGCGCATCTATCACAGCGGTGCCGATTACCCGCACGACACCTAGATTATGGCTCTTCTACATGCAATAGCTGATACTTTATGTTAGCCAATCATATTTAATGATAGAAAGAATACTGAATAAAAATTAGTGGACAAGTAAATAAGTCTCATAATTTGGTTAAATGAACGTTTAAATTGCAGAGAGGTGAGTTGATGTTTTTACAATATAGAGTGGAGTTTAGAAATACTTGATTTCGTTCATAATATTCAACGGGATGGACTCTACATTTGTTTTTATTTGTGCTCGGTGCGAGTAATCTAACATAAAGTTTGAACCCTAGATTTATGTTTGGCGTTCGTAATAACATCAGTTTATACTTATCGTGCTGTTTAATTTCAATTCAGTTATATTTAGTTTGGAATGCGAGCGATGCAGGCAGGCTAAATTTTGCCGCCAAAATGTCAGTGCCCTGCTCCATAATTGAGCGGTCAGTGCATGCGGAATTCGCCATCTTGCTTTTATCTTAAGATGCGCTCATTACAGGTGCATACAGTATACAGGATGTATATGTCTGACAAAGCCCAGCAAAAAATAGACTACCTCATGACGTTTGCTAAACAAAACTTATGCGGAGTTGTGACCTTTCTAGCACTGTTTGTCACACACTCGTGTTTTTAAAATTGTAGTTTTCTTTTTCTTTTTTTTTTTATATCTGTGATTTGCTTTTCAATGTCTCTTTTTTTTTTTTTTTTATTATTTATCTATCTATCAATCTATCTTTGTCTTTATTTTTTTGAACTTTTGATCTTTGTCTTTATTTTTTCGTTGTCAGACATAGTTCTAATTAATTGTTTTGTTTTGAAGGTGGAATGTGTGTAATATCTAATTTATTTGAATTAAAACGAACTTCACCTGTTTTATTCTTATTCATTATAGAATAAGGCTTACTTTTCTTTTAAATTATTATTTTTTTAATTAAAAAGGAAAATTTTTGTTTTAATCATATTTTGAATTGAAAAACGAAGATACGTTGATGTCTATGTATTTATTTATTCACTTGTTTTACAGCTCTGCCACGTATGCAGAGCATGAAATATACCACGAAGGTGCCTTAGAAACATTAAATTGTATTTAAACCTCGCCTATACCAGATTCCCAAGTTTAGTTCATTCACTTAACTATTGTTCGTAAGACGATCTATCGAGATTGGCATAATTTTAACAAGTAAGTTTGGATTTGTGAAGTTTGAAGTATGTGCTCCTTTGTATTATACAGAAGCCAGCACATGCGCTTGGACATTCGCAATACGAAGTTTACCACTACCGCTACGGAATACGGGCGTTCTCAAAGTCAACATGTCCAGCCGCATGTGCTACTGTACTACTAAAGGAAAATACTTGTCATATTTTTTTTATTTGTAGCAGTAAATTTCCAACCATCCTGTACAGAATAAACGTCACAGCCAGTCTATTATTTAGTCTTTTTACATAGTTGTGACGGCGCTGGATTGGCGGGCCGCCCGCTGCGCTCGCGCACACGACACACATACTTGCCATTCATAAATCATAGATCATGCAATGTATCATTGTTTTGACCATCTCTTCAACAGGTGTTGGATTCGCGCTTTGTTACGAAATTATTGCAAGCACCTAATTATTCTGTCACACCTGTTGATGTATCTTTGTACATGCTTTATTTATTCTTCCACGCAAGTCACACAACACCATAAGAAGAGGAAATGTTTAAAAACCAGCGTTGGATGAACTTCAATGGGGCCCATCCAACAAGAGCTGAGATATTCCCTTTTGCTTAGATTATAAACTTCTCTGCAATTAGTTTTTTTTTATATAAATAGATTTTTATTGAACATTCTTAGATTTTCGCGGTTGTTAACTGCACTAACACAGTTCTGCCGTGACCAAGATCGATGTAACTCGGTCGAAATATCGGTAAGCTCAATTTAAAACGAAATCGTGGAGAAAACCCGTGAAAATGTGTGTTAGTGTAGATTTTTATTGTTAAAAAAAATGCAAATTGTATGTAAAGCCTGACCAAAGAAATTAAAAACCTGCTCTGGGGGCGCCACGTGTATATTTTTATGTTTATAGCAACAATTTCCATTATAAAATTAGTTCCATTGGAATTCCGCAATAAAGCGAGGTTTTTTATTTCCTTGGTCAGGCTTTAACTTCATGTAATTTAGGCAATAAACTTGATTCTGAAAAACATTTGACTTTGAATTGTACGCATAATTAGACTTTATTCCCCTGATAACAACACATTGTGGTTTTATGTTATTTCCAGGTTTATGATATTTTCTAATTTAAAAATGTACTTAAACGTTAGTAACTAGCCATCTGCCGATGTTACCAGCAGCAAATAAGTCATAAAAAATCTAAGCACTTAGGTTGGCTCGACTATATAGTGAGAACGTGTGTGTACAGCAAATTCACTGAACTCGCCACTAAATGTAATTTTATTTGACTTACCTAAGTGATCAAAAGTGTCCAAAAGTTAAAAATAAATTATTTCATTTCATTTCAATTAATACCCTAACATCCCCGTTTACTTTGTGTTGTTTTTATTTATTAAGAAATAAATATAATTTGTTATTTTAATTAAAGTTATGAAAGTGGTTGGCATACAAATACAAACTGTAAAATTGTAGAAAGGTTCGAAATAAAAGTAATGTCGATCACTAATAAATAACAAAACTAAAGTTTTGGTTAAACTTTATTATTGCGTAAATTGAAATTGATTGTGTACGTCTTCATTTTAATCTAAGGTTTTCTCATATTTGTGTAAATAAGGGAAAACCTTAATAAAATAAAATGTAAATTACGTACAAAAAATACGAGTATATAAAAAATGACCTATCTCGCCAAAAGGATAAAGAAGTATTTTAAAATCTTTCAGTTATCAGCCTAGCAATGAGGCCGCCTATTGTATGTTTAGTTTACTTTGATTGTTAAAAATACTAAATTTCTCTGTATTTTTGTGTGCAATAAAATATAGTATTTATTATAAATATTGTGTTGTTTTGCTGAATAAATGTCTATATTGACGTGCCTTCAAAACACAAGATAGCAGGTTTGAATCCCGCCCAGGGATAAAATTCGTGTGATAAACACACTTGTAATTTCAAGTCCGTTGAAGCTTGATCCGTCGTACTTTCTCGACTCAAGCATAGAAAAAAAAAACAAATAAAGAGCATTTGTATTTGCCTTGTGTCTTATTTATTTATTGTACTGTAATTTCCGTAATCGTACACGCAGCCACGGAACTGATCTCTATACTCTACTTACACGTCTGCTGCGTCGCATGACTCATAGATACGTTTATTGGCATCGACAGGTTTTATTTCTGTACACTGTTTGATACGGGCCTATTTATAAATCGGAACATAAACATTACGTTTAGACTATCCATTAAAAGATATTTGCATTGTTTCCAACGGTATAAAAATGTAGACTCATTATCATAATTGTAATCTGACCTTTATCGCCGAATTGTTAGGTTTCTCTACCCTCCATCCTGCGATTAAAACTCATACACTACTTTCGTATTTCTACGCAGGTGAGTCGCCGTTAACAGATGATATATGTCCCCACCGAGGAGCCTACCCTAAATTCAGGGTGACTAGGCCTTAGTCGACCACGCTGGCCCAATGCGGGATAGTCCAATTCACGCTTTACCAGTGAATTACTTCGCAGGTGAGTGCAATTTTCCTCGCGATGTTTTCCTTTACCGTAATCTAAGAGCGTCGAATAAACGTACACATGAATTCGAAAATCGAAAACACATTGGTACGTGCCGAGGCTAGAACCTGCGAACTTCCAAATGGAATTCCACGGTCCTGGCCACTTCGCCACCGACGCGACGTTCTAAATGACACAGGTAAGTGCCATACGATATTATTTCTTCATCTTTAAAGCGTTAATAAGAATTAAAAATATGAAAACACACCTAGTATGGGAGAGCTCGAATCCATACTTCCTAGATGACAATCAATGTCTCTTGCCATTACGCTAGCTACGTTCATCACAAAACGTCACTTTAAAACTCAGCCTGTACGTAAACTGTTTACTATATGGAAACACAGACAGTATTACACACCTCAACGGAACACAACAACCCTTTGAACGAAAATATCACCCCGTAGCCCGTAGCACCGTAGTACCCCGTAGCGTATTGCCAAAATATGTACTGGTGCAGACACGAGTTGCTCTGTGGTCATATGTAATTTCCTCCTGTAGTTGAAGAGGGAACTGTATACCAAAACATACATTACCAGTATCAAATTAATAAATGAATATTTATCGTTAACGATTTTCCTTCATTTCTATTATTTTAAAAGTTTTTATTCTATATTGATGTTGATTGTAAAAAAAACCATTAACAGATTTCGAAAGTATTATGACAAAATCATGTTAAAACACGTATTTCTAAACTTATGATAATCTTTTATGTTCTTTTAGTAATATTCATAGTTTGCTTTACTAAACTGATTGCTCTGTACTCGTATGCACATTGCTGAAGTAATAAGAGAATATTATGCTCTTTAAAAAACTAAATTACCTCACAAACCCTGGCTCCGTAACATGCAGTGTTATGACAAAAGTTTGTCGCACATTTGAACTGTCAAAAACCCGCCATATTGAAATATCCTCCAATAGGATAAGAGAATACGCACGACAAAATTATGTCTGTCACGCGTGGACCGGATGTTAGAGGGACTGGTGTCGGAATTACAGAAACTCCTTAGGCTTCAGACGTGGCTCCTATAACGACTACATCTGTAGATAATAGCCGGGACTAACGGCTTTTTTCGGACAATCAGATGATTCAGCCTGCAATGTCCTAACCAAACTGAGAAAAGTCTCACAAAGTGATATTTGTTCGACAAGTCCCCACCGGGATTGGCACCCAGAACCTCCGTAACGTCAGGCGAGCTTTTGACCACTCGACCACGCAGTACAGAGTATGGATGTCCGTATCAGTATACAGTTTGGCTATACGCCACCCCGTACCGCGTAGCCCCCCGTAGTCTGGCCTAAAATACAGCCATTGATCATCCAGGTCGAGGGTGACAACCTTGCGACCTTCACGGCTTGTGATGTTATGACTATGTAGGAAACATATACCTACTCATTATTTCAAGTATACATGTGCCTGTAAGCGTCGGTGGCCAAGTGGCTAGGGCTGTTGACTTCTATTCGGAAGTTCGCGGGTTCAAACCACGGCACGTACCAATGTGTTTTCGATTTTCGAATTCATATGTACGAGTACTTAAGTTTATTCGATGCTCTTACGGTGAAGGAAAACATCGTGAGGAAACCTGCACACACTTGCAAAGTAATTCAAGGGTTGTGTGTGAAGTTGACCAACCTGAGCCAGCGTGGTCGACTAAGGTCTATTCACCCTGATTTCAGGGCAGGCTCGAGCCCCTTGGTGGGGACATATATGAGCTCTTAATGATGTAAAGGAGGGTTGTGAGCTCACCCCACGGTGCCGTTGTCGAGGTTCTGGAGGTGTTTGTTGAGGGTTTCCTGGATGTTGTTCTGCGAATAGAGCCCGATGGGCGAGTTGAACTGCTTGTGTACTATCTTCGGACCGGTCGCCATCTTGTCGTTCGTTCAACGCTGAAAACGGACGCAATTATTAGTGAAATAAATACATTATTTACAATACAATATACTTTATTGACATCAAAATAAGCACTACACAAGAAAACAATTTAAAACAAAGAAATCAAAGAGTTCAAAGAATTTATTTTTAAAACTTTTGGATGTTACATCACTTAATTAAGTCAAATTTAAATTATCTTTTCCAGCGAGTTCAAAAACTTGGCTGTCTTCTGTGGAGAAGAGCTCGCCGAAGAAACTCCACAGGATAATAATTACTAATTACCAATAATAATAATAATATGTATGTACTACTGGCAGCGTAGGGTGGCGGGTTTACTTGTACTGGCTGTTCACTCGCAGACACGCCCGCGTTGATTTTTACTTTTAAAAATATATATTTAACAGTGGTTAAAAGTTGCTATGTCTCTCGTTTTGCCAGCTCTCTGTCTATCTCTGTGCAAAAAGACAGATTTAGCTAAGCCTAATGTGGAGTTTTATTTGGTTACCATTATTTGGCAAATAAAACATTACTTTTTTCTATTTATTAGCTTTTAGTCCGTTGTTTAGCTTCAGTGTGAAACAAGGACAAAAAATAAACACATACATTCGCATTCATATAATAGTATGGATATCAAGTTCTAGATAGAACTGGAATGCTTCAAAAATGGGATAGCAATGTGGTGCCGAAGCGTTAAGTTATGCATCACAATGGAAATACCTAATAATTTATTAATACATTATACTCGTATTTCGTTGCACGGGTATGTAACGTTCAGTACACCTACTTAGCACATGCGGCTGGACGCTTAAACCTCGGTAGCGCCGTTATTCCGTACTTATAGAGGGGAATTTCGTGATGCAAGTGTCCTGGCTAGTCCTTTGACTTAATCTTCAGTTTTATCAAAACATTTTAGCAGACCTTATTGTATTTATAATATCACTAAATGTATTTTCTTTTTAACTTTTATGTTTTACGTCACTAAAATTGAAGTTATATTTTTTGGTTGCCATTTGTTTCTTAGTAAGCTTTATGAATAAAGCTTACGTCATGAGGAAAAGCTTCAAATACATTAAACATTATTTTTTTAATACCTTTTCCCTTATCAAATTAAACACCTACAAAGTGCTCTGTCCTTTCTGCTTAATTCCTTGACTGACGTTTAACCTACTGAATTAGAAAATAAACTGTGAAAAGTTGGGCAAATTTTTCCTCGAAAAAATAATACAGCTTCGGTCGCTAAGAAAATATAAAATTTTGAGTATTGTTATAGAAATAAAACCAATCCGGCACCGAACGTCCAATTCCGCGAACGCCCACTTCCCTCAACGTTCAGATCCTTTAACGCTTTATTGACCGAACACTATACGCGGGCGTCGGCTACGGCGTAGTCAGCGTAGCATAGTTGCTACGAATCTTCTTTGTTACTTGTCAAGGCCTTCGCTACGAGGCCTATCATTTTAATAGTGAACGCTGTAGTGTTGTGTGTTATGTGTGTGTTGCGCTGTTGTGTGTGTGGTGATGTTGTATTGTGTCGTAGTGTTTACGTAATAGGCAAAGTTTTTATTAGTAAAGAATGTCACAAAAAGCATATATTTACTTGTTATTCTAAAACTTCAAAAAGCCCTTATCATGTCTGGCTGCACTCACAAATTGAAGATTAATGTTTTTTGTTATGAGTTTTATTGCCTATCACATAGCATTTAGATGAAATTATGATATACAACAGGGATTGGTGTTTCAAAATGAACAAAAAGAAAGAAATACGACTGAATGTCCATTTCTTTTGCAATTAGGTGTCGTAGAGGTTGACATTGCGTCCCCGGAGTCACTTGTTTCGAGATAAATTACACTTTTCGTGTATTTACACTCTCTGGTACAAAATAAGTTATCTGTGCGACAACACGTCACTCATTTTTAGGATTTTGATAATGTAAAGTTTTGGACTTGACTTGCGTTTTATGAAGTTTTTGGAAAATATTGTCGAGGTTGAACATGAACATAATATTTTTATATTGGCTACTATACAGGGCGTCCCACGGCTATGCCACATGGAGGGAAAGTACCTTAAATATTATAGATAGAACATTTTACTGAAAGAAGACTTTATTTTATTTATAAAAACTATTAAAACTGCATTCATACATTTTTTAATAATTACATAGTTGAACCGGGAATCGAACCCGCTATACGAGAAAAAAAATTATCCTGTAGTTTTATCATACCGATCGAAAGGCTTCATCATAAGGGTTATTTTTTGCTAAATAACATAGTGTCAAAAGTAAAGGGAAGACTATGTATTTTAACATTTTTAATACAAAATTTATCAATTTTATCAAATGCTCAAAATGACCCCCGCGCTGTCGAATACAAAGTTGCACTCTTTTGATCATTTCACTCCCTGTCGATTTTTTTATCTTATTGTGGTGCATATTTAGAATAATATGTCTAAGTTCTGTATGTAGCTCGTGGACACTTTCATACCGGTTTTTGTAAACTAATTTTTTTACATAACCCCATAAAATAATATATAGAATGTGGATAGATCTGGCGATCTCAGCGGCCACATCAAATGTTAAAATTCATAGTCTTCCTTTTATTTCTGATACTATGTTATTTATAACATCGTAACAAAAAATAATCGTTATGATGAAGCCTTTCGATTGAAATGATAAAACTACAGGCTGTTTTTTTTTCTCGTGTAGCGGGTTCGATTCTCGGTTTAAACATGTGATTATTAAAAAAATGTATGAATGCAGTTTTAATAGTTTTTATAAATAAAATAAAGTCTTCTTTCAGTAAAATGTTCTATCTACAATATTTAAGGTACTTTCCCTCCATGTGGCATAGCCGTGGGACGCCCTGTATACTTCTTTATGCGTAGTTTAGTCGTAGTTCAAAACATACTCGTACTTATACAATATTGAAAATATTTTGTATGCTTATTTAAGAATGGAGATATCATAAGATTTTTTAGTTTATAAACGTAAGGGTACAAACGTAAAACAAATTTAATTGATTATCTACTTTTATAAATTAAGCGATAATAAATATATTAAGCTGCCTGAATAATCACTAGTTTACTGATTGACAAACGTTGTACATATTTGTATATCCACAGCAATATTTATATTTTTATAAACATGCTCCCTTTCCATAAAGGTAGAGCAGAAAATATTTTCATACAGGTAAATTCATATTAGCATTCCAAGAAGCAGGTTTGATACGATTATATAAACGCGTGTGTAATCCCTTCTCTTTTGTGGGCCGCAAATTCCGCAATAGGTACTACAAGTCGGATTATTTGCTACAAATATTTCATTTTGGTGCCTTAACCAGGATGAAAGTAGTTGAAGCATTTTTGTTGCGTATTTTTTCTAATAATAATCCTTGATTTTATTTTTGCGGTAGGTATAAAATACTGTATGTTTCTTATCATAAGTCCAACTACCTTCAAATCTATCTTATTTTAATGCTTTGACGGCCCTGTAGCCTAGTCGTGGGACGGGGTCGTGGGTTCGAATCCCGCCGAGGGCAAACATTCGTGTCTTGAGCACTTACGTATGCTTTGTGTTGTATATTTATATACGTATTTTTTATTAAGCTGTTTGATACCCACAGGACAGACTGCCTAATTTAGTGTGTAAGATGTTCCCACATATCTAACGTTATTTACAAACATAGTTTTTTTTTATACTGTTTTTCAAACTATCCAATAAATTTTTGATATAATTATTATTATTTATACTTATAACCTTATAAAAATCTTAGAATTTAAAAAAAATATATATTTGAAAACGGTTTTACTAGTGAAACAAGATAAGCGCCGCTCGGTTTATTCACCGTCAGGCGGAGGCCGGCGGCTAATTGTGAAATGATCCGGAAGCGCCAACTCCCATAAGCAGCGATCGTGTTAACCCACCAGATCTACGCCCTACCTACGGGAGTGTTGCATATTTGCGGTCATAACCCGGAACGGAAAAATGAAAACTGGGGTCATATACCGTAATTTACCTAAAAAGCAAACAAAAAACAAATAATTCAATCAATTATTATCTGCGATATTCTCATATTTCATCAAGAATAATACTATAATTTTGCAGAGTAATTTTGGTTCTTGAAAAAACCTTGCAAAAAAAATTGCAAAAAAAGGCGGCCATTAATCTTAGTAGAATTGGCTGTCAAAATAGAAATTAGGTCATTCCAGTGCTTAAGGGTTAAAGTATTCAACAAGTAGTGCTAATGGTATTTCTTATTTATGTGTCATTTATGTAAGGTGCAAAATCCAACGATTCATTACAGCATTCCTGTGCTTTGTGGTCGCAGTTGGATAGAGAAACATTGTGCTTATTTCCTTTCAACCTGATATTGCACTTTCATTTATATTTAATTTGTTTTAAATTAATAGTATGTAAATACGATTTTTTAAATAAAGATTTTACTCATCTGTGTACGTTATAACAGTTTTTCCAAATAAGCTATTTTCCAATAATATACTTTTTAAAATCTTCACGGTTGTTTTCATAACCACGGAAAATATCCCGTTTTAAATCTTAATAGTTAAGCTTTTTTCGATTTTTTTACGTGAGTTTGAACATATTTCACGCTTATCTTTTGCTCATCGAGACAATGATGGAGTATATCAATCAACAAGACGCTTATCTCATTCTGATACCTGAAAATAAGTTGTCTGCTGCATTTCAAACAATATTCCAGTAGTTTGCGCGCGCAGAATGTGTGTAGGTGTTAAAAAACACCGTTTATTTTCATTGCGTATGCGTTCAGAAATATTATGTGGACGACGAGAGATATGTATCGGCTATTTTCGTATCAGACTCTTAGCCGCGCGAAACATAATGTTTTTGCACTTATTTTAAGATTTTAACGTTTGTTTTTATTAATTATTATTGGCTACACGCTTAGCGCTAATTAACCTAGGCCGACCTTAAGGTGCGTTATTTTGATTCCCATAAAGTTTAACGCGTGAAGCTTCAAGTTCACAGTCAGTGTTGCCAGCGGTGAAAATACAATGTAATATAACTAGTAATTTCGTCTGGAAAGTCCGGTAATAAAGAGGTGTTTGGAATAGTTGTGAGGCCATTGAAGTTGTTTATAGAGCAACAAGGCTAACAATACCGTCATCAAGGTTGGAAATTAATCGTCGGATCGGCTGTGACGCGGTTTTACCAAAATATGCTTTTTTTATATGTTTTTTTACTATTTTTAATGCACTTCGATACGAGTATAGTACTAATACGAGTAGTTTACGATTTTGTTTAAAAAGTACGATTAGGTTATAATTTTTTGGATAAATGACATAAGTATGTAAGTGTAATGAAAAGAGACGTGCTTTAGTGCACTTTCCCCGTGAGTGCGAACGAGATGCCCGCGCTTGGCGGAAAGCCGCGTTATTTCAGACGCATGAAGTCATGCCGAATTATTTCCGTAACACCTTGTTCATGAAGTTAGTCATGGATGTCGAGGTCGACAGGTAATTAGAAAAATAAAATTGTGTTCTCAAAGCGTTTATTAGTGCTGATGTTACGTGGAAAGCGCTGCATTTGAATATGGAATGTTTTGTACCTTGTGCGGCGTCAGATTCGTGCGAGCGGCGTGGAGGCCAGTCTCTTACTGAAGCGATCGCCGCCCGCCCACGCTGCGCGCGCGCACAGCCCACCTGAAACATCAGCATTGATCGATCATGATTTAACATCCACTTTAATCGATTCACTCTACTATAAACAAAACACCACGTCATGTCATCGAACACATTGTAAACGCATTGCCATACGGCCGGTATAAAAAAAACAAAAACGACCATTGTGTAATTCTAAATATGAATAGTTAAGGCTCACCTGTGAACACAAATACAACAGGGTACACCTTGAACTTAAACTTCTGAGTAACGCGGTATGAAATAACTGTGGAATGACTGTTTACAGGCCGGTTTCCAAACGGCGAATGAGGCGAACACACCTTCGCCGCGCAGACGGAATTTTATCAAGTTCTCCAGTATATTTTTATCTCGGGGTTAATAAAACGTTGACAGATGATATGTGGTTGAAATGCTCTTGTGATTTTTGGGCGAAGTTTTCTTTTGCCACAGAGTAGTTTGGCACCTAGAGTGTGGTTTTGAGTTTGTAACGGTTGTTGACATCGAACAACTCAGAATTAGATTTTACTATTTCTATCTTAGCTCTCGTTAAATAAACGCCACTTTAAATGCACAGCGATTGTCAAATTTAAACATAAATAGAACACAATATACATGATAGCACAAAAACATTTGATAAACTTTTAAATAAATAAGGATCCTTGATTTTGATATCATTATGATTCAAAAGAAAAACATGTTTTTGTTTTATTGTATAATTCAACAATGATATAAAAATACAGTCAAAATTCAACCGTCAGTTTATTGTTAACGTTTTTATCGCATAGAACAACAAAGGTTTTTTGTTGATGTCTGTGGTTTGGTTCACATTTTTTAAATATTTATTATTTTGCTGTGTTCAGAGTATATTTTGACGAGGGTTGCAGGTTTGAGAACGGGTCCTACTGTATTTGAGCGATGTTTACTTGACACTACATTTGAACTGTATTTATTACCTACAGATTTCCACTCTTTTACACATACGGAAAAGTTTAGTTCGGTATATAATGTGATGTCCGATTCTTATTATTCTGTTTAAAGTATAGCCTTCGTTCTTTCTGTCCAAATATTCGCCATAAATATTAGGTCTGAATTAAAAATCACAAGATTTTGACACAATTAGAAAAAGTGTGGTATGGATTCTGTTTAGACAAATATTTTCCATATCGGACCTACACGTATTAGTATGTACCTATGTATGTGTGAGTATTAATACTCAAAGAATGTTACCGAGGTATACCCACTGTAGCATTATGACGATGCTATTTTGATAGATGTGTAAGTGTGTGTAACCTGCCGAATGAATCACTTTGGCTTGCAGTGTCCTCAAGATTGGTGCCAAAGTGGATTCCCCTACTTTGACGCAGTTTAATTAGCAAATTGTATTCTTACTTAACTCATTTTTACAAGAGGTATCACTACATAGTATAAAACAAAGTCGCTTTCTCCGTCCCTATGTCCCTATGTATGCCTAAGTCTTTAAAACTACGCAACGGATTTTGATGCGGTTTTTTTTAATAGATAGAGTGATTCAAGAGGAAGGTTTATATCGACGCTGGAAAGGAAAAATTATCCAAGCGACATCAGACTAACTTTACAGTAGAGCTGTTTAAAGTTTGAATTTTCAGAAAAAAAATCGTGTAAATTCTTGTAATGGTCCAAAATGCCTAGTTCTTAGAAATTTATTTGTTTATTTTTTAATCTACATTATAGTATATGTAACTATTAAAAATAATGCTTACTTTTAAAGTTAGTGTCGCTTAGTAAAATTTTCCTTAAACGTAGAGACGGGAAAAATTGACTAACCGACAAGCTCTGATTAAAAAAGGTACGATAAAAATGTAGTAAATATCTTTTTTTAGAATTCATGTCAGAGTAAAAGTTGCCATACCAAAATAAAAAACATGTGGAAGTTGAGGCAAAATAACCTAAATATAAATTTAATAAATTTTGTTTCCGTAATTTTGACATAAGACATTTTCACAGAAATTTGGATTAATATTTTATTAAAGAATGTAAATAAAATGCACTTAATCTGTCTTGAGTTTTATAAATTTTAACAAAGCAACACTTAGGTACACATTATTAGCATTAGTTAGGTATTATAAATCTACTAGTATATCACAATAATAATACTATGTGTTTTAAGATCATTGAGATCACAAATTTAAGTATTTAGTCGTATTAATTATTATAATCAATAAGAAGTATTAAAAAAAAGAAAACTGGCAATTTTAACTAAGCGCCATGTAAGAAAAAAAACCAAATAAGCCAAAATTACTTAAGTGTTAAAAGAACAAATCTTTTCTAAGGAAAAAATTGACTATGCGCCAAACACTATATTGCCAGATACTGGAAAAATTTACTAAGTGAAGTAATTACCGTACGAACAGAAATGTCAAACTTGACCAAAGGCAAATTTAGCATTTCACAATAACGACAACCACCAAATTTTCAAAAATGGTCGAAAATTTTGTCGGTTAGTAAGGAAAAAAAAGTGAAATATCGCGAACTCCAAAATGTCGAAGCGACATCAAAAGTCGTCGTAGAAGGACGTGAGTAAGACCAAACGACGCAGAAAAATCAGGCGATTCCAACAATGTATATAACTCAGTTTGGCCAAAAATGGCGCTTGGATAATTTTTCCTTTCCAGCGTCGATATGTATAATACATGCATAATATACTTAAGGATAACCCACAATAACCATTTTCCCGTGCGGAGCCGGGGCGGGTCGCTAGTAACATTATAAAACAGAATTAAACCAGACGCTGCATCTGCATTGCTTCTCAAATTTTCCACTCGAAAATCGCTGACTGCTTATTTCTTGGGTTACCTATGCATAAAACTGATAACTGACTTCTTCGTTCTTTGTAAACCTTTAAAAATTTATACACTGTATTATACGGGAAGAAATAAAAGGAAACCACTAGCGCAAGGTGATGAGAGCTTGGATATTCAGCTGTTCTGGAAAAATAAGTCATTTTCATGAATTATTTGTTGATTTAAGTCAAGGAACAATATTACACCTGGCGGAGATTTAAGTTGTTATTAATTATTTGCTTACACAACTGTAATTTTCATGATAATTTATTCAAAACTAGCTGCCCTCCCTGTTATTTGGTAATGCATATGTCGTAGCCAACTGGTTAAAATAGCCGTTCAATCAAACAGCTAGCCCTTTGACTGAACATCGCCATTCAATCACACGTCTAGCTTCTTAATTGAATATTTGAGGCGCTCAAAACGTTCAACATTACAGCTGACTCAAAAGCCGCCTTTTAATTGAATTAGTTCAGCTTACCACCGCGACGGCGCTAGGTGTATTTTGTTTTCAATATGGCGTCAACTTACCTGTGTTTTTGATTGTTTCAAGATATTTTTCGGAAAGAAAGTAGTAAATATAGGTACGTTACTAGTGTTGAAGAGCCAGAAATTATAGAGGCACATACGAGTGATAAGAGTGAATTAAAATTTTAAAAGTTATACGAAGAGAAATCACAGGATTATGAAATGCATCACCAAGGTATTTGAAGTTATTAAAGAACGCTAGGGTATCCATGACTAACACGGAATGCAGGACTTCTATGTCTTATTATTGGATATATATCAAAATACGATTTAATGACAACTGGCAGTAAAGAATATCTTATTTTAAAAAGAAAGAGTACTGATGATCCTGTGATACGCATTGTACCCCGAAAAGAGTATTTCACCATTCTAAATACTATTCATAAAGATTATGGACATGGAGGCAGAGACAAGATGGTGTATAATATTAAGAGTCAGTTTTATATAGCAAAAAAAGCTGTTAAAATTTTTGTATCGCTCTGCCCAACATGCAACAATAAAGAATATTACGATTATTAATTTGTTTTTCATGTTTACTAATTTGTTCAAACTTTTGGTCACCTCTTAAACCGTCCTTAAACTTAATCCAAGAAAAATCTCCCAAGAAATTACAAAAAGTTTTCCTATTTTTTCAAATCACATGCTAAACTAATGGTCACCCTAGTTAATTTGCCATTTAACCATTTGGCTAAGCGTCGTCAAGCTGTAGTGTTGAACGTTGCAGTCAACAAGTCGGCTAAGCGACGTACAGCCGTGTGATTGAATGGCGATGTTCAGTCAAAGGGCTAGCTGTTTGATTGAACGGCTATTTTAACCACTTGGCTACGACACATACAACATAAAAAAACAGTACAGCTATTCTCAAGTGTTGAACGTATACATTTCGGCGATACATTTTTATTAATAACCAGATTGTTATTACCAGGCAAGCAGAATACAGGTGAAGCTAAAACCTGAGTGAAGCCATGCAGGTGGAACCGTTCGATTACATTATCAGTTGTATTACGAAGAGGCTCTGCCGGTGACAGCTTGACAACCTTTGACAACACCGGCGCGCGCATAATATTCCGAAGATCTGCATCTTTAAGACGGCACTTTGCTCTACTATAGGGAAAACGAAGGGAGATTGTTTGTTACGTATTCTACAATAAAATACAATATTCTTTATTGACAGCAAACAAACAGTACACAAGAAACAATTTTAAAAACAAAAACAAGAGTCAAAAGGCGGCCTTATTGCTAAGTTAGTATTCTAGTGTTCAATTATTTGATTAACGTTTTGCCTTCGCCCCTTAAAACTATCAAACCAGTCATCATCATCATATCCTGTAGTCCCTAATTAGGGACATAGGGCTCTCAGCATACTCCTCCACCGCGACCGATCGTGCGCCGCAACCTCTAACTCCGGCCAGCTTATGCCAACGGATTGAGCTTCCTTTTCTACAGAGCGCTGCCATGTTGTTTTTGGTCTACCTCGCTTCCTTCTTCCCGGTGGGCGCCATTGCAAGGTCTTTTTGGGTATCAAACCAGGAGGTACACAAATTTAAACATGAATGTAGGCAGTGCGGTTATCTATTAAGTATGTAGGTATCTATTTGTTTATTTATAGTAACTATGTCCTTATAAATAACTATTTTGAAAAGTTGTATAATAAATGATCGTTAAATTAACCTAGGTTACTTAAAAATGTTATACTTTGATTTTTATTAAATAAAGCTGAAACCGAACACCAAAAACTAGTCTAGAAACATAAATCTGAAATACTCATGAGGTGACTACTTGCAGTTCAATGAAGTATTATAATTTGGTTCTAACTAGATACCTACTCATTGAGTTTCTGATGTGTAAATCGATGGGTAAATGGGTATGACATTTAAATTATTAGCATATAATATTCTTGGCTCTATTATTAAGTTTGAAAAGCTGTGCCTACAAATTACAGGGTCACAAATTTGAATCCTGTCTAGAGACAACAATGAAACTAATGACACTTTTCTTTTAATTTGTGCTTAAAAGTACCTACTCCAGTTATCATGTAATAAAAAAAAACTAGATTTCCGCCCAACGGCTCCGCCCCCGCTAACAGTTTTTCCCGAAGGAATGAGGAATCATCCCGCGGTAAAAGGTAGCCTTTGTGTTGCTATATTATTGTACAAATTTATTAAAATCCATAAAAATTGAAAAAGTGACAAATATCCATCTACATCCTTTTATCCTCACAAAATTTCGCGTTGATAATATTAGTCGGATACGATATTATCTTTTTCGTTTCCCAGGAGATTGAAAAAGATAGATTTCATTACATATTATCGTGCGGTTGAAGACCAATATCCATTAAACATTTTACATAAAAATAACCCATAAGATTATGGCATTACGGCTATGAAGGATATTTAAATGCATTGTAACGCTGTCATTTTCGTAAACTGCCAATAACATCTTCGACTCAGGAGCGGTGCTTATAACCAATACAGATTCAAACGCATATTGGTTTGGTTAATATATTTCTCTATTACTAGTTTTTCGCGCCGCGGCTCCGCCCACGTAAACAGTTTTTCCCGTGGTAAAAAGTAGCCAGTGCGCTATCCTGATGTATAAGTTATATTATTGTAAAGTTTCATTAAAATGCATTCAGTATTTTTTGCGTGAAAGAGTAACAAACATCCATACATCCATACATACAAACTTTTGCGTTTATAATATTAGTAGGATCTTAAGAGAAGAACGTGAGAAAACCTGTGCTTTCTATGGAAACTTTGAGGTCCCTTAATTAACAGTGAGATATCGTCGTGAAGTCTAAGGTCTCCTACCTTAATTTTGGGTAGGCTAGGTAGGCTATATATACATAGATATGTTAAGACAACAAAATATCACAAATGTAGTTATTGTGGTATCGCTGTTATTGATGTAACAACCAACTTGTATCATAACGGATATGAGAAACTCGATACAGCTACTTCGATTAATTGATGGCAAAGAAAATACGATATTATCTATAAAAGTTTTGCGCGGCGCGAACGTATCGAAAACATTTTACCGACGCCGATAATGCTTATTCGATATCTTTTCAACATCAATTCGGAAAATGCTGTGTTCTTTTTTATAATTTGTATATATAAAGGTGCATTATATTACATATTATGGAAATCTTCCCTCATTGAATCTCACCCAGTGCAAACATTCGTCTGATGAGCGCTTGTGTTTGCCTTGTGTCTGGATGTTGTATATTTATATATCAGCTGTCTGACATCCATAGTACCGACTCTGCCTAGTTTGGGGTCAGATGGCCGTGTGTGAGATGCCCACATGTAATTATTTGTTTATTTCTGCTGGCTAGTATACTAGTATGTTATTATCTGTAGTTCTGGAAACCTGCAGTTATGCGACATACACGCTCCGGTTTGCTTGTACAGTACAAACTTGTTAGGTAATAGTAAGATATTAAAAAAAATTAGGATAGGCAATCGAGTACTTACGGAATGAATACTCAGCCGATAACTGTCGACTGCAGAATTTAGACGAAAAACTTATCTTCGCAGCGGGCTCGTAGATTCAAGGTACATGGACGCTCGATCGGTTGGTGACGATAAATACAATTTCAATAAAACATAAGTTCTGCTCTATGGTCTGTTTCATATAAATCCAGACATAAGTTCACTGACCTCTTTCTTTTCTTGAAAGTTATTAAAAATAATGTAACGCCAAAATGTCTGGCAAGGTCACCCCGTCTCTACTACGGTATGCCAAATTACGTATTTTGCGATAATTTCCTATAGTTTTATCGTATCGTTTGAATAAAATGTGCGCATTGTATGCAGGCGTCAATGACATTTTGTCCGGATTAAGATGAAACAAGAGGTAGAAGTCCCAAACGATGGTCGGACCAAATAGCGGAGGAACTAAAAATACCTGTCAGCGACGCACTCCACCAAGCAACAGAACGGGACCGATGGAAACAACTGGTTGACGGAATTAAACGGAGTCACGATCCTCAGCAGTGAGGGACCGATTGAAGAGAGAGAAGATGAAACAAACCATAGTATTGTTTTAAAATGCCTTATCTTAATTTACAGTAGGCTCAATCCGAGGCACGTGTGTGTAGTATTTAATAATGGACGCTCAGATAATTAAGCAATCATCCGAACCTCACCACCAGATTAGTGGTATATTAACCGTCCGTCAGTATGTTGTGGTTCGCATGTGATTTGGCGGACCGCAACTAGATTTATAGAGATTTTGATAACCATGGAGCTGTATGATGTAGAGTTTCGGTAGCTAAGTTCGCAGGTTCAAGACTCGGCACGTACCAATGTGTTTTCGAATTTCGAATTCTAATGTTTATTTGACGCTCTTACGGTGATAGAAAACATGTTGACGAAACCTGCACAAACCTAAAGGTTGGGTGTGAAGTTGACCAATCCGCACTGGGCCAGCGTGGTCCACTAGACTTGGACTGCGGGACCCTCTGATACTTGTATGTTGTGGGTCTATCCCCCCACCAAATTAAAAAGCTCTTGTCAATTAATATTTTGATTCAGTAATGATCTTGAAATATTCTGGAATATTTTAAAAAGAAATGCCTACAGAAATACAATTGCGATAAATTTATAAATCAAATTTCAATATTTTAGTACTTTCTCCCTTTTAATTAAAGGCTCGATTGATCAGTTCTAGATTAAAACAAAAATGGAAAGACGTCAATTACACTTTTAATATTTACGCCCTTATTCTACAACTAGATTTTGATAGTTTTTCCCATGGGAATGAGGTGTTTGCCCGCGTTCCCCAAAGTCTAATACCAAGTCTCATCAAAATCGGTTTAATGTTTTGGCGAGAAAGCGTAACAAACAGACAGTTGCTTTCGGATTTATAATATTAGGAGGGATTTAATTAATTAAAAAACCGTTCATTCACCTCTTACCTTTTCCGTTACTTAGAAATAAAAGAAAGCCATATAATAGAAAACATCTTCTTCTGCAGAATATATTCTAACCAATTTTCAAACTAAAGAAGTGTATAGATACGTAGACAAATTTTCAAACTAAAATGTAAATTGACATTCTTAGATTTTCTCGGTTGTTAATTGCACCAACATACATTTTCACGGAACATTTCTGCCGTGACCATGATCGGTGCAACCCGGTCGAAATATCGGTAAGCTCAATAATTTAAAACTAAATCGTGGAGAAAACCCGTGAAAATGTGTGTTAGTAAAATGTAAATTGTTTAGAATGTGAGATATTGCATGAAATATACTACTCTAGTAACGCGAGTTACCGTGAACAGAGCCAAATTATTGTTTACTATTGTATGTAGTATATCATACAGTCGCGGATTTCATTTGTCTTCAGCTTTCTTCTCCCCCTTTTAATGGAAAATCGGATTCTCTCTCCAAATCCTGTGGCAAATCCTGAACGTATCCTATCTATAGTAAATAATTTCTTGACATTTATGTTCACACCAAATTGTAATAGATTTTAGAAAAGGAGAATCTATTACGTAGAAAATCATGTTTCAGTGACAAAATTGTGTGTTTTGTTTGGATGTCTTCTAATCTATTCTATACATCGGTTAAGTTGAATTTGTATGTTTAATAAATGAGAAGAGCGTCGAGATTCGGAAGTTCGCGGGTTCGAACCTCGGCACGTACCAATGTGTTTTCGATTTTCAAATTCATATGTACGTTTATTCGACGCTCTTACGGTGAAGGAAAACATCGTGAGGAAACCTGCACACACCTGCTAAGTAATTCAAAACTTGTGTGTGAAGGTGACCAACCCGCACTGGGCCAGCGTGGTCGACTAAGGCCTATTCACCCTGACATCAGGGTAGGCTCGAGCCCCTCGGTGGGGACGTGTATGAGCTGTTAATGATGAAATGATAAATGAGTACAGTAGGTAAACTAACTAACGTAATGAGTAAAACAACAATTCTGTCGGAAATATTTTATATTTCAACTCATTTAATTGCACTATTAATAATCTATACAAAATTAAACAATTTCACTAGGTATTTTTTCTTATTTTACATTATACTTACGCCATGATGTAGGTACAGTCAATTACATAATAACGTTTAAATACGGTTTCTGACATGCACTAGCATTAATAGTACCATTATGTCGAAGCGAAGTAGTTTTACATTTGCCCAGCTCTTAAAATGTACAACTCTTCGCGAAAAATACGTACCATATTACAAATACTACAAAACCTGAGACATCGAAAATGTTCGGAAATAAAAGACAGTCTTAATAACATTGACTAGAATAGCAGACTTATTTAAAAGTTGTACAGTCAAGTGCAAGGTAAGCTGAAATCGCGCACCGCGATTGTCAATCTTATTCAATGCAAATAAGTACGGTGTAAAGTCCAAAGTATTCAGCTTAGCATGCTCTTGACTTTACCGTGACAGAGAGATCAGAATATTCAGTTTATTAAATCACAGAGTAACGTTATAGAGAAGGGAATAGACGAATAACACTTTTGACATTTTTTGTTAACAACATTTAATAATCTAGGTGTGGTTATGTACACAGTAATAGTATGTTGGGTAACGTCGGGTCGTCTAGTGGTGGTGACGGGGTGGGGGGAGGGGTTTAGTCCTGCTGCCGGTCATCCTCGGAACCACTGGCCTTCACCTCCTTTGGTACGGAAGACTGGAACAGACCACAAGTACCGTCAATGTGGGAGGTTAGACGAAACCAGCGTCATACATAACTCAGGTAGTGTCATGGTCTAAAAAAACAACGTCTAACACTCGGACTGTCAAATTTGACACAAGCCTACGTCATCATGCTGTTCATCCTTGTCGAATGCGTATTATTCAGGTATTATTCGACTTTTTTGTGTTTATGGCAACAATTTCCATTATCATAAAATTTGTTCCACGAAGCTATGAAACAAAGTGCTCGTACCTATCAATTACAACAATAATCTGATATACCTACTCACGTATTTCGTACTTAACAAGACAAAAATAATATGACGGGGGGTTTATGTTTGAAAAGAACAACAAATTGTGTTTCAGAAGCCAGGGTATTAGTGTTATTATTAAAAGCACATGCTAATAAAAAGATTTCAAAGAGTTAGTGATCATAAATGCAAAAACTATCTCACTGATCAATACGAGTTTTTTTAAAGAGAATTTATGATGTTTGTTTGCTGGTTTGGAAAGATATAGATTACACTAGCTTCCCGCTCCGCAGCTTCACTCACGGTAAAAACTTTTCTTACTGGACCTTTTCTTCTAGTCCTTGGAGAAATCCACATGACATAATCACGTCAAAATAATACCTAATAAACATTGTAAAGTGAATGTTTATAATTTATAGCATATATGTTATTCTTATGTATAAGCTATATTATTGTAAAGTTTTATTAAAATCCATTTAGTAGTTTATGCGTGAAAGAGTAACAAAAATCCATGCATCCATCCACCCTCACAAACGTTTGCGTTTATAATAATAATTAATAATAATAATACGACATCCAACTGGAAAAAATGTTTATGACACATCGATAGAATATTTAAACGTCAATCATTACGAAGGTAATTAAAAGTTTATCCGTTATTGAGATTTTGATAATTGGAGGAAAAGTTGGGAAAATTGAGGAACTCTTTGCGCGTCAGAGATTTAATTTGATATTCGTGTTATCCTTATAATTAATCAATTTGATATTCTTATTATCCCTATAAATCAATGAAAATCTGAGTTGTAAACTTGTTAGTATTGAATTTCGCAACTTTTAATTATTTGTAACTTGTTTTGTTACGCCTACATACGTCACGTTTCGAATTCTTCCACGGGAATAAGATTAGATTGTACCTACCTGCTGCAAAAAGTAGCCTCTTTCAGTCAAGTTTTATACAAACATGATAAATTATCAATCAGTAAATCATTTCCGAAGTAATACTCGTAAACAGACTTACATATTTTTATATTGTGTATTATATTAGTACCTTAAGAACAATATTTACTGTAAGTTGTGAAAAAAACTGGAAAATTAAATACCGACACAGTAGGTCTGAGCCACGGCGGTCGATTATTTCAGAGTAGGATGGGTAGTAAAATAAATGTTTCTATTTCTATTATTTCTATTATAATAATAATAATAATAATAATAATAAGCTTTATTTCGGACCAGTTACATCCATAATTTAAACACCAATACAATAAAAAAAAAACACACAAACAAACAAACAATAAAATAAATTAAATTAAAATTAGATCAATTCAATAAAATTAAAATAAAATAAAATAAATTAAAAATGTCATGCCAAAAAATTTACGCTAACAGTTTGACACCAGAACTGTGTAAAAGCGTCCATCGATGCAGCATAGGGGAGTCCCACCGTTATAAAACGCTCGCCTCGCATTACAGAGGTTCCGGGTTCGAATCCTGGTGGCGGCACACGTCGAACAAATATCACTTCTCACAAGACTTACCACATGATTAGGTTAGGACATTGGAGGCTGAATCACACCATTGTCCGAAAAGAAAAATGATTCCGTGCTTCGGAAGGCACGTAAAGCCGTTAATCCCAGCTGATCTATCTACAGATATAGTCATGGCACGAGCTATGTCAGAAGTCTACAGTGGCTCAATTATTCTGACACCAGGGTTTGTAAGCTAGGTTAAACCCGAAACCCACTTAATAATTAGGCAAGCTTACGTTTACGTACCTATAATCACAGAATATATAATAGCCATAATAATAGCTTGGAATAGTCGGTGGCATTCGGAAGTTCACGGGTTCAAGCCTCGGCACGTACCAATGTGTTTTCGATTTTCGAATTCATATGTACGTTTTTTAGACGCTCTCCCGGTGAAGGAAAACATCGTGAAGAAGAACTGCGAAGGAATTCAAAGGTGTATGTGAAGTTGACCAACCCGGGTCTAGCGTGGTCGATTCGTATTCACCCTGATTCAAGGGTAGGCTCGAGCCCCTCGGTGGGGACATATACTCACATCAAACGGCATTAAAAACATGTTGTTGTCGGATCGTCGGCCAAACCGGAGGCGCATAGAGGGCGTTCGCACGGCGCGGTCTTGTTCCTGGAACAAACAGACATATTACACTACTCATCATCATCATTATCATCTCAGCTGAAAGACGTCCACGCTGGACAAAGGCCTCCCCCAAAAAAGCGGCGATATTGCCATAATCGCCACGCTTGGCATGCGGGTTGGCGATCAACAGTGTCTTAAATACACAGAAGGACCCTGCTGCCCATCCTCTGGTAGTTATCCCTCGGTCGCCTTCTACGACTCTCACGGGAAGAGAGGGGGTGGCACTATTCTATGCCGGTACCACACGGCCAATTACATTACTAAAACACCATTATTTAGGATTGCCTGGTAGAAATTGCTACCTTAGCAATAAGGCCGCCTTTTGTACACCTGTGTTGTTTTAATTTTGTTTGTTGTATTCTCCTGTGTGCAATAAAATATATTCTATTGTATTTTATTATTACAACTACAATTTAAGGCACAGGTATTGTCCAATCCAAAGAATAACTAGGCTTATATGAACATCACTAGCTGTTCGCCCGCGGCTTCGCGTCTTAAAAAGTATCTAGGATGTCGAACGGAGATATAAGGTACCATCATGCAAAATTTCAAATTAATCGGTCCAGCAGTTTCGGAGATTAGCACGTACAAATAGACAGAACAAAAAAAAACTGAATTTGTTCTATTGCACTTCCTACATACATCCTCTTGACTCAGTTTTTGGCTTTCTTTTTCTATTTACAGACATTAGACAAGTACAGTTTAAAGTGTTAAAGAAGAGATAGAAATGTAAAGATAGAAAACAATTAAGGCGTTTAAAAATCCCAGGTGATTTATTTCTGTTTGCATTGACATGCGAAATAAATAATTTAATGTCTTACACTTACTAAAAAATTTGGTTTGATATACTGATACCACGTTGTCTAATGTTTAAATATATAGCTCTCTACGCGAATTCGGTGCCAATGATCAAGTAAGTAGCATAATTTAGGTGCGCTATCTTATCACCTTGTTAGCCAGTCGGCCACTCATAAATCGGGACTTTTATAGCAGCCAATGGGGACGTATCAACAAGTACTGGCACGTAACGTGGTATTACGGACTAAACAAGGAAATTCATCGTAAAATGGGCAATTATCGTAAAAGTGGCGTGTAGTGGTTGTTACTGCGATGGATTACCAGGATTTACTCGTAGTCTGCGTTTATTACTCGATAAGGGGACGCGACTTGACTATGATTTACAAAAAAGCATATCTCGAACTACTGAACAATTCGTCTCGTACTAGAATTATAAAATAAAAATCTGAAATTAATTTTACTCCAATAAATCTCTAACGTCTAACCAGGGATAGGAACCGGTTTTTCACACACTTGTTAAATCACGCTAGTTCAAACCCTATCCGACTATAGCTTTAACTAAGATCACTAAGGGTAGGTTTAGTCCTGGGGGAACATAATATGCAAAGCAACCGGCAGCCCTGGCCTTCGCCTACCGCAAAAACAATTACTTTAATAATTACAAAACCGATTAAAACCGGTTTCATTCCGTTCTTTATCAAAAACCGGGTAACCAGAATATTTTTGGTTTGTTTCATTAAGTTCCATCTATTGCTGGTTAATTGGGGAACGGAATTATATCTGTTTTTCGAACGATATTAACAGGGATTTCAAAACCGGTTTCGATCCCTGCGTCTAACGATAAAAACAGAGAGTTTAGAAAAATTGTAAACATTTTTTTTATTTTTTTTTATTTTCGGCCCATAAAAAATAGTCTTTGGCAGTCCAAGATTGGACAGAGATCTCCACTAACGCCCTATTTGGCCCAATTTTCAGTTCCAGCGGCGCATAGTTTAATAAAATCCGTAATAAGGATTCCTGATTTTAGTCCCCGTTACTAGTTCAGTTGACACTCAATTGGTATTTAAAAAGAACCTCTAATCCACTTCAATAGGTTCCTATAATCCAAATTGACTTGCCCCAATATTTTTTCTTACTTCTTAATTGTCGAAATAGTAAAAATACTAACATATTATAACTCAAGCAGCTATACACCAAGGCGCCAGGTAATGCCAACCGCGTAACCCGCAAATTGATATATTATAATGGACCATTTTACGAGCCCAAATCTTGCACGTACCTGCTGTTTACGACTGTGTTTATTTACGATAATGCATGTACACGTTATTATGATAGACAATTATTTATCAATAGCTGACTGCCAGCGGCTACGCCCGCGTTGTTTTTCAACTTTTCCTTAGTAATTTTTAATTATTCCATGGGAACTCTTTAATTTTCCGCGATTAAAAGTGTTCAAGACCGGGGATATAAGGTTCCACCAAGCAAAATTTCTTTCAAAGCAATCCAAAAGATTAGCCCTTACAAACACAAAACAGAGAAACAAAAAAAAAACAAAAAATATATGAATATTTTCTATTTCACTTCTTACACCCCCCTCACCCGTAAATTTTTCCATTATAGAAAATATATTTTAGTAAACGCTCGCGCGTTCTTACGGTGAAGGAAAACATCGTAGGTTTAAAACTTTTTAAGAGAAGCAATAAGACCCAAAACACGCTTTTAGCATGATCATTTAACGCTCATATGTGTTACCTAGGGGCTCGAGCCTACCCTGAAATCAAGGTCATTAGCGTAGCTGCTTTCAAACCGGAAATCCATCTTGAAATTCCGGATTAATACACGTTTATTTGATTTAGTGGAATTAAAAGGTTGTGTGTGAAGTCGACCAACCGCACTGGATCAACGTTTGGGTGCAGCCTACAGTTACGCCAGGCCCCCATATTATGTTACATTTGTGACAGCAAATACACATCGATATGAATTTTTTCCAATTCTACAGATTTCCATTACATATTCCCTGTTTAACAGATCCCAATTCTACAGTTTCTCAGTTTCACAGATTTTAAGTTTTACATAATTATTCCCAGTACCTATTACAGATACCCAATTTTACAAACTCCCATTTTTACAGACTCACAGTTTTACAGATTCCAAGTTTTGCAGATTTCCAATCTTACTGACTCTCATATCTACAGATTTAATATCTGAACGAAACAATACACACCATACGAGTGCAATGTTTTTTTTTAATTGACCTATGCTTGTGTAGAAAAAGTACGACCAATCAAGCTTCACCGGACTTGCAGGGGAGCGGAGGACTCTACCCCAAATAAGTCATATACCAACGCGTCTAGGGGCGGCTCGAGGGAGCCTCGGACCACGACCTAGCGTGTTTATACTGAAAAACATCGTGAAGAAGAGTGCAAAGATCTTATAGGTTGTACATGTACGTAGTACTTGAAACTGTAACTACACGGTAGGAAGATTTTTTTTAGAAACTCTTTGGTCCGTCTTAAGTAAGTAGACAGAATTTCCCGTAATACTCGTATTTTAATTTTGAGGCTTATATCATGAATAAAGTTATCTTTTATCAATCGTCGTAAGTAAATGAAAAACCGTCGAGAAGTCGACTTCAAAAGAGTCAGTTGGAGATTACTCGAGCACTTATTTCTTTGAGATAGCTAATATAAAGACAATTCTTTCAGTAATTAAATTAGGTAACTTTATATATAGAAACATGGTTACGGTTGCTCTTTTTGGAGTACTTAGTGCTTCTTTCCACCGCGACTCCGCCCGCGTAGATAGTGTTTCCCGTGGGAATGAGGAATTTTCCCGCGGTAAAAGGTAGCCTTTGCTCTTTTCATATGTCTATTCAGTATTCTATCTTTGTACCAAGTTTCATCAGGTTTAGTTGAATAGTTTCGGAGCCTATTTTTTTTTACACCTTGGGTTACATTGTTGGAGTTCTAGTAAGGATTCCTAATTTTAAGAAAATAGAATATATGTTATTAATGTTACCCGGGGATAGTGTACCTTCCTAACATTGAAATAATTTTTGAAATCGGTTCAGTAGTTTCGGAGCCTATTCAATGCAAACAAACAAACAATAAAATCTTTCCTCTTTATAATATTAAAGATGTATTTTTAGAATATTAATTGACCTTTATATAATCCATTTAGCTTGACAGAACCGATCGTAATATTAAACAAAACAATTTACTATCATTAATAGGTTTATATTGTTAGGTAATAGGTTCCGACCGATACAAATTAAATTTTATGTACTGGGAGTAATGAAAATTTGCTACAAATTAATTAATTTCGTGACCAAATGCAGTTTCTGTGAATGAATTTGCACCTGTCGGCTGAAACAATAATTTACCCAATTACGTACCGATTTTAAGACTGAACATTAATTTTGGTTGCTGTACGTAGGTACAACCAATTTTTAGTTTGTATTTACATTATTTGTTGTCTCCCTTATTCAGTACTTAATCTTTTATTGCATTCCATGCTAATTAAAAAGACATTAGATGTTGTATTACGTAGTTATTAACAACTAGCTTTCCGTCGCGGCTCCGCCCGCGTTAACAGTTTTTCCCGTGGGAATGAGGATATTTCCCGTGGTAAAAGGTAGCTTATCTTCTGTCTTAAGGTCAATTTTATCTTATTTTCAAGTTTTATCCAATTCAGTTCTGTAGTTTCGGAGCCTACTCAATTATTAGGAATATTTTAGGTATTTTTTTATTATTTTGGGTTACGTTATTGGAATTACGTTAAGGATTCCTTTTTTTAAAACAGAATATTACCTACGTTACTCGATGATAGTGTAACTTTGCAACAGTAAAAGGATTTTTGATATCAGTTCATTGGTAGTTTTGGAGCTTATTCAATATATGCCAATAAACAAACATACAAACAATGTGTCTCATTTACACTGATACAAATAAAACAAGACGGTAATCTTTATAACTGTTGCGGTACTTTAATTATCCATTTTAGTTCAATATCCCTTCACGACCACTTTGTCACGCAGAAGACAGCATCGCGGGCGCATTATAGACCCCCCCCCCACTTAATCCCGTTCAAGGGCCACTTCTCACGACCAAGCTTGCAGTCTAGGGCAGTGTGGACACTGCTCTTGTTAAATATCAAAAGAAGCTTAAAAACTTATTGTTGCCGCCTTTTTATTACGAGTTTGTTTGATTTTTTTGATTGACAAAATCGATTTTGGATTATGAGTCTTGTTTAAACATTTGTATATAGGTACTATGTAAGTTTCAGAGATTTTCGTTTCATGAATGTCAGCTGATTAAATTTCAGCTGTTTGTAACTAGTTCAATTAGGGCCCGCTTTTACAAAAGTGTAATTTTACGAACAATTTGACGTTCAGCATGTAACCTGTCTCAATATTATTTACCTTTTAAATATACTTCATATTGAGAAATGTACAATATCAAACTTTACTTTAAAACAGTAGTTTCGTTAAACGAGTCTCAGTAGTCGAATTGGCCTAAATATAGGAAGAATACTTTTTGTTACATAAAACCCATGTAAAAAATCTCAGTAATATGTAGTAAAATGTTAAACAGCCAATGGCCATGATTCTCAAACAACGGAATGGTCATGCTAGCGATCTCGTGTTGTGTCGGAGGGTCACTTAGAGACGGGACATTTGATAAATATCAAAGGGAGATTGAACACTTCACAACGGACCGTCTTTTGCATTGCATTTCATGCTTAAAAGCTTTCTGCTCCGAGACGCTGACGTTAGATAAGTAGCGCTTTTCACTCGGGGATTTGTCGTCACTGTTTGTGATTATGGTTATTGCTGTGAAATACTTTTTAAGTAGTGTTCTTTAAGTAAAGCCATGTGATTCCTGGCCACTCATCTCTACTTGTAGGACTCGTTACGAGTGATTATGGTGCGTAGCCTAGGATATGGACAGTTCGTCTTTGTAACTTAAACCTGAAAAAATGCTATCCTGAATCTGAGTCTTATTTCAGAAATAATAAGTAAAAATCATTTTATTAATTTATTATCTCACCACCAGTAGACACATCGCGATCGCTAAGATGTGAAAATTACTAACAACTGTAACATTAGGTTTACATAAAAATACTAGTAGAAAGATTGGAGTCCTAATCTAGGCAAAAACTTATCAGATGTCTGGTCTGTTTCAGAATAGTAGTTGTAGTTATTTGATCAATGACTCTTTCATGAATAATGATGGCCCTGTAGCCTAGCTGATAGTACGACTGCCTTTGAAGCACAAGGTCGCGGGTTCGAATCCCACCCAGGGCAAATATTCGTGTGGTAAGCACTTGTGTTTGCCTTGTATCTGGATGTTGTATCAGCTGCTGTCTACCGCGCACAGGCTCTGCCTAGTTTGGGGTCAGATGGCTGTATGTGATATGCCCCAAACACACATTGGATGGGTTTCATCGTATGTCGCAAAAGTAACAAATAACATGTAAACGATAGGTAGAGATAGTCTCACTTCCGCTCTCTGACTGACGTAAATTGATCCCCATTTCGATATCCGGTGAGAAAACTTAATTTCATGTTTTGTAGTTGGTTGAAAACTAATGATATCGGTTGGGAAACGCATTTTAGTGCGGGGGAGTGACAACCTGTATACTTTTCTAGCTTGAAGTTCAGATGCAAATAAAAGGAATGTTAATGTCTAGTTTCTATCTCTGTCCCTGTCACTCACCTCCTGCGGGAACACATGCGGCACCGCTCGCTCGTCGGAGCGGCGGCCGAATCGCAGGCGCACCGGCGTACGCGCATCGCGCAGGGACAGCAGCTCGTCCATCTCGTCCAACTGCACAAACAATATACACGGTGTATGTCACGG
Organism: Teleiodes luculella; assembly: GCA_948473455.1. NCBI lineage: Eukaryota > Metazoa > Arthropoda > Insecta > Lepidoptera > Gelechiidae > Teleiodes > Teleiodes luculella. Next base: position 3,263,680 of record OX419589.1, on the reverse strand, counting down.
CTTAGCAAATACTGACATGCTCAGTAATGGGTAACAAAAGAGTGGCCTCAATTCTGGCGTGGCCGCTAAAATCTCTAAATTTTAGTTGTTGGTCTCTTTCATTTCTACGGGAATCGAAAAGGATGGGAGATGAATGAATTTAATTTTGAATGAATGATATTTAAAATAAGCAGCCCAGCTGTCAAATTCAGCTTAATTTAGTCGGGATATTTTTAAATGCCTGCTAAACTACGCGTAAAATCGATGTTCGACGTCTCTAAATGTAGGTTGGGAATCACCTGTCCCTTTTCGTTCCTATGAACGTGAAACGAACATAATAATATGATTTTTAAATTTAAGTTACAGCGATTCTACAATCGGGCCCAATATGTAACTAACTTAACTAAGTGATGTGAATATTGTAAAGTTCAAAATAAATATTTTGACTTTTTTGACTTTTGGGTAATCAGCAACTTCCCTAACGAAACTGTTCTTGGAAATGAAAACGTTATTCACTTAACCTTCAAGTGGGTACAAGAAAATTACCCAAATGTAATTTATTTAAATTTTCCCATACAAAATAATATTTTATTGATTTTTCAACAGATGACGCCTTTTTCGCTTCGATTATAATTTAATAAAATAATATTTTTTCAGGGTTTAGTATGTTTTTACCTCAAAATACAAAAACAGCTCCCTTATATTATCTATCACTCGTATGTCTGTCTGTATGCTTGTCACAGCCAACTCCCTCCGAAACTACTAAACCGATTGAGTGGAAATTTGGTACACGTAGAAAGATTTCTGTGACCCGAAAACCTTGTGATAACCAATTAAAAATTATTTAGGAAAATAGGATAAAATCTGTACCCCGTTAAAAGGTGTGGAAAATACTGTTAAATGATCACAAATTAATTTAGAAATCGGTACTAGCATTTTTTTTAGTTTCTAGCATGAGATCATAATGCTAGTGTTGCCATCGTCCAAATCAAATCATCTCTCGTAATTAGATAGGATTATTATTATAATAATATATTATGCCTGTAATTACTGCAGTACAACCAAATATACTACATATATATATTAGTTATACAAAATGCTCCTTCATTCAGGTTGACATTTCCAAACACAATGCGATGAAAATTCAATTTATGGACGCACCGGCTTATGAAATTACTGACAAGTGGCATTGTCCTCTGTCAAAAGAATGAGTACGACTTGAATCTAGGAATTTGGTAGGTACATCATTTAGAAAAATATCGTAATCAAACACTCTTGAAGAAAGCAATATTAAGCGAGTTCCTACCGGGTTATTTTAAATATTTCTTTTACATATTTTAAGTTACTGAAGTTGACACTGTAAGTAATGTATTATCATAGTCATATCATAGTACTGTACAGTAGACAGCACGTTATGCGGCTGGACATATTGACCTTAAGAGCGGTAGGGGTGAATTTCGTAGTGCGAATGTCCAACCGCATTTGTTAGCTTCTGTACATTTAAATTAACAATAAAGATTTTGTATTATTAATTAATGCTTTAGGTAGATTAATTATATCAAAAGAGAATCAGATCTTTTTTTAATCAGTTTTCGAACGAAAGCTCTAAAACTGAACAAAATAAACTACAGTACACATCAAATCAAATATAATGATATTTGAAAAAAGATTCTACAAAAACCAAACCATCGTCATCTTGAAGACGTAAATATGAAAGGAAGTAACATTATCCCTTTCTGCGAAATCGCGCATACCGGTAGGTACTGCATATATAAGTAGATAGATACAGGTATTGTTTAATGGGTACCCGACCGTGAAACAAGCTTAAAACAACTTCAGGCAGAAAACAGCATTAGCAGCATTTATTGAGCTTGCTTTATAGCAGCTTTAAATGAAACATGGAAATTTTTCTGAATTTTTATTAATACTATTATAAGACAATAACATACGTATATTGTTCATTTACAGGGAATATACACACGTACGAACCTATGTCTGTTACTATTGTTAAATATTTTTATAACCATCATCTACTTTGAAAATTGTTGTGTACGATAAAATTAATTCAGGTAGGTAATAAAAAAAAGGGTGTAGAAATAATTAAAAAAAAGAATTTCGTCTACATCTCACTCTCCCCGTTAAATTTTATTTAATTGCGTACGAGGTAATGAATCAAATTCCATTTTAACATAATTAATTAAAATTTCGTCACATTCAGACACTTACGCAAGCGTGAGAATTTGCCGCCATTACACACTTCACGCACAAAATACGCCCTAATAAAATTACTTGAGCCGTATCCAGAAATTTCTAATCCTTCGTAACTCTATTATGCAGAATATCGTGTTAAAATTCATTGATGTATTCAAATTGAATCAGAGTACCGCGAGAAGCGGCCCGCGGCTCTTTGTCGGATAATCCTAATCCCTGACGTCACGGACACATGGCTACTTGGATACCCATCTCCAAATTCCGCTGCCAAATCTTGCTTTCAAATTGAAATTCTTCAAGGAAAGTTAAGTTTACAAGAGTCAAGTTTGCTTCAGATGTGAGAAATTTGCGAAAAGGGGTCACTACGGACCGGCTGAGGTTTAGCTACGGGCTTGTACTACACGTATGTTGTGTGTGTGTGTGGTCACAATTGAAACTAGGTACCATGGAACTACCACTCCTGAAAGATAACTTACGTTATGTTAAGAAATGATTACGATTGGTTTAATCACGTATAATTTAAATGAATCTAACTATTCCAATTATGTGATGTATGAATCCAACTATGAAGTCCAACTATTCCATTTTCTTAGAATATCTTTAACGGCAAAAACCATACATAACTATTTATTTAATATTATACTCCAGATTATACTAGTTTTTTGTTACTACTCGTAAATTTGTGAAAATGAAAAATGAAAATGAAAATAAAAATGAAAATGAAAAACTTTGACAATTCCGTTTGCTTCTGTACGCTTAATTAAATATGCAAATCTAAATTATATGGAATATTGATTATTCAATGTCTTGTCAAACTCATTGGCTCATGTAACGACTACATCCGTAGATAATAACCGGAACCAACGGCTTTACGTGCCTTCCGAAGCACGGAATCATCTTTCTTTTCGGACAATCAGGTGCTGCAATTTCCAAACCAAACTAGGGAAAGTCTCACAAAGTGATATTTGTTTGACGAGTCCCCACCGGGATTCGAACCCGGAACCTCCGTAACGTGAGGCGAGTATTTGACCACTCAAGAGAGAGATAACTAGCTTTCCGCCGCGGCTCCGCCCGCTTTAACAGTTTTTCCCGTGGTAATGAGGTATTTTCCCTGCGTAAAAGGTAATCTATGTTACTCAGGGTGAATGTAGCTTTCAAATGGTAAAAGAATTGTTGAAATCGGCACAGCAGTTTTTGAGTCTATTCATTACAAACATACACGCACACAAAAATACAAATCTTTCCTCTTTATAATATTAGTATGATGTGTTGTAGGTACTGACCGGCGCTTGCGGCGGCATGTCGGGGTCGGAGCGGCGGCCGAAGCGCAGGCGCCGCGAGGGCGAGCGCACCGACTTGCGCGCGAGCGCGTGCCCGCCCAGCGCGTCGTGCTGCGCCAACAGCGCGTACAGAGTGTCCCACCCGCCCCCCCTCTCCGCTGACGCTGACGCTGCAACAACATCTAACATAGGTAGCCGAACCGAGCGTCAGTGACGCTGACGCTGTAACACGAAAAATATGATGAACTTACGGTAATAGATTTAAGAATGAATTTACTCAAAAGTAAGTTGTAGTTGTGTTGTTGTTGTTGTTGTGTTGTTGTAGTAAGTTGTTGTTGACGACACAGACACCGGTAACGCCGCGGCACTGTCGCATGCCTCCAAAGTACACCTTAAATACATCACCTTAGAGTCCATTAATATTTTTCGTGTCGCCGCGTCAGTGTCACTGACGCTCGGTTCAAACGGCTACCTTTAGGGTGCTTCTACACGGTGCAAGTAGCTTGCGCATCCTAAAGTTAAAAATAAATACTTTGAACTACATCCAGCCACAAGGCAAACACAAGTCCTCATCATACGAATGTTTGCCCTGGTCGGAATTCGAACCCGCGACCCTGTGCTTCGAAGGAAGGCATACTACCAACTAGGTTACAGTAATTTATAAATCATAGCAAGGTCTTTCTAGACTCGAGTACAGATAAAAAAGGTGTCTAGACATTTATCGAAATGAGATATTTATATAATTAGTCTAAAATATAATTGAGACTATGATTGAGAATATAACAGAGTGTTTATCTGCTTCATGTGTATAAATTATTATATTATTTAAATGTTGCTATTTGCCAATCAAAGGTCTAACGAAGGCTGATTAGTTAAGAAGCCTAATGAGTTCTAGAACTTTAGCTTTGTGTGTTAAACGATGTAATTTAAATTGAAGGTTAGGTGTTGTGAATATGTTAGGTTCACACAAATCGTAAGATCGTAATTGATTCGCCTAATAAGAATAAAAGAAGTTATATTACTTATTTATTTATTTTTTTATTTAAGCGCTGTGTTTTGTTGCCACACAATAGCTGGAATCCCGGTAGAGCATTATAAAAAAATAAATTAGAATAAAACAAGGAAAAAATATTATGACAGATGCTGCATCACTTATATAATTCAAAATTCTGAAAATAACAGGTTCTATGGGAACGTAAATAGCAACTGATTCGGTCAGCAATGTCCAAAATTAGGGAAAGTCGCACAAAATAAGTGTGACACTGTCCTATCGGGATTCGAACCCGGAACCTCCGTAACGTAAGGCCAGCGAGCACATCTGTACTGGATAGTGCTACTAACTAATGTCATCAGGTACATAAATAAAAGATTATAGAAGTTTCATCTATAGTAGAATCACAGAATACCAAATAGTATAGAATATCATCCAGAAACCATAATAAATCGATTAAGTGTCTAACAAAGTTATTATCCAATGAGACTCTACAAACAACTTTCCTCATTACATGTTTGTCGATGAATTGACGAACCAATAAACTTTCCTTATAAGTTTTATGAGTAATAGTTCAGTGGAGAATAAAAACTATTCACCAAGTAATAACAAGTAAAGAAATTTCGGGAACTTGGAGTGTTAGATCATGTAAGCCCTTGTATCATATAAATATTAATCACATAGAAAGCCTTTTAAAATAATGTCGTGATTTTTCCTCAGCTGCCATCAGCCCTTAGAATTTTATTCAATTTCCTGGCAAATTTCAAACGGGTGTTCGATGAGGGAAATTCGGTAAAATTTCTCGCGGAAGTGTTTCTTGTGAGGATGAAAGAGGGTCGTTTCGTTACTGAATTAGCGTTCGTCGCTTGTTATTGAGAGGGCACAAGTCCCTTAAGGTTTAAGAACCTCGAAAAATTGAGGTGCGTAGAGTATCTCTTTGAAATCAGCCGCGCCGCCGCCAACATGTTAGGTAGAGTTAGGTAGCGTGATGAAGTGGCGAAAATAAAACCGTTGGAGCGTAGCATACATTACACGATTGCAATTTAAGAAAGAGCCTTTCTTGGCCTAAATTAATAATTTATGTAAATCTTGAACATTTTTTAAATAGAACGATTATTACGTGGTACGGCATTCATTAAAATAATGCGTAAAATATTGACAAGAAAATTAACAAGTAAGTAAGTATTTCCTTTACAAATATAAGAACGGGTATGCAATAGTGATAGCCTAGTTACTCGTACAAGATAAAATATATAACAAGTACGGTATAGGAGATTTTTATATTGCTTTATCGTGTTCTCATTTCTGCCTTTACATCTTTTTTATTTTGTACGTTTTCCTAAAGCAAATTTCGTTTTTATCAAATAATAATTTCGATCGTGATTCTCAAGCACTTATAATTTAAGCAGGTTTCATAGAATATTGTGGAAGCTAAAGGAAACAATAACAAAAATCTATATAAGTAACGGGAAAAATGATTTTTACTGGAATGGGGAATCTAATAGGCAGGTAGGAGAGTCAGGTGCCTCTATTGAGGCGATTCTCCTTCGTTTCCGTACAATGGCCGTATCTAGCGGAGATGAAAGGATCCGATCTCCATTGCCAGTTGAGAAAAGAATTCTGGAAATCATATCGAGTTCGGCGCGTACGCTATCGCTTGTGCCCGAAATTCGTCTTTGTCAAAATGATGGCGGAATTGTGATAGATATCTGTGATTTTTGATTTACTGATTTGTTATCATATTGTTATATTTGATGATAAACTTGTATCGGATACGAAACGATAGATAATATAAAATTAAATGGAACGTCAAATCTATATAAAATCAAAATAAAAAAAATGCTTTAAAATATCAAGTTGTCAGATGAATATTTTCTGATAAATATGAATAGTTTGTACCTTAGGTTAACCTCAAATCCTTAGCAATAAACAAGCAATGATTTCATAGCTGCGTGTTTAATTTTAATTCTTGGCCAGGCTCGAGGTCTCGCCCCCGGGATTGGAAGCAACGTCCTAACCACTACACCACAGACTCAAAATAAATGAATTACAAGTATGTTATTTCTAGTTCAGCTCTAGATAGTTTCTCAAAACAATATCAGCAACTCAATATGGCATATAACTTACCCCGCTGTTGCGGAAGTACTATACCCTATGAATATAATTCACAACATGATTAGAAGTTGGTAACAAGATGTAGCATAAAGTTATCCGAGACATTCTCTACTGTGCGTCTAAAGAGTACGTACACACACATACTAGCTTGGTAGCATGTTAGTGGTGCAAAGAAAATAAGAAGGTTTTTACATAACAATTCGATGTTAAAGTAATTAATTAATATCAAGAACAACGAGTATCCATGGTTGGCACATTACAACATGGCTTTTGACTTTCTGTGGCTCTTATGCATATTTAAACTAAATATTAAATAGTTATGGCGTAAGGGCTAGGACTGATTCCTTACTAGAGTGGCCATGGTTCAATTTGCTAAACGGAACATACTGCCATTTCTGATTGTATTCCACGAGTATAATATTCAAATTACTAGTAATATAAAGGTACTTCTTGCAGTTAAAGGTGGTCCTGAGATATTTAACAAGAAACAGAATCTCTTTACGGCTCCTGCTTACATTTTCTCAGTAAATTTCATGTATGTGAAATGTTTATGTGAAAGTACTAAAGAACAAATATTTGATTTGACGAGTTCCCTTTCTAATTATAGTTACCTACAGGAACTGGATTTGGCTGCTTTGTTGGTTGGGCGATTGGATTTCGAAGATGGCATTTAAAATTATTGCTAAAGGTTTGTTTGTGACTTGTGATGGCCTTTGTGGTTCGACTGAGCATTTCTGTATTTATTCAGTTTTTCGAAAGCAAGGATTATGATACCATTGATGTGATAATTTATTTACAAAAAACTTGACGACCTTTAAAATTGTAATAAAGATTTTGTTTATATCTGGCATTTATTTTAAGTTTTATAGCAAGGATTTTTTGGTTTTTATTTTATAAGTATATACTCTCAATATTCTATTTGAGCAAAACTTATTTCTACAGTAAGTAACTGTTACAATTAAGCCACGAAAGGTAGGTATATAATATCGGAAATTTTAGATATCTTTCCGGTCCATTTTTTTTTATAACTTTTAAATAATTTTAGTAGAATTTGTTAATAGGAGGAACTGCATGACTTAACTAATTTCTTCCATCTATTCCTACAGACTTTCGCATTTATAATATTAATTGAATTATGAAGGATACTCCAGGACGCAGATATCAAATGATTAGAATGAATAAGTCATGAGTGGCAGAGAGATACTTAAACATTTTTATGAATTTACATTTCCGTACACATTTGCGTAATTAACATTTAGCGCTGAGCCTTTGTATCGTCACGTAAACAGCTGAATTAGGAAGTTTTGAAGGCTCAGATTGTACCTCCCTGTTTTTGCAAGGCCGGGTAAATATTTGCAATGAAGAAGGTAATAAACGTAAAAAAATACAGGTCATTTTATAAGGCGCGTGTTTGATATTCGACGGAAAGCTAGTAAGCTGCGGCTCCGTCTGCTTTACGAGGTATTTTCGACAGTTTATGAGCTTAGTAGCCTAGTTAGTAGCACACTTGTTTTCAAAGTACAGAGTTGTTGGTTCCTTAGAGCAACGCCGGCTGGTTCGAACCTCGCCCAGTAGGCCTACTATGTAAGTAGCGACAGGCTCGAGAAGTTGTCAAACGCGACATAGTGCCATAGCAGTTCTGTCAATATGTCATGGCACTATGTCGCGTTTGACAGCTTCTCGAGCCTGTCGCTACTTACAGAACAAAAATTCGCGTGATGAGCATGAGGTTTCTTCGACTACAACTTTTATATATCGAAAACAGTTCTATATAAAAAGATAATTAAAAAAATATATAAAACCGCCTTCAAGGTCCTAACCTACACTAAAAAGTTACAAATAAAATATAAATCTAGCTGAAAGCATAGCAATTTAATATGGCTATTAATATTCCTTATTTACATAAATTGTAACATCATATAAACATGTGTAGACATTGTTATAAACTTCACCTTGGAGTCGGTGCCAGTTGAGGCTAGCTATTTAATCGGAACCACATCTGATCTCAAAAGTTCAGATCGTTGAATATAAAAAATTTAAAGAACGCGGTCAGAGTACTAGGTACTGAGCCCACTATAGATTACTACTAGCTCGCCCGTTTAGTCCACGGAAAAATTCTTAAGTTGTTATCTTCACTTGGGGTTTTCAAATCTTAATCTATGACTAGTTTACAGAATATATGAACCAAAACCGCACATTTCTTGTTATTTCAATAATAACAAAAGTAACGCAATTGAGGCTAGCTATTTAATCGGAACCACATCTGATCTCAAAAGTTCAGATCGATGAATATAACAAATTTAAAGAACGCGGTCAGAGTACTAGGTACTGAGCCCACTATAGATGACTGCTAGCAGTAGAAGTCTTTTGGTCGAAATGATGGTGATTAGCTGGCACCGACTCCAAGATAAAGTGTATAACAATGTCTACACATGTTTATATGATGTTACAATTTATGTAAATAAGGAATTTTAATAGCCATATTAAATTGCTATGGTTTCAGCTAGATTTATATTTTATTTGTAACTTTTTAGTGTAGGTTAGGACCTTGAAGGCGGTTTTATATATTTTTTTAATTATCTTTTTATTTTACCCTTTTTAGTGGAAATTTACCATGACAAGTTAGGTACTCACAAAACTTTAATTTGTTTTGTTTAGTACATAATTAAATGCAGATTTTCTCACTTTGTTTCCTTGACAGTATTACGTTTGATTTTTAAATTCTAAATCATTGCTATACTTGATTGGACTTTAAACTAAGTTTTCCGAATGGCGAACAACTGACCAAACCACTACGATACCGACGACGCTCGCCCGTTTAGTCCACGGAAAAATTCTTAAGTTGTTATCTTCACTTGGGGTTTTCAAATCTTCAATCTATGACTAGTTTACAGAATATATGAACCAAAACCGCATATTTCTTGTTATTTAAATTATAACAAAAGCAACGCAATGAGTGTGCTGTTATAATAAATATGATAGACTAAATAATATATTATACATAGGAGAGCATACATAGAATCATAATCTGATATTGTGGATTTGGATATATTTAATATATCTTCAAATTTAAGCATCCGATCTTAGCGAAATTTTTATGGGACCACCCTGCAAGTAAACCTGGTCGATTAAAAAAAGAATTTTGAAAATCGGTTCACAATTGGCGGAGATATCTTATAACAAAAACACAAAAAAAAAAAAAAAAAAAAAAAAAATTAGCGACATTAAGAAAAACGACCACTTTACTTGACCGCTGTCTGCATATGGTTTGTAGGTGACGAGGGGTCACCAATTCATTTGTGACGTAGTTTATAAGCTAGTACTCACTGTCGTAAGGGGTGAGCGCCTGCGCAGATGCGCCGGGCAGAGTGCACACTGCGGCCAGACCGCACACCGATACTACCAGTAGGCTACTCCGGATCATGGCTGGAACAAGAAAAAAATACATTCAACAAATAAAGAATTTAAATTCAAATTCAAAATTCAAATTCAAATCCAAAAAGCTTTTATTCGAAGTAAAATTTTACGAATCACTTTTTGACGTCGAGGCGAGTTCACAACACAAGAAAGAAATTATCAAAGAGTATCCAACATTATAAAGACGTAATACATGAAAATTGCAAAGAAATGCTGTTCACTAGCTGCGGTGGTGTTGGTCGGGGCTGTGATGCAGCTTTCTATTGATCGAAACAGACATCTAATCAAATTATATGTGTTGACAGGATCGAAAACTTTCTTCCTTACTCTATGATTTTCCAGGATAAATGTATAAAATGTTATGGTATGGCCTTAAAAACTAGGCCAATTCATCCAGCCTGCTCACAGATAAAATAATGCTGCGCTCTAAAACCCAAATTGCTGATGTGACCCACACAGCCGCTAAACTAAACTGGGATATTGGGCCGGTCACGTCTGCCGTATGAATGCCATGGACTGAGAGAACCCCAGACGACGATGGCGAGACGAGCTAGACACACATGACCAAATTAATTTATGATAAGAAATGAAATTATTAAAACATGATTCATTCTGGTATCATTATCTGGTGGACAAATCTTCCTGGGATATCCTAATTAAATTTTATAATATCCGACCGTCCTAAGATTTATGCCCATCATGCTTCGGCCAGAGATGTAAAAACAAAATACATACGCATAATAATATAGGTATACAAAATTTACAAATTAGACAAGAAAAGTTTACAAATTATGACTTGGTAATCTATGGTCACCACCATATACAGTTGTACAGTAGCCAGCACATGCGGCTGGACATGTTGACTTTGAGAGCGCTCGTATTCTGTAGCGGTAGGGGTGCATTTCGTAGTGCGAGCGATACAATTTCTAAACAATAAAATTAATATTTCTTAGTCGTTGTCTGTAATTTCAGAAATATTTATTCATCACCAAAATATTCTTCATAAATTTATTGAACCGAAACATCCTTATGCTACTTCACAGAAAAAGTGAGACACTGTAAATTGAGAAAATTAAATATTTTTTAATTTATCTTTCGTTCAGAAAGAAATAATGATAACAGTTCTGTTACTGAAGTGGCGCATATTATTGTGTGAATCCAGTGCCAATTATAATATCTGAATCATAGTTTATTATTTTTATTTGCAACTGTATGTAATAATTCTGCCTATGACTTAAAATTTGTCATGTTTAGCGGGCATAATAAAATTCCATTTATTTATCAGGATAAACACGTAATGTGTGAACGTGTACTAAATAAGCTTGTGTGGAATAAGCTTACACTCGAATCAATGCACACAACGACTCGATACACAAATTGATCGATTTCTTCCGAGCTTACATACATAAGGATTAATATCAGTGGATTCATTCCGCTTCAGTACCGCTGAAAACGATTTTAAGATCTCCTTTGAATAATGAACGAATAACAATGCAGCAGGAAATGTTTTAAATAGTCCACCTATTGTCCACCACCATTGTTTATTTCATCTTTTAATTTACTATTTACATTCAAATAATTTTTATTTATTTATTATTTTACATACACTAACCATACTAACGCGTCCATTTATATGTTCATTCTTTGTTCTTGTAAAATTATCTTGCCAACCCGATTGATTAGATCAGGAGACTATGTATTGTAATCTCTTCCTGGGTTTCCGCGATACAGGTGTAACCTAGTGCGGGGCCCGACGGTAATTCCAATCCACTGTATAATTTGTTTTTGGAAATAAAGCATTTCTATGTTTGTCTGTTTGACGACTTGAAGATTAGGAATAAAATAATACTTAGGAATAGAAAATAAACTCGGAAATAAACTAATACCAAATGGTATTAGTTCGTGGGATTGGATGGGAATAGATCGCCGTTTGGCAATATCTGTAGTGTATCTATGTCTCTATCTATTCACTTTATTTCCCATTCATTGTATTTTCTGGTGTTAATGTATTTTCTATTCAACTTACGATAGATGTGTGTAAAAAAAATATCAAGCAAAATCAGCTACATGACATGTTGGCTTGTTAATGTCTGTAATGTGGGTAATGTGCAGCGTTGTCGGCGGGGCTATGACGTCATCAATCACTCCTATCTCGTCATGATATCACGCTCCTGCTCACACGCACCCGTGCCCGCACGCACATGGCTTATATAAAAATCCTTGGTCATTCAGTTATCACTTATCAGAGGTTTCTTAACAGATTTAGAATAACATAGATTACCTAAATACCTTAGCAATAAGGCCGCCTTTTGAGTCTTCTGTTTTGTTCTCTTGTTATGTATTGTCTTTCTGTATTGGGTGTCAATAAAGTATATTGTATTAATTTGTATAGAATGAAAAGAATTTGCATATATTGTGTGGAAGAGGAAGTGTCAATTTCCTTTTTGGTTTTATTTAGGCTCAATAGAGGCTGACATAGCTTCATAATAATAATTACAGAATTAAAATAGTTAAGGTTCGACGGGTTATCTTCGTAAACTTTTCTTTGGAAAGTCTACTTTTTTGCAACTTTCGTTTCCAAGTCTACTTTGAGTTACGAAGACGAAAACGTTTTTCCTTTTGTTTTTAATAAATGCATTTATGTAATATCATATTTCTTTTCTTTTCATATTTCTTGACCGGACCACCATATTTAGTATGAATAAAATTAATTAGTTACGTACAAAAATCCACAGTTGCTTTCTTTAACTATATAGTAAAACCCATACCCACCCACCCATGCCCATGTACCCATTCATGCCATCTATAGACAATATATCAGGCTAGAAGCCAACCTAAACTATTGCTATTGAAAAGTTACTAGCCGGCCAATGGCCTCCAACTTGCCAAAAGGGCACTTGGTTATGGATGCATGCCTACAAAGTGATGGATCCACTTAAAATGACAATCACTTAAACAGTCACTTTTGGGTACTTGACAATCCCTAACTTTCGCAATGTCAAGTATCTGCAGAGTCTCGAGTGCTCCTGATGAATTTAGTAATTAAGTAAGTTTAAACCTTACCGTGTAGTTAGGAGGATCAAATATGGAATGTCTTGTCAAGCGATTGATAGCTGCGATTCTGGATCAGATCCTATACGATCCACTATTCTATTAATTTAGCACCGCCTTTGAAAAATGTGACAAGATGTAACTATTGTAGAGCTGCCATTTACTTGACAATTCTTTTTATAAAAGTACACAAAGCCGATGGACAGTTTTCACATAGGTAATGTCCACATGCAGCTGGATATTTTGACGTTGAGAGCGCTTGTATTAAGCGAATTTCGTAGTGCGTATGTCCAACCATATGTGCTGGCTTCCGTACGTATCCCTAACTCGTCAGCTTGGCTGGGGATTATGATAAAGCACCTTTGCAAGAGAGAGGTAGTAGACGCTATTAGTAGGTAAAAGCAAGTCAAAACATCAAGATACTCGTATTTCAAAAGCATTGCTCGCACATCAGGTTTTACCGTAGTTCAGTACCTTTATCTCCTGTCTTTTTTCCGGATTTAACTTTATAGCCTACCAAAAATTGGCCAAGTATGATGATCTGCTGCAAAATTACGATTTTGTCCCTTATGAGACCTCGGGCGTTCTGGCAGCAAAGCTTTTTGTTGGGGAAGTCGGGCAAAGGTTGAGGAACCGTGGCTGTGACCCCCGTGCTGCCTCGTTCCTGGTCCAGCAATTATCGCTAGCTCTTCAGCGTGGAAAAGCGGCCAGCATTGTGGGCACGTTCGGGCCTGGAGCGGATTGCGGCGGGGTTTTACACTAAGGATTTTTTATGTTACTAATTTTTGGCTTTTTGTGAAAATGTAACAAATAGTTGTTTTATATTGTTGTTGTCCTAAGGCACCCCGGTGGTGCAAAGGGCCTTCGTCGCCTCATACAAATATTTATAATAAATTATAAATATGTTGGACATCTTGTGGCGCCACTACTACGTCATTAGAAGAGCGACCAATTAGAAGCCGAGGCCTGAAACGCGCTATCAGAGTTTTCGCAGCACATTGGACAAATACAATTTCCAACGAAGTACAGTTGGACCGCGGTCCCCGGGCTCACCGCCATGCCCCAAGGAAGATCTTCCCTTTGCCTCCACAATCTTATACACACATTATAAAGATTAACTAACTATACTAGATTTCCAGATACTTAAGGGATCGAGAGAAAGGGGGCACAGGGGGGGTGTCTTCGCGAATCGCGACCAATCTATTCATGCTTGGAATATCTGAAGTTAGTGCCATACAGTGCATCTATACGGCGATATCGCGAATACGTCGTATTTGAGGAAACTCCTCGACTGCTTATTATGTTTGCGACCGCTAGTGCAACTTGATCTGCTATGTAGATATCTACACGTTTAATATGGGAATTCAGCTAGTAGGGACCCTTGCTTGTGACCACATATCTAGCGACATATCAGTTAGTTTCTCACGATCTAAGAAATTCTGTTCAGTTGCTGTACTGTCGTAAGTTTATTCGACGTATTAGTGATTTATTTAATTTATTTATATAGGCTAGCAAACTTAGTACATTATACTTTTATACAGTACCTGCTTACTATCATTTTGCCAATATGCACCACACTTATAGGCTCACACAACATGCTTGTAGTAATTTAAGAAAGTAATTTAGACTATATTCGATAATTTACAATAAAATAATATTAAACGTAAGAAAAGACTATGTTTTTTAGGGTACACTAAGTGGATAAGAACTTTTCTTTTTTCTTTAAAGACAGCCAACAAATCGTGAAATATAAGAGTTATCTAGGTCTGTTTTATCTGCAATCTCGTTATATGTTTTATTAACTATTATATTCAAAGGTGCTGATCTACCTACCTAACTGTTTGTTAACTTCAATACAATAAAATACAATTATTGTTTATAAAACACATATTAAATTTACATAATTGCAGAATTAATACAGGGTAAAATATGCAAACGGCGACCTAATCGCTTTAAGTGATTTCTTCCAGGCGACCTTTAGAAGAGAGTAGAAAATTCACAGAGGAAAAGAAAAGGTGGGTGTGCAAATACTAGTGGGCAAGAATGTAGCTATTATACTAAATACAAATAGGTGATACCTACATAAATTATATAAATATACGTCCTTTTCGGAGGACTATTTATATTCTTCTTCACCACACTAAACACGTACAAATTGAAATGGCGTAAAGCTCACGTGTAATATAAACAGCAATAAACGTCACTCAGACAGCTGCTCGCATCAACAAGGCTGTGATCGAGAGAGATTTGTAGCATTTGGAGAGAGGGGAGGTGAGTTATTGGCTTTTGTAGAGCTACAATAAAAGCCATGGGTACAATGTAAAGTAAACCTATTAATTAGCGACAAATTTGTCCCTGTAGGATTATAACGGGCTATTAACGACATTTAAAATTTATATTTATCGTTCATTGATACTGATATTAATTGTGAATTAAGCCTGTCTGTATTTTGCTGTTCCTTGCAGAGACTAAATGTTTGTAGTCAGTTAACACAGCATCGCCTATTTATTTATTTATTTCTTACAATAACAGACAACAATTAATATTATTTTATAACAACTTGAAATATTGTACAGTTTAAATCTGAGTGAGACCACTTGATATACAGTATTTATCACAGAACATTTAAAAGAGGTTAGAAAGGCGATGTGGGCGGGGCCGGCGCGCCAAAACTATGAGCAAAACGCTCATACTTCACGCAAAGAAACGATCGCGCTTTCTAACTCACACATAGCTATAAAAATCTACATCAGTGTGCGTGCATGCGTATGATTCGTTTCCATTTGAAATCGCGTGATTGAGCGGCGCTATGATTGGCTAGATTTGAAATTGCAAATATGTGCGTAAACTTCATCTTTATTGAAGTACAGATGTAGTGGAGGTGAAAGGTGGGGTGGAATCGGCGACACCGGATTTCATACGGACGGCGCATTATCGCCATTCTAACCTCTTTTAAATGTTCTGTGGTATTTATACAAAATAAAAAACTTATAAAGAAAAACGAGACGCTGTCCCCTTTAAGGGGATATGGCCACGGGAGCCACAGGACCGGACTTAACGGAAGATCGTTCAAATTAAAATTTGTGCTATATTCTAATCTATAAGATAAGAACTGATAAGAACAAATATTTAAATCAATCGATTATTATCTATTATTATGCACAATATTAGTAGGTAATATCAGTAAAGCGTATTCAGCAACTTTCGAATTGAACTACCTACTTACAATTGTTGATTGATGCATTTTCAAATGAGCAACCTTCTAAAATTTCATTTAATAAATTAATGCGGCATCTTACTTAACTCAGCCGTTTCTTATTAAAGTTCAAAGTCCTGTTATACTTAAGATATTACATTTCACACTCTCAACCCATTGAAGGTCGTAACACACTTTGATGTCGCTTCAATGAATAACCCTAGACCTTCTTATTCACGTGTGATTGGGATCACTGAGACATGTGATATATTTTACGTCATAACTATTCGTTTATTTATTAACATTATAGGGGTTAGTGTGGGTAATGGTAATAATATGTGGGACATCACACACTCGGTTATCTGACCTCAAACTAAGTAGAGTCTGTTCTATGCTGTGGTTCTATGGGTGTCAGGCGGCTGATACACATATATAAATATACAACATCCAGACACAAAGCAAACAGAAGTGCTTATCACAATGAATGTGTGCCCTGAGCGGGATTCGACTCCGCGACCCTGTGCTTCGAAGGCAAACTTACTGCCAACAGGCTACGAGACCGTAAATCATTCTGACACATCAGGGTTTGTGAGATAGAGTAGTAACCAAGAGTAAGGTAAATAAAGGTTACGGGGTCTAATATTCTGTAATAGTAGTAATCACAGATGTTTAATACTGTGACAAAATTAATATAACCTGATTTCAAATTTGGACGGATTAAGGAAATATCCGATAACTTATTAAGAACTTGTAGATTAGTCTGAATGTCATTGCAAGCGCACTTAAACCTCGATAAATCACAAGTTATATTGGAGCTGTCGAAGTTATCTGGTACCAGCCACCAGCAAACGAAGATAAATGACAAAACGCAGGTGCGACCTGATAATTTTATAAATTACAAAATGCTTTCACACTATGCCTTTTAGAGATTATGATAGGTTTTCAACCTCTGAGATTTAGTGCGTGGCTTCAACTGTTGAACACATGCAAATTTGGCGTACACCGTTCTATGGTTCTAAAATACTCTATTTGAGAATCTCCTCAGTTTTTTGTCGTTTAAAAAGTACTCGTAGGTAGCATAACTTTAATTTATCTGTGTGGGTAGTTAGGAAAATATTTAAATTACAGATGTATAAAACCTTGTATAAATTATACTGTACTGTATTTCCAAGTGTGCAATACGGTATATTATAATACTGCTTGCCTTGAACCTGGCTTGACGCGCTCCCGCAAAACATTCTATTACCAAAATATCATGCTAATATTATAAAGATGAAAGATTAATATTTATGTAACATTATAAAGACAAAAGATTAATATTAATGTGTGTGTGTGTGTGTGTGTATGTGTGTGTGTGTGTTTGTCATGAATAAACTCAAAAACTACTGAAGCGATTTAAAAAATCTTTCACCATTAGAAAGCTACATTCACCCTGAGTAACATAGGCTGCCTTTTACCGCGAGAAACCGCCTCATTTCCACGGGAAAAACTGTTAACGCGGGCGAGCCGCAGCGGAAAGCTAGTCATGTAATACGGGTATTCTAGGCAGCCTAGGTTTGTCCCGCGTGCAGTCCTGTGGGTAGCATGTTGTGTATTTTTAGCATAGTGTCAGCACCCGACGCGCCGCCTCCAATTTCGCGCCTGAGCGATCAAACACTCACCGGGCGAATTAACAACTACCTCACTACCTGTCTGTCTGTTCATCACTGTTGATGTTTACACAGGAAATTTAGTGCAATTGATCATAATCGTGTGTATCTTGCTTTAGTAGATCAAGGTTGTTACTTATTTACGCACAGATTAAAAATAAAAAGGAAACTAAAGATGATTCCGCAAATTTACGTCACTTGCCAGATTTTCAGACCCGTTTAATTGATAAATAAGAATCTGGGTGTCACTTATTTTATCTCGACCACCTTTAAACTCTCTTTGAAAAGGGCACATGACTGCTTAGCTTAGTCTAATTGATTATGTTTTACTTTTAGAATTCCATTCAAGCTTCTATTAAGCTTTTTTATATTCTGCCCTTTATACTTCGAACACTTCTACGAAAACCGTTCGGAGGATCTTCAAACTTTCCACGTAGCCACAGAATACCAAATAGTAGTAGCGTTACGTAGTAGCGTTACGTAGCAAATGCCTACGATGGCTACGGCGTAGTCGGCGTAGCAAAATTTGACGAATAGCTTAAAAGTTATGTAATCTTTATAGTTTAACTAAGTATAATATTCATCTGTCTTTATAACTGACGGCCTAGTTGGTAGTACGTCTGCCTACAAAGCACAAGGTCACGGGTTTGAATCCCGCCCAGGGCAAACATTCGTGTGATAAGCACTTGTGTTTGCCTTGTGTCTGGATGTTGTATATTTATATATGTATGTATATCAGCTGTCTGACACCCACAGTACAGGCTCTGCCTAGTTTGGGGTCAGATGGACGTGTGTGAGATGTCCCACATATTTATTATTATTATTATTCAACTCAAGTCGAACGTATTTGTGGATCATCATCACTAACCGAAAGCCGCTTGAGCAGAAAAGTTTTCAAGTACATCGACAAAGTATTTAATGGAAAACGGTGTAACGATCTGTTTAGAGGCGCACTCGTAGGAAGCAACGCCGGATGCAGGGAAAAAGAACTGGCTAGATATCACTTCACTACATAGTATAAAACAAAGTCGCTTTCTCTGTCCCTATGTCCCTCCCTATGTCCCTTTGTACGCTTAAATCTTTAAAACTACGCAACGGATTTTGATGCGGTTTTTTTTAATAGATAGAGTGATTCAAGAGGAAGGTTTATATGTATAATACATGCATAATATATTGAAGGATAACCCACAATAACCATTTTCCCGTGCGGAGCCGGGGCGGGTCGCTAGTTCTTAAATAAAATTACTTAACCACAACAAGGATTTCGGAGTCTTATCTTACTTAATTAAGTAAGTACCTAACACTTTATTGCATACACAAAATAAAAACATTGCACAAATAAAATTACAAATAGAATTTACGTGAAGGCAGTCTCATCGCTATTTAACGATCTCTTACAGGCAACCTTAAATACTAGTAAAGCAATGGAGCATGGAGTAGTGCTAAAAGAAAAGGAAACCTAATTAAACCACTAGCCACTTGCGTAAATAAGCCGTAGTCCTTACTTGGGGCCCTAAAATTATCTGTTCTCGATTGTCAAAGGAGGGAATTTAAAACAGCTTCTATAAAAGACCGCTAATTCAAGCGGTGTTTGCGCTGTGTCGCGTGGCGCACTAATTATAGGACTTCTGTTCGCTCGTTCCGGGTAGTTATTGGCAAGCGATAATTACTCTCGTATTGCTAATCTACTAAAGAAGAATAATTTGTAAAACAATGCTTTTTGAAAGAAAAAATACAGGCAGACATTCTTTAGAACTTCTTTGCAAATTCGTCCCGTGGTGGCTACTCAGTTCTAATCTAACAACTCTCTGGTAGTAAATTTGTGAGAGAATTTGAACATTTGTTTTCATTGAGGAAAAGTTGTTCAATGTTGTGGGCAAAAAGGTTTGCAGAAATTTACAAGAATTGTATAACTGGAACAAGAACTTAAAGAATAAGTCAATTTAAGCTTAACTATGTACACTGTGTCACTGTACTTCCCTTCGTAAATTAATTGAACAACGCTAAACCAAATTGCAAGTTTTCGGTTTACAAAGTTAGGTAATCTGCGCCCTAGCATTGTCACGGTTTTAGTTGGCCCTTCCCTGGTAAATTAATGGACAAATTCGTCAACAACATATCAGAGCAGGGCCGGACTTAGCCTACTGGGGCCCCCAACCACTTGGCTCTTATGGGGGCCTTAGTCAGTCAGCTCCTGGTATAGAAAATCTTAAATACAGTCCAACAATTATTTGAGTGAAAACGTGGCCAAAAAAGAGAACTATCCTCGAAGTCTTGGTAACTTCTTTGAACTCTTTCTTTGAACTCTTTGAACACGGGTACAAAAGGTAAACGTTATTGTCCCCTCATTAAATTAAATTCGTATTATAGTCTGACGTTGATAATAAAAAATCTTTTTCACTGTGGCAGCTAGTAATCATTTCCATTGACACCCAGGAAAAGAATACAATGTAAATACATTAAATTCACAAATACAGTAGTCAACAGGTGGCCTTATTGCTATGGTGCACTAATGTTGCTATGGTACCCTAACGTTGCTTGGAAGGAAGTAGAGACTGCGAAAAGAGAAAAAACTATGCGGATTGGCTTCACCAAAAATGGAGGACCCTATATACTTGATGACCCCATACAATATAGGGACCATACACTTAATCCGTTACTGTTAGGAGGAAGTAATTGGTTCAAGGCTGAAGACCCGTAAGTTCCCTCTTTGATGGAACTTAGATTCCGTTATTGTTCTACTTCACAATGGCATACAATTAAATTAAGTTTTATCTTATCAATGCAATTATTGGTTACTTATTTGTAATGCTATTTATGAAGCTGCGCAGTATTATAAAATAATTTAACCAAAGGTTTTAAAATGTATCAAAAATGTTTCCTTTTGTTTTTATAAATAATTCTAGGTCCTAACAAGACTAACCAATAAATAATTTGTTAAATATTAAGATTTAAAACGGGATATTTACCGTGGTATTTATTTTGTGTGAGTGCCCGATATTTCGATGCAGTTGCATGCATCATGATCACGGGACGACTGAAGAGAACTTTGCGGGTGGCTGCTATGGGCAAACATATCTGTCTACCCTCTTTCTGTTGCGTTTACTAATGTTTGTATAACTCGACTCCTCCGAAGTTGTCGCATCACCACTCAATACACTTTCACGACACACAGAACTTATTACGTCTTTATTAGATACACTTTTTACTGGACGAGTTTTGCACATACCTATCACCGGATTCCACGCACTTGACAATTTAAAGCCCTCACCTCGATTGAAATTCGGATACTTGGCAATTTCTATCGCCTCTTTTACCATCCTAGGAGTGTAATGACGTTCAACTGCCAGTACTTGCGGCTTGTGAAGTTCCATCCAGTGATTAGGCCCGGCCTCAAGTATGTGTTCTGCGATCGCCGATTTCAGTGTATCTCTGTTCTTGACATCCCTGATGTGCTCCTTTACACGACAGTTAATCGTCCGTTTGGTTTGTCCTATGTAGCTCTTACCACAGCTACAGTCAACCTTATACACACCAGGTTTCTCCAGCGGAAATGAATCTTTAGGCGAGCGCAAACATTGGGAGACCTTACGGTGGGGCTTGAAAATAGTTTTAATAGCGTACCCATTGAGCAGCTTCCCTATTTTATCCGTAACTCCCTTAATGTATGGTAAGAATGCTGTCTGCCTTTCCACTCCACTGGGACGAGGTTTCTTTTGTCTGTTGCGCCTTATGGTGTTAATCTTATATCCGTTCCTTCGTAGGACCTTCATTACGTGGTATAACTCGTCGTCCAGGTGTTCCTCATCACACAAGTCATATGCACGGTTTGTTAAAGAGGTCACTACGGAGTTCAGGTGTCTCGGGTGGTGGTGCGAGGATGCATGAAGGTAACGATCCGTGTGTGTAGGCTTGCGGTAGACTGAGTGACTCAAGGAGCCATCACTGCGCACCTGAACCAGAACATCAAGAAAAGGGAGTTTTCTGTCCTGCTCATTTTCACAAGTAAACCTTATCTTTTTGTGGATACTGTTAATGTAAGCCAGATATCTTTCTACCGTGTCCCCCCTCTCTTCCAACACACACAAAACGTCATCGACATACCTAAGCCACAGTCTGTTTGGAGTAGGTGCTGTAGGAATAGCAATACTTTCGAAGTGTTCCATCCATAAGTTGGCTACCACCGGCGCAACGGGACTGCCCATCGCTACTCCATCAATCTGCAGGTAGTATTGGCTTCGGTATATAAAGAAGGAGGAAGTTAAGCAGTGTTCCAGTAATCTGGCGTATTCCATAGGGATGTTGTTTTCCTGTAATTTGCCTTTAATTACTTGAAGGCACTCCTCAATCGGTACATTTGTGAATAAGGATTCGACGTCAAAACTTACCATTACCTCATTTTCACTAACCCTGGTTTTTTCCAGAATGCTTACCAGGTGTCTAGAATCCTTGACGTATGAAGATGTTTTTCCCATTAGCGGTTGTAAGACACTAGAAACATGTTTCGCTAGCTCATATGTAGGGGAGTCTATTTGACTGACAATAGGCCGCAATGGTACATTTTCTTTGTGAATCTTTGGGAGTCCATATAACTTAGGTGGTTGTGTTATTCTGGGGCGTAAAAGTCTTTCATATATGTCAACAGGTAAGGCGTCCCTACATTCCTTAATCAGGTCCGTCGTGTGCTTCAAAACTCGAGTTGTCGGGTTATACTTCACCGGTTTATATGTACTGACGTCACTAAGTAGATCATTCATCTTTTTATCGTAATCACCGTCGTTCATAATAACCGTTGCATTACCTTTATCTGCCCTTAGTATCAAAATGTCCAAATCTGACCTTAATTCTTGTAGACTAGCCCATTCTTCGGCCGTGATGTTCCTGTCGGGTAACTTCGAGTGACGTAATATAACCGCAACGTCCTGTCGTAGCTTATCAGCTTCATGCGGCGGTATTTTATTACGACTAATCACTTCTTCGATGTTACCGATCACTTGTTCGTATGGCATGCATGATGGAGATGGTGCAAAGTTCAACCCTTTTTCAAGTACACGCAAAGCAGGTTCTGGGATTGTTTTACTCGACATGTTAATGACAGTAGTTGGTGATGAGTCATTCTTTTCGTCAGTGTCAGGTTTCTGTTTAGATAGCAAGATGTTAAGCTTTCGTTCGTGTTTTTCTATGCACAGTTCTTGTGTACGTTGCGCTTGTAAGTATGTTATCCGATCACAAACACTGAAATCCTCCCTGCTTAACCGAACACTACACTCCAGATGAATTTCGTATAGCTCACATTGCACTTCATTAAGTAAATAACGGTTATTTCGAATTAGCTTACGCAACAATTTGACACTCGCTTCTCGCAGAATGCTCACGGAGCCGCGGATATCCCAGCGAGGTTTTATTTTCACGCACACTGGTATTAAACCTTGATCGCGACATTTAATTAGAAAATTCAACGACTCGCGGAGACACTCACACCTCTTACGCGCGCGTTCTAGATGTTTTATATGATTTACACATTCCGGCCCGTACCGGTTTGCAATATACTTTTTAAAACTTTCACGGTTGTTTTCATAAATATTAAGATTTAAAACGGGATATTTACCGTGGTATTTATTTTGTGTGAGTGCCCGATATTTCGATGCAGTTGCATGCATCATGATCACGGGACGACTGAAGAGAACTTTGCGGGTGGCTGCTATGGGCAAACATATCTGTCTACCCTCTTTCTGTTGCGTTTACTAATGTTTGTATAACTCGACTCCTCCGAAGTTGTCGCATCACCACTCAATACACTTTCACGACACACAGAACTTATTACGTCTTTATTAGATACACTTTTTACTGGACGAGTTTTGCACATACCTATCACCGGATTCCACGCACTTGACAATTTAAAGCCCTCACCTCGATTGAAATTCGGATACTTGGCAATTTCTATCGCCTCTTTTACCATCCTAGGAGTGTAATGACGTTCAACTGCCAGTACTTGCGGCTTGTGAAGTTCCATCCAGTGATTAGGCCCGGCCTCAAGTATGTGTTCTGCGATCGCCGATTTCAGTGTATCTCTGTTCTTGACATCCCTGATGTGCTCCTTTACACGACAGTTAATCGTCCGTTTGGTTTGTCCTATGTAGCTCTTACCACAGCTACAGTCAACCTTATACACACCAGGTTTCTCCAGCGGAAATGAATCTTTAGGCGAGCGCAAACATTGGGAGACCTTACGGTGGGGCTTGAAAATAGTTTTAATAGCGTACCCATTGAGCAGCTTCCCTATTTTATCCGTAACTCCCTTAATGTATGGTAAGAATGCTGTCTGCCTTTCCACTCCACTGGGACGAGGTTTCTTTTGTCTGTTGCGCCTTATGGTGTTAATCTTATATCCGTTCCTTCGTAGGACCTTCATTACGTGGTATAACTCGTCGTCCAGGTGTTCCTCATCACACAAGTCATATGCACGGTTTGTTAAAGAGGTCACTACGGAGTTCAGGTGTCTCGGGTGGTGGTGCGAGGATGCATGAAGGTAACGATCCGTGTGTGTAGGCTTGCGGTAGACTGAGTGACTCAAGGAGCCATCACTGCGCACCTGAACCAGAACATCAAGAAAAGGGAGTTTTCTGTCCTGCTCATTTTCACAAGTAAACCTTATCTTTTTGTGGATACTGTTAATGTAAGCCAGATATCTTTCTACCGTGTCCCCCCTCTCTTCCAACACACACAAAACGTCATCGACATACCTAAGCCACAGTCTGTTTGGAGTAGGTGCTGTAGGAATAGCAATACTTTCGAAGTGTTCCATCCATAAGTTGGCTACCACCGGCGCAACGGGACTGCCCATCGCTACTCCATCAATCTGCAGGTAGTATTGGCTTCGGTATATAAAGAAGGAGGAAGTTAAGCAGTGTTCCAGTAATCTGGCGTATTCCATAGGGATGTTGTTTTCCTGTAATTTGCCTTTAATTACTTGAAGGCACTCCTCAATCGGTACATTTGTGAATAAGGATTCGACGTCAAAACTTACCATTACCTCATTTTCACTAACCCTGGTTTTTTCCAGAATGCTTACCAGGTGTCTAGAATCCTTGACGTATGAAGATGTTTTTCCCATTAGCGGTTGTAAGACACTAGAAACATGTTTCGCTAGCTCATATGTAGGGGAGTCTATTTGACTGACAATAGGCCGCAATGGTACATTTTCTTTGTGAATCTTTGGGAGTCCATATAACTTAGGTGGTTGTGTTATTCTGGGGCGTAAAAGTCTTTCATATATGTCAACAGGTAAGGCGTCCCTACATTCCTTAATCAGGTCCGTCGTGTGCTTCAAAACTCGAGTTGTCGGGTTATACTTCACCGGTTTATATGTACTGACGTCACTAAGTAGATCATTCATCTTTTTATCGTAATCACCGTCGTTCATAATAACCGTTGCATTACCTTTATCTGCCCTTAGTATCAAAATGTCCAAATCTGACCTTAATTCTTGTAGACTAGCCCATTCTTCGGCCGTGATGTTCCTGTCGGGTAACTTCGAGTGACGTAATATAACCGCAACGTCCTGTCGTAGCTTATCAGCTTCATGCGGCGGTATTTTATTACGACTAATCACTTCTTCGATG